>OX123193.2:66077726-66598838 GCA_944739405.2 Euclidia mi | reverse complement strand
ATAAAACAAGTCACGAGAATAGAGTATTTTAGTGGGCACCAAATCGGCACGTGCTTTTGTTTAAAAAATCTTTGACACTGTAAAAACTCTCCTGGATTAGCCACTTTCGCAAGGCACTACAAAACTTCTTATACGGCAGGTCGGTCATTCCCTTGGGTAAAGAATTATATATTAAAGGTGCCATATAGGTACAGTTTTTCCTAAACAGTTCAAGCTTAGGTACAGGCATTTTTAGAGGTAGGTGATTAATTTTGCGTTTAAATGTGTTGTCGTTGGATGCAAAACGTTTTTGGGGTTTGATTGATTCTGTACCTATGTACATGTTTCTTTTAATTTTGCTTATTGTATCTAGTAAGTACAAGTGAATATGAAATGGTGGCGATTTCAGAATTACGATACCACATTCTTGCGACGAAGTACATTGTGGTGCTTAATTCAAAGGTGACCATTTTTGGCGGTCGGCGCGATCTCACAATGGCAATTTTTATTTTGATAACAGCAACATCGCCCGTTTCCAATTCAGACCCGTTGTAAAAGTTATTTTTAACTGATGTGTAGCGTTCATAGCGTGACTTGACTTATCATATGTAATAGGTCGAGAAAGTCAAGCAACCCACGCACTGATCGCCACTTGTAAGGAGTATGGCATTAACATTGGAGCGCTAATTTGCTTCGGAGGGCACGTAAAGCTGTCTGTCCCGCTTTTCCTTCCTCCCGTCGTCACAGGACTCATCAGGCTATATATCAGAGGCCTTCAAGTAGTTGGAAAACTCCGACACCGGAGTTGGCTACACACTCACACGAAATATGTAAATATAATATACAGGGTGTAAAAAGGACCCTTAACGAAAACTGAAATCCCATGTTGTACCAATCACTACCACTATTCTTACTTCGGCACCATACCTGGGAAATTACTGGTTCAGGAGATATTGAGGCTCAAAGTTAGTATGGAATTTTTCTAATTAGGTACAAAATCGACGCATTTACCCCGCCAATATGTTCCTTAGATGCCCTATAACCCCATGGATAAGTAGGTATTTCGAGCATTGCACGCGCGCGCTTTTAATTGCGGTTTATAAAATGTGAAAACTCGAAACAAAATTTCGTTTCCCAGGTATTATTTTTGGTTATTATGACTTGGCATGATGTCCACAACGAGTAGACTTAGGCTTGGTGATGGGTCTCTATATATATATATATATATATATATATATATATATATATATATATATATATATATATATATATATATATATATACAGGGGGATTCGGGTTCGATTCCCGGGTCGGGCAAAGTGTTATTGGGTTCTTCCGTTAGGAAATGTTCAGTAGCAGCTCGGAGTCTGCTAATGTGCCCGGTACGGCAATAGGCTCGCCCCCTATTACGTGGGACCTAAAAATTCATAGCAAAATGTGGGAGTTATATCACACCTCTGCCTACCCTTTCGGGGATACAGGCGTGAGTCTATTAAAAAAAAAATATATATAACTGTAATTCCATGTTGTACCAATCACTACGAACATTTTTTACTTCGGCACCATACCTGGAAAATTACTGGTTCAGGCAATATTGAGGCTCACAGTAAGTATGGATTTTTTCAAATTAGGTACAAAACCGATGCATTTACCCCGTCAATGTGTTCTTTAGATGCCCTTTGACCCCATGGATAAGTAGGTATTTCGAGCACAGCACGCGCGCGCTTTTGATTGCGGTTTAAAAAATGTGAAAACTTAAAAAAGAAACATTTCCAGGTATTATTTTTGGTCAGGTATTATGCCAAGTCATAATAACCAAAAATAATACCTGGGAAACGACATTTTGTTTCGAGTTTTCACATTTTATAAACCGCAATTAAAAGCGCGCGCGTGCAATGCTCGAAATACCTACTTATCCATGGGGTTATAGGGCACCTAAGGAACATATTGGCGGGGTAAATGCGTCGATTTTGTACCTAATTAGAAAAATTCCATACTAACTTTGAGCCTCAATATCTCCTGAACCAGTAATTTCCCAGGTATGGTGCCGAAGTAAGAATAGTGGTAGTGATTGGTACAACATGGGATTTCAGTTTTCGTTAAGGGTCCTTTTTACACCCTGTATATTATATTTACATATTTCGTGTGAGTGTGTAGCCAACTCTGGTGTCGGAGTTTTCCAACTACTTGAAGGCCTCTGATATATAGCCTGATGAGTCCTGTGACGACGGGAGGAAGGAAAAGCGGGACAGACAGCTTTACGTGCCCTCCGAAGCAAATTAGCGCTCCAATGTTAATGCCATACTCCTTACAAGTGGCGATCAGTGCGTGGGTTGCTTGACTTTCTCGACCTATTACATATGATAAGTCAAGTCACGCTATGAACGCTACACATCAGTTAAAAATAACTTTTACAACGGGTCTGAATTGGAAACGGGCGATGTTGCTGTTATCAAAATAAAAATTGCCATTGTGAGATCGCGCCGACCGCCAAAAATGGTCACCTTTGAATTAAGCACCACAATGTACTTCGTCGCAAGAATGTGGTATCGTAATTCTGAAATCGCCACCATTTCATATTCACTTGTACTTACTAGATACAATAAGCAAAATTAAAAGAAACATGTACATAGGTACAGAATCAATCAAACCCCAAAAACGTTTTGCATCCAACGACAACACATTTAAACGCAAAATTAATCACCTACCTCTAAAAATGCCTGTACCTAAGCTTGAACTGTTTAGGAAAAACTGTACCTATATGGCACCTTTAATATATAATTCTTTACCCAAGGGAATGACCGACCTGCCGTATAAGAAGTTTTGTAGTGCCTTGCGAAAGTGGCTAATCCAGGAGAGTTTTTACAGTGTCAAAGATTTTTTAAACAAAAGCACGTGCCGATTTGGTGCCCACTAAAATACTCTATTCTCGTGACTTGTTTTATAATAATAATCAAAATATTTGTTTTAATTATAATGAAACCAATTGTGCTAATATTGTATTATAAGCTAGATGTAGTAATTCGAATTCCATTAATATATAATTCCATTTATAAAATTAATGTAAAACTATATTTTGCATACCCGTAATGAGGGTGGAATATGTTTCAGCACTATACCTACATTGACTTAACATCCTATGTACCACCATATTTCAGCAAATAAATGATTTATTATTATTATAAACATTGTCACTACAAGCCAAAACCGTACGTCGAAAACGCTAGGTTCAGGAAACTAGTTGGACTAAGTAGCACACGCACGTAAAGGATCAAATAAAACGGAAAGAATGGCCGGCTTACGTCTCGTAGTAGTAAACCTGGATTACTAGTGCTACTCTTGTGGCTCGTAGGAATGACGGAGCTGCTAAACATTTTACTTTATAGTTTACTTTTTAGGATACTATATTAGTTCAATCTGAGTAAATGTACTACGTGAAGTGTAA
This sequence comes from Euclidia mi, assembly GCA_944739405.2. Taxonomy (NCBI): domain Eukaryota; kingdom Metazoa; phylum Arthropoda; class Insecta; order Lepidoptera; family Erebidae; genus Euclidia; species Euclidia mi. The sequence continues at coordinate 66,595,414 of OX123193.2, read as the reverse complement.
AGCGTTTTTGTACTTGATGATAGAGTGTGACATAATCCCTACTAATATTATAAATTCGAAAGTAAGTATGTATGTTCCGTTTTCACGCTAAAACGGCTGAACCGATTTTGTTGAAATTTAATATTGAGAAATATTGGACCATGGAGACGAACATAGGCGACCATAAGTTGCAAAAATTAAACTGGGAGGGATTGTAGGGAGGGTAGAAGTTTGTACGGCACAAATTTACCTCTTTGAAGTAAGAACGCATGCGCTAATAAATAATTGAGTGCTGCGCATGTGCTATCGCATATCTGTCAGTACTGTCACATCATACTATTACATAATGTCATATTGTGCACGGTGATTAAATTGTCCGCGTAAATAAACTAATAAATTATATACCTACTACGCTTAAACGGCTGAAACGATTTTCCCTACTAATATAATAGATGCGAAAATGTTTAAAGATATATAATTATATATATATATTGGACATGTATTAGAACATGGCTTTGACATTTATCTGTATGCAAGGTGATGTTATTGTATATTATACCTTTCGGTAAATAATGGTAGATATTGTCACGGATACTGACAGAGTAACTTTGTTTTCAATAGAGTTTCTGAACTCTTTAGAATAATCAGGAGTGCCTTCACACAACTTGAGACTGAAAGTAGATTTGTGTTAACCCGAATTTAACGCGCGCGAAGCGGCGGGCAAAAGCTAGTAAAATACAAAAAAATCTTTGCCAAAATTTTCCAAAGTTGTTTTTAAAGACCTCTTCGAATGATGTCAACTTTTGTCTAGCTTGTGATTCTTGACACCAGTTCAAGTCAGCGACATTTTTAATATCTCTGTGATAGGAGCAACACCAATAAGACCGTAGCTCTTAAATAAAAGAATACTATGCTCTTGGCCAACTCAGGAACGATCATCTAATCCGAAACCAGACATTTTAATAGCTGTCAACGAAAGTATTTTAATATAAAGTACTAAGTTACAGGCCAGTCCTATTATTGATGCTTATATAATTCAACTACTTCTAAGAATGAGTGCACCATTAATTCTCAGATTGTTATATGCAATATTTATAACCAAACTACGAGTACTAAAAATGAAAAATATGGCCCAAAAAGCGACATAAGTAATTTTCAATGATAGAAAGTAATAGCCCTTATATCTGGTATACCAATACATAAAGAGGCATTAGGCGAAATAAATATTATACTTGTAACTTACCAGTGGTAATATCTGTGTCAGCCATTTTTATTTATACGTTAAAACAATGGGTAGAAGACACGCGTTTAAACATTTTTGTTCTGCTAGGAGAATTAAAAATGCAATTCTTTTTGCACATTCAGTAGACTTACTTCATGTATTTTTAAAGATTTTAAGCAAATGGAATAATAATTTTAATCAGATTATTGCAGTCCACTGCTGGACATAGGCCCAACCCAACCATGGTCCACATCCAGCCCGCTCCAGCGATATTTTTCAGGTCGTCGAAGAGCATCACACAATTAGTTTTCTGAAACATGGTCTCCACTCCAACACTCATCTACTCCGTCGCTCTCTCTCGCTCTCGATTGGTACAACATGGAATTACAGTTATATATATATTTTTTTTAATAGACTCACGCCTGTATCCCCGAAAGGGTAGGCAGAGGTGTGATATAACTCCCACATTTTGCTATGAATTTTTAGGTCCCACGTAATAGGGGGCGAGCCTATTGCCGTACCGGGCACATTAGCAGACTCCGAGCTGCTACTGAACATTTCCTAACGGAAGAACCCAATAACACTTTGCCCGACCCGACATACATACATACATAGACTCACGCCTGTTTCCCCGAAGGGGTAGGCAGAGGCATATTAAACGCCCACTTTTCGCCAGTGTTTTGATCCCACGTAATAGGTGGCGAGCCTATTGCCGCTTATTGGGACATTTTGTTTGCCAGAGCCTCGTCCGTTGATCGGCAGGTGCACCACTTGCAGGTGAGGTTGGCTTGGGACCCTAAGTTCTTGGTGGGAACCCTATACACCCAAAGGAAGAGGGAATCAAACGGGATATTGTAACGGTTGAGTGGAGTAACGAATTTTCTAATAAAACTATTGATGACGCCGTTAATTATTTCTATTCAATAATTAAACGATCAATAGAGAAAAACCATCTACCCGAATAATAACTCATTTTCTCCGTGGTATACAACCTCATTATATCAAATTGATACGCGAAAAATTTAAATACTATCGTAAACATAAAAACTATGGTAATGTATCCGACCATGAGACATAAATTGTTAAGAGAAAGGGTGAAGAAACTAGAAAGTGAGTGCTATACTAACTATATTACTACCGTCGAGGATTCTATCAGGGTTAATCCCAGATGCTTTTGGACCTTTGTAAAGTCGCGGTGGAACTCCACTGGTGTTCCGAGTATTATTAAATACGGCGATAGAGTGGCTGACACTGGACAGGATATATGCGATGCTTTTTCGGAATATTTTTACTCCACTTTTTTACAGCCTTCTCAGGCCGCACATCATATACACAATAATGATGAACCTTACACCTTGTCCGACATATCCCAAATATATATTGATATCAATGAATTAATTAATATCCTTAAGGCTCTCGATCTTTCTAAGTCACCTGGTCCTGACAACCTACCCCCATTATTGTTTACTAATTGTGCCGAGTCGATTGCAGTACCTATTAAATTACTTTTCGAAAAGTCCTTACGTGAATGTGTGGTACCGTCAATATGGAAATCGGCCTATATTACACCTGTTTATAAGAAAGGCGCTAAAGATGATGTTGCAAACTATAGGCCGGTTTCGAAGTTATGTATTTTGGCAAAGGTATTTGAAAAAATAATTTATTATCAAATATATAGGGCCCTCAAGAACTCACTTAATACATTTCAGCACGGTTTCTTGAAAGGACGGTCAGTGACGAGCAACCTTGTGATCCTGAACGATTTCATATCGAAGAATGTGAGTGATGGTAGGCAGGTTGATGTCGTTTACACTGATTACAGCAAATGTTTCGACAAAATTGACCATTTGCTTCTAATTAAGAAACTCGAGTTTATCGGCATACGTGGAGACTTGCTGAGATGGTTCTCGTCATATATATCGAATCGATCTCAAGCTGTAGTAGTCAATAACTATATTTCAAGTTGGGTTATTGTTCCTAGCGGTGTACCTCAAGGTTCCCTTACTGGCCCTTTGCTGTTCCTAATCTTTGTTAACGACATCAACAAATGCTTTCATCACTCACATCTATTATGTTTTGCTGACGATATGAAAATATTCTCTAGCGTTGAATCAATGTCTGGCGTGTTAGCTCTCCAGTCCGACTTGGATCGCCTTACTGAATATTGTTTAGAGAATAAATTAGACCTTAACCCTTCTAAATGCAACTTGGTGACGTACAGTAGGAAACCTAACATAATTCTGTCGGAATATTATCTTAAAGGCCATAAGCTCCATAGATGCAATCAGATTCGGGACCTGGGAGTTGTACATGACTCTAAATTACTATTTAACGCCCACATAGATCATATCGCTAATAAGGCATCTCGAGCTCTGGGATTTGTCATGCGAATGTCAAACAATTTTAATGAGGTGAAAACTTATATCGTACATATGTGCGTAGCATTTTGTAATACGCCAGTCAGATATGGAACCCCAGATATGATGTTTATATTAATAGACTAGAAGGCATACAACGCAGATTTATTAAATACTTATGCTATCGGTGTAAAATCACCTACAGATCAGATGAATATTTGAAAATCTATTCAAAATTCCACCTATTGCCGCTAGTTACACGACGAGATATCGCCGATGTTATTTATCTGTTGAACATCATATCTGGATCCATTGACTGTCCGGAGCTACTGGGTAAAATACTGTTTAATGTTCCAACAAGGGCTGTAAGACACTACGCCCCTATTCATCTTCCATTAGTGTCTACAAATTACCGGCAGAATTCGTTTGTGTGGCGAGCGAGTAATCTTTTGAATAAACAATGTAAACAACATAATTTTGATATGTTTGTCGCAAAGATCGAAACGGTGAGACGGTTACTGAGCTTGGAATTTTTTAATAAACATTCAATTTTTAAATTGTTATAAATACTAACCTTAATGAATTTGTTTGTATGTCCACATATTTATTATAGTTTGTTTCTTTGTCCACATATTTATTATAAACTGTGCAGTATGTGCAATTTTATATATCCGCGGAGACCTTTAATTGGCTAACTGTGGCTAAAATTCTTTTCAACATTGTATTTTGTTACTTTTGCTGTTGGTCTTCTTGTTAATAAATAAATAAATAAATAAATATATATATATATATATATATATATATATATATATATATATATATATATATATATATATATATATATATATATGTATATATATATAAAATATGTGTATAATTCATTTAACTAATTATTACAAACATTTTATATGATGTCATAATAAAGCACAATCCCGAGAGCTCGGTGACATGAAAGCTTGCGGTCGTGCATCGCGTGGCTTCACGATAGTGGTTTTATTCGTGGCTTATTATTTATACCAGCTGACACACGTAGTTTTGCTTGCGGCTTATAAAAAGTGCCCAGCGCATGAGTTTTGGAAACAAACGTTTTATATCCCCAGGTTTGAACCGAACGCAATGAGTCATATGCATTTCGATTCATTTTGATTTGCGAAATGGGAAAGTCTACTGAAGATGTTAGTATATATGTGTCCAAAGGCAATTGTCTAGATTTGTCTACACAAATAACTTATTAAGCCCCTACCAATCTGGTTTTAGGCCTGGACACAGTACTACAACGGCTCTTCTCAAAGTGACTGGCGATATTAGGGAGGCCATGGAGAACACCAAAGTCACTGTGATGGTTGATTTTTCGAATGCCTTTAATACCGTCAGTCACGATGTCCTGCTGTCCCTCCTTAACCATCTTAAGATCTCATCAGAGGCTCTGGATTGGTCCTCAAGTTATCTTCTAGGACGCCAGCAGTCTGCCCGCCTCGACGAGTCATCGTCGAAGTGGCGTGACAATAACTCTGGTGTTTCTCAAGGCGGTATTCTTTCTCCTTTATTATTTTCATTCTTTATTAATCTCCTAACTCAAACACAAAAATCTTCAATGCGCTTGCAGATATACTCTCAGGCATCCGTTGAAGAGGTGTCATCCGCAATTCTCAAAGTTAACCGAGATCTAAGCGCCATACAGAGCTGATCAAACAAGTTTGGATTGTAAGTGAACCCTAGCAAATGCCAAGCCTACACATGGACTGTTCGTTAAGCAGGCGAAACCACCTTACTCAAACTAGCAAAAAGATTACCGGTACTTTACGTGCTATCTATCGCCTAAGGAACTTCCTACCACCCAAAACTAAGACAATGCTTGTGCAAACTTTGGTATTTCCCTTGATTGACTATGGTGATGTATGCTACTATGACCTGAATGCAGATCTTCTTAATAAACTTGACCGTCTTCTCAATAACTGCATTCGATTTATTTTCAATCTTCGCAAGTATGACCACGTGTCTACTTATCGTTCCCAGTTGAAGTGACTTCCTAATTGTCAATGACGCAGTCTGCGTGCTCTCACTTCTCTCTATTATATCCTTATGTCTCCCAATACCCCCAACTATTTAAGTTCTTACTTCCAGTACTTATGCAGCAACCACGATCGTAACCTTCGTTCACCTAATAACCTTCTCCTTCTTTGTCCTTCACATAGATCTTCTTTCATCCACTTTTCTTTTCCTACTCAAGCTATTCTTCTTTGAAATTACCTTCCTTTCGAAATCAGGACGTCCACTACTAGGTATTGCTTTAAGACAAAGGTAAAGCAGCTTTTATTGGCTAAGTTAGCAGAAGTATCGTAACATTTTTATATATTTATTTATATATGTATATAAAATATGTATATGTAAGTATATGTATGCGTTTCTATATTCGATGTATGTATGTAATATTATTATTTTTAATGTTATGTAATGTATGCGCATTCATCATATCTATTAAATATAATATAATTAAGTTAAACTCCACTTTTTAAATACACCTACCATTATTCTCTGCACCACTCTTAGGTAGACTGGCAGAAAATGCCTAAGGCATTACGTGCACCTTTATTCGCCATGTGTTTATATAAAGTTAATAAATAAATAAATATTCAAACATCCAAATATATGCAAAGTTTGATTTTTGGATATTACCAAGAATATAATATGGCGTTAACCTGGACGCCCATATCTGTCAACATTGGCACTAGGAAACTTTTTGCTCTTTTCACACTCACATTGACATTTAGCAAAGCTTGGTAGGCTTATAGATCTAATTATAATTATTCTTATTTTCTAGATGTTCATTCCGCAAACTATTGACAATCGGTCTTACCTACATCATTTATTATTTCCATCTAAAGGTTGGCTAGTAGAAATCGTTTTCAGCGATAAGGCTGCCGTATATAAGTATATTTCGATAGATACAGACATAGTATGTTCTCGTATACTGATTAATATTTCAAGGTACCAACAATACCAACATATTATATGCCACTTGACGATGGTAGGGTAGCTTCCACAGCGTAATTTGACTACCTATTAAGTCAAAGTCAAAATCCTTTATTCATTTGAGTCACAATATTACACTTTTCACAAGTGTAACATTGTGACTCAAATGAATAAACTACTCGTCAAAACAATAAAGTTAGAAAACAATTACCTAAAGATTCCACATTTACTGCTACGTTCGCAAAGCAAGAGCGTAGAACCATGAGAAAGAACGGGCAATAAAACTCACGGTCACTCGTTTTCCTCGCCAGGTTAAGCATAATACACATAATTTACAATTTGTAAGGTGCTGCAACTGTTTGTTACACCTCTTTGTACCGCGCTCTGACGGACGTGTAACGCGTAGAAATAATTAATTTTATTGTTTAGCGCGGCGCAAGCCGACGCTCGCAAATTTTTATCGCCATGAGTGACAAACTTGTGGCGAACGAGCTGCTGGCGTTCCTGCAACAGAAACTGGATGTCTTGGACGAAGTCTCGGCTATTCAGATCTGTGCTTCAAACTTCGGCGAGGAGGAAATAGCGGCTGCCAAGCTGTTTGCGTACAGGTCCATAAACAAATGCGATCAGATGGTGTCCCGCAGGCGTGACAGGACGAAGAAAAGTCTGCAAGATATTATCACGCTGCTGAAGGAGACCGATCCTGACAATGTGCCGACGTTTGTGGCTAGGGACTTGAACAAGTAGCCTCCCGTCACCTTCGACCACGTTGATGTCACAAGCCTCTTGAGAGACATCGTCTTTCTTAAGGCAGTTTAGCGGATGTGAACAAGAAATTGGCAGCATCCCAGGAAACCGTCGCACACTTGCGCACGGAGGTGGACGACCTACGTATATATACAGGTGCAGTAACTGGGTCACCGGCTCGTAGTAACATCAACACGCGCCGAGGGGCGTGCGTTGAAACGTCAGTCCAAAGTTTCGCGTCAGCAGTTTTGTCGCCGCGGAATGTTGTGACTGCTGAGTGCGCTACCCGAGCGCCGCGCAGCCCTGTCCCCGTCCACGCGGCTCCCTCTACCGCCGCGCGACCTAAAAAAGAAGAGGCGCAGCGAGTAATTGCTAGCACCCCTGCTGCTACTAAGAAATGTATGCCGGAGAAGGCATCGAGGAACGAGGTAGCTGATGATGGTTTTGTGACGGTGCAGAAAAAGAAGCGTCGTCAGAAAACCGTCAAGAACTGCTGCGGCACGGCTCCTGTGGAGCCTGGTGCAAACCTGCGCGCCGCCGCACCGAACACACCCGTGTACATCTCTCGCCTGCACTACACCATGACGGCGGGGGACATCGCGGAGTACGTACGTCAAAAGGCCAAGTACATGCCGAGAGTGCAGTTGCTGGAGTCGCGCCGTAATGTCAACTTCAACGCGTTTGTGATGCGGATCCCGACCTGCTATCTACATGTCGTCATGAAGGGGGACTTTTGGCCGAATGGTGTGGTTTTCCGTCGCTTCCGCGGACAAGTGCCACACGAACGCACAGCATCATCGTGCAAGTTTTTTTAACATAGTTCATAAGTCGGTATACTTACTAACAAAAATTGTATATTGTATGTATGTTCATTGTGTAAGATATCTATCATAATTAAAAATATGTATATCATTCCATTGTCTAGTACCCATAGTACATGCTCTGCTTAGTTTGGGACTAGATGGTGTTGCGTGTATTATATTGTGTCTATATTTATACTTATATAAATAAATTGATTTTGATTTGATTTGATATAATTTGTATATATTGTTAGTAATAGATCGGCAAAGTTAAACTAGAGCCATAGATTTTATTACTTGGATGGCTTACCACTTGCGTAGCATTTACAGCAGATCGCTACCGTGCGTCTGAGGATATCTTTAATCATCGGTTGCGGTACTTGTCTCCAGACAAGAATCATTAGGCCATGTTTGTAGCCTTCGGCCGGTCTGAAAACTCCATCACTGGATTTGGCCACTTTTTAAGAAGTTTGGCTTAAAGACTTCATCGACTACATGGCTGAACTGACTGCCAAGCAGAAGGTCAACAGACTACTAAGAACCTGTCCTTGACCCACGACGCGTCATCCTTGTCTCGCTATAATGACATATCATTGCAGGACACTCTATCCCTGTGATGATATGTCATTATAGCGATGTGGCTTATGTGTGTAAGCTAAGATGACTACGGAAGGTTTTTTTTATTTCACCCCAAATAATGGTTTTGAAGCTAAATACCTTAATGGAAAGACTATCAGACTGCTACGCAGAGAGTCCTGCGTTCGAATCCAGAGCCCATACAGTGGTGTGGGCTCTGGATTCGAAAATCAGTGGATTTTCCAAAGTTACGTGCGTTTAAATAACGGTGAAAGAAAAACATGGCGTGGAAACCTGTATGTCTGAAAGTTCACCATAATGTTGTACTTTTTTTATAAATTAATACCGCTAAGCCACAAATAAATAACAAGTAACATCACAACATCCCTGCTTCATATTTTTCAACAGTTACAGAGCACAAGCAACGCAACTTAAGGTTCACCGCGACCTAAAGTAACCGTTTCCTGGATGAAATATTGTAATGTGTCAACTATTTGTCATGCCGGCAAATTGTGGCAGTTGCGTACTACCAACGAAGGTATATTCTAGTAGCAAACCATTATGTCGTGAAACAGAAACGACCGACAAAAATATAGAACGGTTATAAGGGAATATATCTGATGTTTGAGTCTAGGGTAGTCTGGTATATGCCTTATTGAATAAGTGGTGAATTAGTTGAATTAGTAACCTGGCGACGTGTTATAAGTTCGATCGCGATTTAAATTACTTGGATAAATTAGTTTCTTGAGGGTTGAAATACCACTTTTTATGATCTCGAAGATTTTATTGTTTATGACGCTTCCTTCTTTGAAAGGACTTTATACCTCTCTCCCGCTCCATATCGCTGGTCCATGCCAGATTTGGTTAATAAGCACTGTAATCTCCATATAACATTATGAATTTGCAGTACTGTTTGATTTCTTATCTTCTCAGGTCCTGGAGCTAAGCCTCGAAAGTATATAATACCTTCGCGTAAGAAGTGGGAATATGGAATAAAAAAATATCTGCTAACACAATATATTAATAACACAGTACTGATATTGCTAATAATTATACTGTAAAAAAGTAAATATCTTGAGGAAGTCGTGCTCTCACGCTGAAGACCGGGAGTCCTTTAAGTGAGGCGTAGAAAAGCTTTCGTCAAGGTAAGGGCTGTCATACCACATTACAATGCAAAAGCTTCACAACAAGATTCCACTAACATATTGCTCAGCTTGTGTAAAATCCATTTGATCAGATTGAATGTAAAGAAATTGTATAAAAATCATTCAGACCAACAGCAATACATGCATAAAGTATAAGGGAATGAACCACAAAAATAACCTATAACAATAAATTTAAAACAAGAAAGTTATTCTTCAAGTATTGATTCACCATTCTTACATCGTACGAACAAAATCACACACGACCGAACCTGATTACGTCCAAATAACCATTCTCAAAGAAGCATCTGTAATGAAATTATATTAAAGTACGCCATGGAGAGGGGCTGGAGATCGATTCGATGCCGATACAAAGACGCAACACAATGTACTGAAAAATCACGAAGGGTTCCGCGGAGCGGTATAATAGCGTTAAATAAATAATACGAGAGCGTCTCAACTTAATTTGGCAGCCCTGTTATGTATTGTATGGGGACGTATGGCCACGGAAACAGCGATACAGAATATTGTGTAGGTTGCTCAGAGTTCTTCAATACTCTACTGCTTTTCCATAATGTGGTTACAGATAGTATATATATTGTTTATCTAGTACAATTATAGACCTTGTTGGGTTTAGCATAATTTATATAATTCAATAACTTGTACATAGGTAAATAACATTCATCACATCATATTTCAAAATTAATAAATATTTCTTAAAACAAGACAGAGGAAGATATTGTATGTATTTTAATATGTAATTAAGTCAAAGTTGTTTAAATATTATAATTTTTACGGTAGGTAGCCTAACCGGTGAGTGCTCAGAAGACTTCTTTCAACTCATCCCACCCTCTCCTTTCCTATCCCAAACAACACGTGGCGGGTTAATGTGCTACGCTTACACGGTAGAACAGATACCGTCACGTACGAAAAGGTTCGGTACATCTTATCTTTGCCGTACCATAAAGATGTGGAACTCACTGCCAGCTCACGTGTTTCTTTCCTCCCTTGATCCTGGGTCCTTTAAGCGGGGCGTGTAAAAGCATCTCACAAGGCCGTCAAAGCGAGGGCCGCCATGTCACATTGCTTAACCAGCAATTGGGGATGGTGGCCTTCACAATAGGACTTCACTGTCAGCTTACCATCAGGCAGCGTGAAGTCAATTGGACAGGTTCTTTTAATAAAAAAATAACCTATTATTGTTATAATTTCATGCCGTTGTATGTCACTCTGTGATAAATTCGCGTGGTTGAACCGCTAAGACTGCTCGTGGATATCATGGTAGGTTTAGTGCGTAGAGCGTAAAGCTTTCGGGAATCGCACATATTGCGTTTATACAACGGTAGGTATGATTTCATAAATTATAGTGCTAAGATTTTGCCCATGTCCTTCTTTAAACTTTTTTTGGCTCCTCTTCAAGTTTGCTGTATCAATCACTGTTTGTTTGACAAGATATTTAAACAGTGTGAAATACTTATATTTAGTCGGTAATTATATTGAAAGAAAGCAACAATAGCCAGGAAGGTATAAACTATAACCAAAAATGTCTTGTCTCCATAAATACCTACAACATGAAGAGGTACAATAAGCACGCCGGCGCTGTACCGTCGCAATACGCGTGAACAATCTGTAGGGTTGCATGGTCGAATGATTATAGAGACAGTGGGTCTCTACTGCATGTTCGATTCACACTGCATGTTCGATTGCAGCAAGAGACACGAGGGCACTGTAACACTTTATGACAAAACCCTGCTTTATAACAGATTCGATTCTCATGTGAACTGGGAAGACTGTAATCTTCCTAACATTTGGATATTGTAGCATGCGTGATCCAAAAAACTTAATTATTGGTCTTATCACAGGATTTACTTTAAGATGCCTATTTCTTAACTTCACTGGTTCAGCGAAGTGGTAACCTTAAATACGGGATTTTTGCCGGTATTTGGCAGTTGCTCTTCAGTTAGTTTAGTAACGCACATAAGATGGACCTTCCTAAAAGTGATTTCTTCTATTACATTGTTCATGAAGTATTCTAATGCTAATTTTAAAGACGTCAGAATCCAAAATCGATCCACTTGCTTTGAAATGTCTATCACGAGAGGGACTACTAAGGTTATTCAGATTTAATAAGAAAAACAGTGTGAAATAATTTTTCATCAAGCGAGCCGAAATCGAGTCAGAATCCGCTCCGGTGAATTATAACCTTAATTTTGGCTTTGCCGTAGTTGCATAAAAATAAAATATTTCTAGATCCATTACATTAATTAAAACGCTTGCTTTAAGGCCACAGACTTAGAAAAACGAAACTCGAAAATATTTACTGCAATAGAACACACGTATCGCCCATATCAATCTTGGCCATGTCCATTACAGCTTTTATTCCATTCTTAATTTAACATTCTTGAACAAAAGCTCCAATGGATATCTGTATGAGTTTGATAATCGTTCGTTTTTTCGATCAGTGCTTAGTTTTAGTAGATGAGGGCAAGAGTAAAATATATTTTTATGACTCGTTGACTTATGGGTACAGCAGTTTAGGTAGCTGGACTGTGAATGGGTAAGAACATTGTTTAGTAAGATTAAAATTCCATACAAGATGGATGGTTGGATCGATCTTGATATGACACCGTTTGGCTTTTATTAAAGTTTTATTCAAATAACGGGTGATGTGATGTTCGGTATTTCGGTGTGGGAATTGTTTATGAAATCAATAACATGATTTTGAGGTGGAATAGGTATACGTATCGAAAGTCATTATAATATTTTTGATCAAAATGCTACGTAAAAGTCGAGTCGTGCTTTTCATTTAAACCTTCGCTTCAACATATAAGCCTTCCTCTTCATCAATCATTCTATCTAAAAAAAAAAACGCATTAAAATCCGTTGCGTAGTTTTAAAGATTAAAGCATACATAGAGACAGACAGACAGAAGACCGACTTTGTTTTATACTATAGTAGTAGTGATAACGGGGTATACACATCCATCGATTGCAGCTGCCTAATTAAGGACTGAAAATATTTTAAAGAAATACTCTGCAAAGCTAGTCGAAAGTTACGGCTTGGCCACGGGGACCGGCGACGCGGCGTTTCGCGCAAAAAAGACATGCCACGGGCACACACGTTCGCCGCGGCGGCGTCGCGACCAGTGCAGACCAGGAGCGAGACGGTATTAGCTGAGATCTTTTTATGAAATTTAGCTCGACATTGGTCGGACTTTGGTGCCAATATCGCTTTTGTTTCAACCTGGCAATCGAACCCGAGACCTCATGATCCGCTTACACAACCGCAAAATCAGAGAGGCAGACTTGATATTGTGTACCTAACCACGGTTATGAAATCTATAGGTACAGTATTAAATTTTATCTTTATACAAACGGTCGGAACGCGATTTATACCTACGAGCGTCAGGCTCGATACCCACCTAACCTACTGCATGGCACTCAACAACTCAAGGCACTTCGGTATACATTCTTGTAGGTACTGAATGCGTACTGAGCCGACGCTTGTAGGTTTTGTAACTCGAGTTTAGAGTTAAAATACGGAAAAGGTTATGTAGGTAAGCGTGATCTAACTCACTAGGTATATGCACTTCTAAAAACTTATTTCATCATATCAGCCAAACGACGTCCACTGCTAGACATAGGCCTCCTCCAAGGTTCTCCACACAGACCGGTCTTGAGCCGCCCGCATCCAACCGCCTCCTGCGATCTTGACTAGATCGTCGGTCCACCTTGCGGGGGCCTACCTCTGCTGCGTCGTCCGGTACGTGGCCGCTACTCCAGAACCTTTCTGCCCCAACGGCCATCGGTTCTTCGAGCTATGTGCCCTGCTCACTGCCACTTCACCTTGGCTATCCGGAGAGCTATGTCGGCGACTTTGGTTCTACTGCGGATCTCCTCATTTCTAATTCGATCTCGCAGTGAAACTCCAAGCATAGCTCTCACCATCGCCCTCTGAGTGACCTTGAGCCTTCTGATTAGGCCCATAGTGAGCGACCACGTCTCTGATCCGTATCCGGATCCGAAGTCATCACTGGCAACACACACTGGTCAAAGACTTTCGTCTTGTGACACTGCGGGATATCGGACGAGAAGATATGTTGTAGCTTCCCAAACTTACTTAGATATTTTGAAATCACAGACAGACACTTCAACTTTATTTATACTGTATACATTTATGTAGATATAAATAACATCCAGACGTTCCAAATAGCTAGCCTAACTAAAAATTCTAAGAATAATGTGTGAATGAGAATAATGAATAATGAGAATAATGTCGCGCGACCGTCGACCGGTCGCGCGACTCGCCGCAGCAGCGCTCGGTGCAATACGCCAGTCGCGTAGCCGGTCGCCGCTGTGCGTGGCATGTTAAGAACATTTCTAAACATTTGAATCAGTCGCAAGTCGTGTCGCTGGTTGCGTCGCGCGAATTTTCGCTGCAGCGAATTGTCCGTTGCCAGGCCCATAAGTTTTCGAGTTGCATAAGATAATTAGTATAGGACAATGGCAGATCTCCATACATCAAAATATCTGAAATTAAATTGAAGCGCTCAGTAATAAAAAATATATCTAAAAATTCGGCGTAAGTAACAGAGTCTATAAATTATTCTATTTTCACTCGGGAAAGCCGGAAAAAGAAGATATCGGTGTTTAATGTTTAGTTAAGAATGAACAATGTGGGTACGTTTGAATTATCAAAGGCATTATGTCAGATTGACATCTAAACGCAGAACTATTCTGTAGCATCTACCTGTCACAGCCAAAGACAAAAGCAGAGCTGCACATTTTAAATCGATTTTATGTGAAATCGCTATAACGTCAAAACGATGCTGTGACGTTTTTATTTGATTTAAAAGTTGTTTTGCTACAAAAGAATTAGCTTATTGATATAATGTTGATTAACAATTAATTAACTGCATTTTAATTATTATATTTTAAACCAAACCAACCCTATAAAGGTCGATCATATCGATTACTTATTTAATAATCGATACACATCAATGTCAAATGTCTATTCCTGTCACACCATTGTCTATGGCAACAATCAAATAATAAAGTAAGCACGAGTAGAGCGTTCCGTAGTCTCTGCCTACCCCTCCGGGAAACAGGCGTGAGTCTATGTATGTATGTATGTAATTCCCTTTATGTGAACATACGGAAAATGATTCTCGAAGCAAGCGAGTACAGTACTTATATTAATTTTCATGATGTTACCCAATTTATTCATTATCTAATAAGCAGACAGAATATCAAGTAGGTGTTAATGTTGTTTGTAATTATGTCAGACATATGACGTTGTTATGCTTGATAGACGTTTTTCTCGAGTTCTTTGATATAGTAGACGTTTCAAGGTTTATGGTCAAAGAGATATATTCAGGCTTTACGTCATCTTGGCCTTGGCTTATACTTCTCTAGTAATAAGTCTCAAGATAAAAAGTCGTATTAACTAGCATTATATGCTAGGCTCGTGGTCTCAAATATAATTATGTATTATTAAGCTATCTACCTAAAAAAACATAACAACGTCATATGTATTTGTTATCGTCTTGTGAAGATACCAACAGACTGTGATGCAGTTCGAGATTTCGCGTTCTTCGCGACTTTCATTGTTAAGTGCGTATTAAATTTATCATCGCTCGCCTCGTGCCTCAGAAAGCACTTTATACAATCGGTCCCGACTGTCAAGAGATTACAGATCACAACTTAGGCGTTCAGTAATCCATGAAATAGCACGATCGTATATTAGTTAACTCCACTGCTCGCTCGCTATCTATTCGCGCGTACGTATTTCTGTGTATATTAAGCCATTGACTATAACGATATGTTCAGTTTGATTTTAAATCATTGGCTCATGCCCAACAAAACATTTTGTGTTAGAATTTAACATCGGCAATGTTCATTAGAAAAGCCATGTTAATTTTATTGATGCGAAAGTGTGTGTCACCACAAGCTCAATTTAGCTGTCTCAAGTTCTCTTCCTCCCTGTCAATTTTTTACTTTCAGTTCATTCCTCCTCTTGAACCTTCCTCTTCCATCTTTTTCAATCATCACGCTCGCGAGCCCTCTCTTACTCCGTCTCTTTACCTCTCCCACTATACCCTTCTCCCTTTTGGTCTTGCTTGCGTACACGCCCTTCCTTGCTCTCTTTTTTTCTTCTGTTGCTATCCTCATCTCTTCGCTCCTTCTGTTTCTTCTACAACTCTCTATTTTATTGATTAACACAAAAATCGTATAGTCACAAATTAAAAGTACCAAAAACAAAAATATTTTCCGAACCAAAAATGAAAAGTCCGAATTATTTTTATCTACTCGGTTAGTTAAACTAAAAGCGAACATAAATCAACACAGTGTTGAACAAGTTATTCAAATATTCGTTACAGAATTTGCATATAGCATTTTTAGTCGTTCACTGTGACAAACGTATGGGCTTTTTGTCGTCAAAAGAGGCGTCAAAATGTCACTGGGAGGTCAGTCAGTCTATTTAAAATGATTGTGGATACGACAGATTTATGTGACTCAACATGTGACAATTTTGTCTTGCTTGCATTTGGTGACGGTAAACTGCAATAACCTAGAATTAGTTGACTTTTGCTGATACTTTAGTATTTGGAATTAAATGATGTCAGCTGCATATAGTCTATTCGCAAGTTTTTAACTCTCAATTACAGAGTGGTTTAATAAATACCTATATAAGAATAAACTAAAGTGAAAATCGCATGAAGGCAAAAAGCTCTCGATGAAACGCAATACACAACCGTTTCTATATACTCATGATACGTGATACTGCCCTAACCATTCACAAGCAAATAGCCACTGCCTACGTTACAATATAATACATGAGTATTATATTGTAACGTAGGCAGTGGCTATTTGCTCAACATAACAAATATCATCAACAGATTAAATTCTACGATAAAAATAACCTTTTTGTTGCGTAAATTAAATTGGAATGTTGAAATAGAACAAAGCTGGTTTTTGGGCAAAAATAAAGGGATTATAAAAGGGCTCGTCTGCAAATCTAGCCAGGTATAGATATAACGAAATGGCACTTTAGGCAGAAATTTTAAATGGCCGTCTCTGGCAGACGCGTAACTTCGGTTTGAGGCATTACTTTTATTTTTATTAGTTTAGATTATTAAAGTAACCGTGTAGCTAGCTAGCCGTCTTTGATGATAAGGATAAAGCTTGGGATTATTTTGTTTTGTTTGTAAGGTTTCTTGATATCATTATATTTTCAGAGATACAGAGTTAGTGATCGCTAAACGCTCAGTATAATTGCTGATTGGTAAATGAAATTAACAATTTATTTTACTTTGTAGGTGGTCTTTAGCGCTCAGGTTTGGTTTTTTTTGACAATGTTAAAAATTTTCAGCTGAAACTTTGAAAATGTGTCCGTGAGCTCGGGCACATTGCCAGACTTTGAAACGTAGCTGTGGGAGTCGTTATTACTAAGTGATTAATTTCTTATACGTAGCTCTTGAAAAGATAGCCAGTAAGGCCTCTTGTACACGGCACGTTTTTTTAGCCGTACGGCAAGTTAGCCGTACGATTAATAAAATGGCATCGTCGCATAGACTGCAATACAACACTGACGAATATCATGATGAATACGAGAGCTTCTACTCACTTAGAAAAGTCGCCGGGCCTACGCAGAAATTCGTGTCGTCTCTACACGATACATCGGCTCTGACTAAGAAAAATATTTTGTCTTAGACACGACGTTCAACGCGTGAACGTTGAAAAATGTTCGTGTCCAGATCCGAAAATTATCTTACCGTCTACATGATGGTTCGGGTGTTATCTGAGGCAGAGCTGAATTTTTATGAGCGTATACAAGCACCCTCGTGTATGTTAACAAGCTTCCACAGTGACCAATACAACACTGACATACACACGGCAAATTTGCCGTAGACTTTCACGCCTGAAAAACGTGTGTGAACAAGCGGAACAACCTAAGCTATTAATATTTCATACACCCACATATATCACATAAATAGTTATAGCTGTATTTGTAGTTCATAAATACGATGAAATAATATAATATAATTTTCTATTTCTCTCGTATAAATAAGAAACAGTACCGTTTCATAGTGCCTAGTATCGACAGCGATAACAATTATTCCCTAAGCACTTGTTAAGGAAACGCGGGCCACATTTGTGGTGATACACTACATAATAATGGCTTTGTACCGTTTCTATCTTACTGCCTTTTCACTATAAGACAATCATGTCTTTTTCAATTATTTCAGATGAATGCAGCTGATTGAAATGGAATACTTAGTTTTATCTCTTTAAGTTCCTTATGAGGAATTCATTGGATTTATGACATATTCATTTTTCTACGCAGCGTTTTCTATGTTACTTTAAAGTAACATATTGCAAGCTTCATTGCTTTACCATGACCAAAAATTGCAAAAGACAAAATCATCATTAAAATCTAAATGACAAAAGAAAAAAATTAATAATCCTGTGGCAATCCCCCAAGGCCAGAAAAATAAGACATTGGTGCGCTCGGTGGATTCGAACCCGATATCTTTTGCGTAGTAGTCTGTCGGTCTCAACACTGGCCTATCGCTTGTTGGAGATTGCATACCTAACCATAAGTATTTCATAATAGGGGCTTGACGAAGACGCACCGTCCCAAAGCCTACACAAGACGCAGTGTATGATCTTGTATTTAGCTTCTACACTCAATGATCTTGTCACTACTACATCATCCAGCAGTGGACTACGAAAAGTTGTACGATTAAAGAATCTTGTAAGTTATACATAAATCTAGAATGTCCAAAATTATCTTACAACTTATCTACATACAACCCAAAGACGTACGTAGCGTGTACAGACTACCAGTCCCGTCAGTCAATACAAGCTTTGCCAAACGCTTTAGCCCTTTTAAGAACGTATTTATTTATAATAAAATTGCTAACGCATGCAAGATAAGGCAGTGCTCAGTCAGGCCCAAAAACATCACGTCACTGGCTCAAATTCACGCGATAAATACCTACCATTTCGTGTACCGCCGTCGGTACAAACGACAGAGGGCGCTTTCTTATAGAAATGCCGAAACCACGAAGTTATTGTGCAGTGGATGTGTGTTAAAGGCACAAAACAAATGAAAACTTGTTGTTTTTCCATTGCCGAAGGACAAACAATGATTTATGTAGTAAGTTATGGTATAAGATTTGATATAAGTAGGTACTAATATAAAATTTCATCTAAAAATTGATACCATTTATTTTTTTTAGAGCAAAGGTAAGAAAGCAAAAACTAGGTAAGGTGCATTGGGGTAATTCCGATAGAAATTTCTATGAGATGACTGAAGGTCTACAGTTTGATAAAATATTCTAAGAAGTTTTACATTTACTGCCGTTAGTTTTACATCAACCTGTAAGTAATTAAAATATTCGTGATAATTATAAGTTAGATACTTTAATATATAGATGAGAATTGAAAATATGGCACTTAAAGTATCTGCTCAAGAATTTCAAGAATAGAGAAAATTACGAACTATCTCGGGGCAATTCCGAAATAGTTCAAAATTCGCTTTTATTAGAGTTTGGAAGAAGACTTACATGTCTTTTTCAATCGTTATCACTCCATAACCAAAACAACGCTCAATATTTTGGTAGTTTGACTAATCTCGATTTTTTTTACTTTATATTTCGTAATTACCCCAGGAAACAAAGCTCAGAAATCCAAGGTTCTCAACATTTTTCCTAAAGTATTGATGGAAAAGTTGATGTGAAGTGGGCTTGGGCAGAGCGTGGAAAAATAGGTTGTGGTAGAGCGGAACGAAGAAAAATCGAGAGTTCTTTTATCATTATATTATGAGTGAAAAATTTCAAAATTAAAAGATATTTAAGGTAAAATCAATCTTTTATTAGTATGTAAGAACATAAAAGCTCTTCGCAGTTCTCCATTTTTCACCTGTTCAACAGCCACAGCTAAATCTTGCGGTCTGTATGTTTTGATTTTATTTCTTACGTAGGTTCGGGGTTTGAGAACTCTGCAAAATATATTATTAACCTTCAATTGGTGATGTGCCGTCAATTTGACACTTTTCAAGTAAAAGAATTGAATATCTCTCGAACGATTTGCTCCGCGGCCCCGCGCCTCTCAGTAGCTGCCTCTCGCTCAGTTTGGCACCCAATTTCGCCGGAGTCGGTCGTTGCACGCGCTCAGGTGAAGATATAGACGATACCTGACGTCAATTTGACGTCACATCACTAATAGTGTCCGTAATTTGTAGTTCATTAAAAATTCAAAATGAATCCAAAAGACGAAGATTACGAACCCATTGTCACTGAGATATTAGAAAAAAGTAGTAGCGATGTCAGTGACATGGAAAATCGTGAGTTGGACCAGAATCACTGAGTAGAATCTGTTCACAGCACCGAAAGTGGGCTTTCTGAAAGTGAAATTCATTGAGATATTGGCGCTTCTATCAAAAGAATTTTGAAAATAGAAGATTACAGGACCTGTTCCGTCTACATCTTCAAAGCTTGAAAATCGAGACACTTGCTCAATATGTCCCGCAAAAAAGAACATCATATCTATGCAACAAGTGCAAGAAGCCTGCGTTCCTTGATTGCCTAGAAATAAATTGTGTCGCTTGATATCAAGTTTAATCTTCATTTTTTCTACTGTAGTAGTATTTAAGAATGATTTATTTTCTTTAATTATTTAAGTGTTAATAAAACTAGAACACTAGATTTTAATTTTGTTTTATTTTTTTTTAATTTAATCTTGATTGATCTGATGTCTACGAAAATACAAGCCAAATATGAATACCATATTTGTAAGCATAATTTAAGTAAACTTTTTTAATATAATATAAAAAAGGTGTTTAATTTATAAGAGTATTATATCTACTTGTAAATAAAGTCATTTGTTTAATCCACATGTAATTAGTTATCCTAAAATAAATTATTTGGTTAAAGAGGACTAAGACATTGTGTTTCAATCTGAAATACGACAAAGCCGATAATCTATTAGAAAAACAAACAATTATTTAAATAACTTACCAGAATTAGAAGATATTGATGTTGGGGTTATTACGAATCACTAATATTGGCGCGAAAATCACCCAATGCAGAAAACTTGACGCAACACACCTAATGTTAGTATTAGCGACGCACGACAACTGGTGCGGCGAGAATAATAAAGATGGCGCCTAGACAAATTTTGCCAGTACAAAACTATCGTTACAATTAGTAGCTTTTTTTAACTTTCGGAATATACCCATTTTCGGTATTACCCCAATGCACCTTAAGTAAATGTTCGTGAATTGATAACTTTATTTTTTTATTTTATTTTATTTATAGTCTCACGCCTGTATCCCCGAAGGGGTAGGCAGAGGTGTAAATATTACACCCACATAACATTAGGTTATTAGAAATAAATATAAATGTTGTTTTTATTAAATAAAATCTACTTAATGTCATAATCTTATGTACGTACTTACTTTTTTTTTTTTGGTGTCGGGTTGGAAAATCCTCATGGAGTCCCTCCGCCCTGGGGGAAGGGCGAAGGGGAGTGTCAGATTCTTACTGACTAAAAACCAACCCGTATTCCTCACGTACCCGTATGTCGGAGGGTCGGGTATCGCTGAAGCATTCCTTGCTACCCCCTGACGGGTATTAGCCCGCCAGATGGTCAGGCGGGCCCCGAACAAAACCCCCTTGGCGGCGGATGAAGGTATTGGGCTCCGCCGCCAAAACACTCAGTGGCCGCAGAGGATAGGGAGGACGGCATCGCGACACCGCATCTCCTCTTCCTCTGCGGCCCCACCGCGACGCAACGATGCTGCGCCTCCATTTGGTCGCAGGAGATAGGGCGCGCGGCAACGCAACACCGACACGCCTCTCCTCCTGCGACCGCACCCGACTGCGAGGAACAGAAGAACTGTCCCTCGCACCCGCCCCTTCGGACGCATCCTGCGCTGGCATCCGTCAAGCTCACGTGGAGCGTCCCCTCCTGGATCCCTCTTAGCTTCACCGCGGGTGACTAATCCTCGGTTACTAAGCCTCCCCACCACGACAAGGTGGAGATCCCACGGGGGAGATGTACGTACTTACTGTATTGTCTGGTATTGTGCCCGATACACGGAAATAGGCAATAGGCCCCATACTACGTACGATTATTATACATTTTATTGCTTTTATAACATATTATTTATTGTTAATTTTATTAAATACTACACCCCAAACTGTACAAACACCCCTACCCTCTAAAGGAAGATACATGCCAAATTTAACCTTGTCAAATCTTGCGCCCAGTTATTTCGGCTGTAATGTGTCTGTCAGTCAGTCAGTAACGCAAGGATTTTATATATATAGATTGAAGTGATTCCATTGAAAAATAATAGTTTTTATACAAACAATGACTCCCTTTTTCTGACAACAACAATGTAAGAGAAGGAAAACTTGATACAAACCCTATACCAACCCGTTTAGCCAGCGTGGTATAGTAGGCTAATTCCTCCTTTCAAAGGAGAGGCCTGGTCCAGCAGTGGACCGTTAAAGGCTGAAGATGATGATGACTGAATCCCTTTTTCACCCTCTTAGGGGAAATTTTCCAAAATAAATGCCATTGTTTTCGCTAATGTCATTTGCGGATCCAATAAACAAAGTATGAAGTTAATCCCTTGAAGGCATAAAGGTTCTATGCAAATTATGACTCCCCTTTTTATCCACTTAGGGTCAAAAATCCGCTGAAGGAATAATAAGTTTCGTTTAATACACACTTTGAACCCCTATCTTACCTCCTGAGGGTAGGAATTTTCAAAAAACAAATTCTTAGTGTTCACTATCGTTGTTTGAGAAACCAATATACAAAGTTTGAAATCAATCCATTAAAGGAATAAAAGTTACATAAAAACTTTGACCCTCAATCTTACCCTCGTCGCGTCGGGGCGAAATTTCCAAAAAAATAATTCTTAGTGTTCACTATTATCATTTGAGGAACCAATATACAAAGTTTGAAGTGAATCCACTGAAGGAATAATAAGTTTCATACACACTTTGACCCTATCTTACCCCCTTAAGGGAGGAATTTGCAAAGAAACAAATTCTTAGAGTTCACTATCATCATTTGAGGACCCAATATACAAAGCTTGACGTCAATCCACTGAAGGAATAGTAAGTAACATACTTTGACCCCTATCTTACCCCCTGAGGATAGGAATTTTCAAAAAACAAATTCTTAGTGTTCACTATTGTCGTTTAAGGAACCCATATACAAAGTTTAAAGTCAATCCATTGAAGGAATAAAAAAGTTTCATACATACTTTGACCCCCAGTTTTACCCCCTTGGGGGAGGAATTTCCAGAAAAATAATTGTTAGTGTTCACTATCGTTGTTTGACGAACTAATATACAAAGTTTGGAGTCAATCCATTAAAGGAATAAAAAGTTTCATACAAACTTTGACCCCCAGTTTTACCCCCTAGGGGTGGAATTTCCAGAAAGCCTCTCTTAGTGCTACCCTACACTCTTCAAGGAACATACATACTAAATTTCATCTTCTTGTGACCAGTAGTTTCGGCTGTAGCGTGTCTGTCAGTCAGTAAGTAACGCAAGGATTTTATATATTAAGATTAGCTTTTGCCCGCGGCTTCGCTCGCGTTAAATTCGGGGTAACACAAATCGCCTTTATTGTTTGGGGAATAATGGGTATGTGGGGAATTAAGACATTTTCACTTTTTACGTCTTACTTATTATAATAGCTTTTATAATGTTTCGTCCTAGGTGTTTTACTTATAGCCGTTCGGCATTACATAGTTTTGGTGCGTTAAGATTCTACATTAACAGGACTGGAACATCAGATTTCAGTCTCAAGTTGTGTGAAGGCACTTCTGATAATTCTAAAGAGTTCAGAAGTCCTATAGGGTACGAAGTAACTTGGTCAGTATCCATGACATTATCTACCGAAAGGTACTCAACAACATTTACCTTACATACAGTCAAATGTCAAAGCTATGGTACAATATGACTCTGAACACACCATCGCATTTATAAAATTAGTAGAAGTGAAATCGGTACCTGCATACATACACAGTTTCGCATTTATACCTTATATTAGTAGGGATTAGGCTTTACAATAATTATTAGTTTATATAAGAGATGTAATGACAGGGCACAATTTAACAATGTGTGACAATGTATGATGAGACAGTACTGACAGATAGCACATGCGCAGCACTTAATTACTACAGCGCATGCGTTTTTACTGTCAATAGGTAGTAGGTTTGTCCCTATAAATTTCGACCCGCTCTAAAATCCTTCCCAGATTATTTTTCGCCACTTATTTTCAGCCAAATCGATTCAGCCGTTCCTGAGTTATAAATAGTGTAACTAACACGACTTTCTTTTATATATAGGTATAGATATTAACAATATGTATTTACTAACTAACTCGTGTATATATGTATAGGTATTTAGCAAATAAATAGATGGTTATTTCGTAATATTCGTTTTATTACCAAAATCATCATAAGAACAACCCTAGCGCCTTCGTTCGATGACGCGCTTGTGCGTACAGTCACACAATCTGCAACTCTTTGCGTGAGTACTTAGGGTACATTTCTCTTCACTGCGAACATTGGCTATTATTTTTTAAGATTTTGTAGGTGATTATAGCGTAGGTATTTTCGCTTTTGTATGGGAGTGATGTATCTGTTACGAAGTAAGTATTTAGTAATCTGTGGCTCAGTGAAAGACATGCAGTTAAAAGTCACTAAATGGCTCACTTCTTTGACATGTGACTCGACGGAAAATCTCATAAACACATCATACACACACACACACACACACACACACCCGCACACACACACACACACACACACACACACACAACCATATTTTTTTAGTCTTATAAGACACGTCGCCCGCTAAAATTGGTAAAAATGAAAGGAAATTGTGTCTGGCACCCACCCACAGGACAGGCTATGCCTAGTATAGGGCCGCTGATAAATCGGATATGTTATGATTAATAGCAATAAATTGTTTATTTTTTATTTTTGTTAAGTAGGTATTCGGCTTTATGGGTGTAACAAAAATATGACACATTCGGATAATATTTTATGATAAAGCTAGCACCTGAAATTATTTGCCTTTAACAAAAATAACATCACACCGTATATATTGATGCTTTAATTATATTTATGAAAACATGTATATGTATATTCCCTGAACGTTTTCCACAAACTGAATATCAAAAATGTATAAATTTAAAACGCTAGCACCAAAATGTTCTCGCCAAAACAGTGAATTAAAAACACTGTATTGTATTCTTTCAATGCAAAAACGTATTGAATGCATGCCCAGTTTTCACATGAAAAGATCAAAAAGCGTAATTTTCTTACATGATTACAATGAGCTCCATATCTATTCACTTGTGAAATAGCCATCAACGAACTATTAATGTAAAATGTATGGTATTTAGAGAGCTAAACAAAAACACCCTGGTAGTTACGTGGAAGTGCTCTAGGCACAAAATTCAATTATCAAATTCAAATTCAAATTCAAATTCAAAATCCTTTATTCATTTGGGTCACAATGTGACGCTTATGAACGTCAAAATAATAAATTTATAAAATAATTACTTATACTCAAATTTAAAACATTATTACTGTATGCTTCTACATTTACATTTACTGCCACGTTCGCAAAGCAATAGGTAGAACCATGAGAAAGAACGGGCAATAAAACTCACGGTCACTCTTTTTCATCGCCAGGTTTTGCATAATACACAATTTACATTTTGTAAGGTGCTGCAACTGTTACACCTTCTATATCACTTGTATATATTTACTGTACATCATAATACTCAAGCATAATACTTTTGGTTAGCCTCCTCAGAATAGACATGGTGAAACAGGAGCATCCACTTACATTATATATACCTAATAATGCAGGCAATCCGCGAAAGTGATCAGAACCATGATGGAAATTATGCAGTTAAATATTAAAATCTAATACCAGCCCGCAAGACCGTCATCGACCAGTCATCGCAAGTAGCACCCGTTCACGAGTATGACGCATGTGCCAGCCATCATCCCTCTCGCCATATTAGAGGGACAGGGATGACCCGACACACGACGCCACCACAAGAAATGACATTTTAGTGAGCATGACGACAACGGTATACGCACCAGTAGTAAGAAACAATCTACTGGTATACTGACCATGACCGCCAATTACCTCCATTTTCCAGATCGTTATTATTAACATAAGTTAGTGGAACGCGTGAAGGAATGCAAATGTAGAAAGAATTTTGTGAAGGTGACAAGTGAACAATGATATGATCAGAGATAAATAATGTTAAACTACATTCAACAAATCATAAAAATATCCAAATCCTGCAAAAATCATGTGTTCACGAGGCACCTCCACTTAACATGTAAATAAAATAATCGTGAGTTAAACAAGCCTAAGCCTATCCCCACGGTGTCTTATCATTTAAAAATTCCTTAATAGTGTAATAACCCCTTTGTAAAAGAAAGTTCCTAATTGTCCGTTTGTATTTGTGCATGGGTAAATTCATTATTTCAAGAGGCAATTTGTTGAAAAATCGTATACCAATCCCCGCAAATGAGTTCTGATATCAATATTTAGAATTCATATCTATACATATAAATAAAATTGGAGTATCTGTCTATCTATCACTGGAAGATCGAAGACTTTGTAGGGCTACATGTAGGCAGTAGTTTAACTTGATAAGTGGTGTCGAGATACCAAAAATACATTCATCTAACACACCAGCTACGCGCCATCCAACTAGTGATCTGTGAAAGTTTTGCTTAACATTGCTCGTCTGTTACGAACGACAAGTCAGATCAGTAGTAAAAATAATTTCAATGCAAAATACAGTACGTCCACTCAAGATGCGATCAATCTAGCAAGATGGCGCCATTCCTTTCAAGTGCCAAAAAGCAGCATCCACAAAATCAATTCATAGTTCCCACACGCATGAAAAATTCATATCTGTTCGAGTTCATTTTACTGGAGATAACTAAATATGATAAAAAAGTTGAACCTCGCAGAACAAATTACTGTTCACTCCATCACTTCTTATTTAACATGGTTAGAGCAACAACGCAATATATCAACGTTGCAACAGCCTAAAGGCACAAAAGGGGGAAGAGGGGTGGCATACGTCACGGGAGGGGTAGGGGGGAACATCCTAATAAGTGCGTGTTCAGTTAAGTATTCACTTCGACTGGTTGGTTTATCGCTGGGTGTAAAGGTTTTTCCTGTTGTATTAGTTGGAAAGTGTTAGGTAACAGGTATAATGTAGGTGATATTTTCTATAGGTAGGAAGTTTTCTTGTGAAAAGAGAAATTGCCAAGAAAATATTTCTTTATGTCGTCGTAATATAATAAGACATTTTCTATGTCGAGTCAAAATTACAAGTTTCTTTTTTTGTCTTTGTGTATAGGTACTATAAACGCGAACTTTGTAAGGAACAATCAGTGTATCACTGTTTGGTTCTCTTTCGGGGTAGGACTACGAAACGAGTTATAATAAAAAAGGCGGGGATACGGCCTGTACTCCAGAATACCACATGGGCCGCCTATGTAGACAAAGACATAAAGACAAATTTATTTCTGCATTTTGGATGTTTACAACACTTATACAAGTCAAAACCCTATTTTAGATGCCTTTTCCTAGCTTAATGACTCCTTGAGAAGAAAGGCCGCAAAAAACTGAAAGTCATTCCTTTTTTTTTGTCACTTCAATTTCTTTCATCTTTTCTTGATTTTTTTAAGTCCAGACAAAATGGATTTAGTAAGCGAGTACAATGCAGGATATCATCTGACGCTTTTGACTGACTCAGCCTACTGATAGCCCCCCCCGTGGGATCTCCACCTTGTCGTGGTGGGGGGGCTTAGTAACTGTGGATTGGTGCCCCGCGGTGAAGCTAAGAGGGATCCAGGCGGGGACGCTCCGCGTGGGCTTGACGGAGGCCTGCGCAGGATGCGTCCAAAGGGGCGGGTGCGAGGGACAGTTCTTCTGTCCCTCGCAGTCGGGTGCGGTCGCGGGAGGAGAGGCGTGTCGGTGTTGCGTTGCCGTGCGCCCTATCTCCCGCGACCAAATGGAGGCGCACCATCGTTGCGTCGCGGTGGGGCCGCAGAGGAA
The DNA here is from genome assembly GCA_944739405.2 of Euclidia mi. Taxonomy (NCBI): domain Eukaryota; kingdom Metazoa; phylum Arthropoda; class Insecta; order Lepidoptera; family Erebidae; genus Euclidia; species Euclidia mi. The sequence goes on along the minus strand of OX123193.2, from coordinate 66,567,480 downwards.
GAGGAGATGCGGTGTTGCGTTGCCGTCCTCCCTATCCTCTGCGGCCACTGAGTGTTTTGGTGGCGGAGCCCAATACCTTCATCCGCCGCCAAGGGGGTTTTGTTCGGGGCCCGCCTGACCATCTGGCGGGCCAATACCCGTCGGGGGGTAGCGACGAATGCTTATGCGAATCCCTAACCTCCGACACACGGGTACATGAGGAACACGGGTTGGTTTTTAGTCAGTAATAGTCTGACAGTCCCCTTCGTCCTTCCCCCGGGGCGGAGGGACTCCATGAGGATTTTCCAACCCGATACCAAAAAAAAAAAAAAAAAAAGCCTACTGATAGCCCGCATTCAAGAGCAATCTTACGGCTCAATCTTGATTGAAGGAGCCAGCACGACCTTAATCACTATGCCTCCACGCCATTAGCCTAAGCCTTCAGACAGGTTACCACAACTATTTGTTTCAATATTTACTAATGCCCACATCATACACACAACTTTACATTCTTTGATCGCGATAACCGACGGCCAGCGTCGCTAGTGGTATCTAGTTACTTGTAATGTATCATAAAAGCGTATTGAATGTGCCTATAAGGCAAAATAGGAATCAAAAGTAAATTCAATTTGAGAAAAAGAGAGCGAATTATTTTTTAATTGCAAAGAATGATGGTTAGCAAAACAAACCTCAACTTTATAATATTATAAGACACAAGAGGACGCCAGCAGCTACGCCTGCATTTTTTTTAATTTACCCGTTTTGGCCGATCCCGTGGGAATTTCGGGAAATTCTTTCTTAGTGCACCCCTACGGTCCCCAATGAACATACATGCCAAATTTCAGATTCCTGCGCCCTATAGTTTCGGTTGTGGCGTGTCTGTCAGTCAGTCAGTAACGCAAGGATTTTATATATTAAGATAATACTTGTTCAAAGATGACTTTTTCGATCATGTTCTGAAGGCGGGTCTTCAAAACATGATCGACCAATGTTGTGTCTAGGCGAGGTGATTTTAATCTCCAAGATACTAAAATAAAACCCAATACCAGACTCATTGACCAAAAGAGATCCGAGTTTATAACTTCCAGATTTAAGCATTCACGTTAACATTCAGTACACACAATAGTTTCATGAAAAATATCCCAATTGATTAAATTACAAAATCTGTAAATTCAACCCATAACTCTAAAATATTTAAATTAACTTTCCTGTAAGCTGTAAACTACGCTCTCAAAATTATTTGCGCCTTTGTATCTCTGAGGGGATGGCCAACAATCACATTGTGTATGCAGCTTTTTGGACAAGCTAAGAATATGAAATTTGATATAAAACAACCCCACACGGTACAAGAATATAAATACAAAAATTACGACAGCGGTTAAACACCAGGCACTTACTTAAAATGTATTTTACTTAAAAATTATAGATTGCAAGCTCTTAACCTTTGAGCAATTTTCTGAACCATTAAATATCTTTCCCTTTTAGGCTATCTTACAAATTGCCAGGAAGATATACCGGTCATATATCTTGTTTGTCTTTTTATTATTATCAGTACCTTATTTTTCGTTTACAATCACAACAGTATTTACTCGGGTTAAGTAAACATAGAAAGGGAAAGGGTAATTTTAGAAATATATTTTTGTCTCATGAATAGACAAAAGGATAAAAAATATATCGGAACGTAAGAAAGCATAGCTTTTAGTTTCATACTTAGCTTATTCCATACTCGTTATTTGAGAAATAGCTTAGCATATTATAAAGAAAACATAATTTATAATTACTTATTTCGCTTTAGTCACGTATCCTATTAAATTTTCATGAAAATGGCAGTTGGTCTATTCCTCTATTATATACCCTTCATAGACTTACGTACTGACACACTTAACTATTAATAGCTATTCCGTCATATCTATTTAGACTAGAAAGTGGATCCTGAGATCCATCACTCTTCTTATCCCTGGTTTGGTCTGGTAGATTGCTATCAAAATTTACCACAAGAAATCTTGTCTGCTAATCGTGGTTTCTTCATTCAAAAGCTTTCTTTCAAGTCACATTGTTAACATCAATTCCCTTGTAATTTATTAAATATCGCTGAACACAGAAAAAAAAGTATAAATTTTTAATATCTCCGCTTCGTTACTTTTTTAATAAACTCGATGTAACAATTGGTCCAACGACTCGTTGAAATATTTCAGTGAGTCGAATTATCAATATGGGCATAATACTCAGGCACATTTGAATATGTAGTAAAGCGATTTTATACTGTAAAACGCGAGTGGCAGCCGTGAGAATTTTTTAATTGTATACCTATATACTTTATTTGGGTAAGTTTGACGACCTTTACGAAAGTGTGTAGTGGCTATCTTGCCAGAATAATTAATTTGTTTCTTTGTATGCTTTGTGTCCATCGATGGAATGTTTATAAAGCCACCCGCCGTACAAGATTGACTCATAATACAGACGTAAAAAATATAAATTGTCGTAGATAATAAAGTTTCAATGAATGCTCAGACTAAGAATTGTAATATTTAAAGTTCTAATCAGCTTCCAATTTTAAACTGCATAATTTTCAGTTTAAGGTTAAAAGACAACCAACGTTTTAATTTAAAGTCACCGTCACTTATCAAGGTCGCCGGTTAAAAAATAAGGATGAGAAATGTGATAAAACATTATGTTATCATTTATGACTGAATATTTTTTATTCAAACGCAGTTGGATAATAATTTAAAAAGCTAACGTAGTTGTAAAAACGATATTAATTCTATCCCAACATTTCTAATTTCGCGAAAACTGAAAGCTAACACAGCTAGCTGAATTGTAAAACATTCCTCTAAAACTAAAATATTATAAGTAAACTCTAAGCTTTATCTAAGTACTTAGAATTAAAATTAGTTAACTGTTCTATGGTCGTTTATTTAACTTTAAACCTTGTTTCGTGACCATAGACTAAGTATTATTTTTATACCTAAATTGTTTACGAGAACATACGCTTTCTTGTTAACGTTAACGTGGGACGAGTTCTAAAACACCTCATGAGTCTCTTTGTGGGGCAGCTAAAAAAAACATAGTCTTCTTTGCCGTGCCAGCTTGATTTAGTTTAGGAAAGAGATGCATAATATTTTACGTCTTAAATGCCTATTAAAATTAAATTCAGTGGTTGTGGAGTTTAAGTCAACATTTTAATGTTTACGTGCAATTACTGTAGCTTTAACTCACTATGTAAAGAAACATATTTTAGTTTCAAAATATTATAAAATAAATATTTATTATTTTTTTCAAAGAAGGTTTTATATTTAGTCAAAATTGAACTAGTTATAAAGAATATTCGTAAGTTCGATATGTAATAAAAATATATAAAATATAGTTTATTGTACTTACATCAAAAAGTAACATAATAGATTTCATAACAAATAGAATTTATAAATTTCACGGTAGTAGAGGCTCGACCGGGGAAGTACTACCCTCTCACAGAAAATCGACGTAAATTAACAGTACCTAAACTGTTGCGTTTCATTCGGAGAGTGAGATTGCCGGAGGCCCTATCTTTATTCCTTTTCCCTCATCCCACTCCTCATCCTATTCCTTTTCCCAACCCCAAGGGGCGGCAACGCACTTGTGACTCCTGTGGTGTTACTTGTGTCTATGGGCGGCGGTAATTGTTTACCATCAGGCAATCCATCTGCTCGTTTGCCGCATAATTACTGTTAAAAAATATTAAATAAAATTTGAAAACATATCTAGTAGAAAGCTTGTAATATCGTTCAAACGTACACAAACAGTTTTCTTCGAGTATACCTATATTATTCTTTATTTTGTCAATTTCGGATAAAAGGAATGAAGTAAATTAAAGATTGCTGTCTTTTAGGTTCGATTGTATTCTTGTTGATATGGTTAATGGAATTTAATTATTGTCTCCAAGATTAAGATCGCATTTTGTAGACAATATTAAACAGTATAGGAATTTAAACTTTCGTGGCCATTTAAACTTATTTTAAATAATTGCCTTTCGGGATATATACCACGTACCTTTGTTTGGAGTAACCGATATTTCGGCACTGTTGCAAGCGCCATGTCCACGAATGTACTGAGGGTATTGCGGGTGGATGAATGTTACGAGCAAGTATAACGGTCTACCCGCTTTCTTACTCGTTTTTTGCGTTCAACACTACTAACACTGTTATCACTATCGCACTGTACCCGATCGCGACATACTACACTCACTACGTCAGCTCGTGGTTTGATTTTGTTCTTTTCACGGATTTAACATAAACGTACCACTGGATGCCAGATACTCGACAGTTGAAACCCATCGTCTCTATTGAAATTCTTGAACTTTTTAATTTCAATAGCCACCCTAACCACTCGAGGTATGTAGTGGCGTTCTGTCGAAAGCACCTGAGGGTTATTTAACTCAATCCAGTGGTCGGTACCCGAGTCTAAGAGGTGTTGAGCTATGGCCGACTTGTGTGGTTCATTATTTTTGACTACCCTAATGTGTTCCTTTATTCGGCAAGAGATTGTGCGTTTAGTTTGTCCTATATAGGAATTCCCACAGCTGCAGTAAATTTTGTATACAACTGGCTTTTCTAATGGAAGACTGTCTTTCGGCGTTCTTATATATTGCGACAGTTTCTTAAAAGGAGTGAAGATAGTTTTAACTGAAACCTTCTTAAGGATGTTGGCGACCTTATCTGTCACTCCTTTGACGTACGGTAAGTACGCTGGGTGTCGTTCAACCTTGAAGTCCAGGTGTTTTTTAGTATGTCTAGGTGGTCTAATTCGCCTACTGTACCCGTTCTTGTGTAGAACGTCGCTTATATGTGAAAGTTCTTTATTCAAATGTTCCTCTTCACATAAGCTGTATGCCCGGTCGGTAAGCGACGTTATAACGGAATTCAGTTGACGTGGGTGATGATGTGAGTCGGCGTGTAGATAGCGATCTGTGTGCATTGGTTTTCTATATACGGAGTGGCTCAGGGAACCATCATCTCGTACGGCAATCATAACGTCAAGGAACGCCATTCTTCTATCCTTTTCCATTTTATACGTAAAATTCATTTTACTGTGGATGCTGTTTAAATGTGCCAAGTACTGTTGAACAGTTGCTTCATCGCCTTCCATAACACAGAAAATGTCGTCCACATACCGTTTTCAATTTTTTATACTTAATGGGGCAGTAGCAATGGCTTGGTTTTCGAAATGTTCCATCCATAGGTTAGCTACCACTGGAGCTACCGGGCTGCCCATCGCTACGCCATCAATTTGTAGGTAGTAATCACCTCTGTATAGAAAGTAATTTGTGGTCAGGCAATGATGCACCAGGTCGGCATATACCACAGCAATATGGTCCTCGCTGATCCTACGTCGAATTACCTCCATGCAGTCTGCTATCGGCACGTTCGTGAAAAAGACGCCGAAAGACAGTCTTCCCTTAGAAAAGCCAGGTGTATACAAAATTGACAGCAGCTGTGGGAGTTCCTATATAGGAAAAATTAAACGCACCATCTCTTGCCGAATAAAGGAACACATTAGGGTAGTCAAAAATAATGAAACACACAAGTCGGCCATAGCTCAACACCTCTTAAACTCGGGTACCGACCACTGGATTGAGTTACATAACCCTCGGGTGCTTTCGACAGAACGCCACTACATACCTCGAATGTTTAGGGAGGCTATTAAAATTAAAAAGTTCAAGAATTTCAATAGAGAGGATGGGTTTCAACTGTCGAGTATCTGGCATCCAGTAGTACGTCTATGTAAAACCCGTGAAAAGAACAAAATCAAACCACGAGCTGACGTAGTGAGTGTAGTATGTCGTGATTGGGTACACCGTACAGTGCGATAGTGATAACAGTGCTAATGGTGTTGAACGCAAAAAACGAGTAAGAAAGCGGGTAGACCGTTATACTTGCTCGTAACATTCATCCACCCGCAATACCCTCAGTACATCCGTGATCATGGCGCTTGCAACAGTGCCGAAATATCGGTTACTCCAAACAAAGGTACGTGGTATATATCCCGAAAGACAATTTAAAATAAATATTAAACAGATACTGTAATGAAATCTTTAAACATAAAAACATGTTTTTGCTTCTAAGAACGAACTTTTAAAGGTACCTATGCCTCGCTGATTCCTGCATGAATGGGCTGGCTTGACCGGGGAAGTAGTATATATCTTTTACAGAAAGTATCAACGAGTAATCAACGTAAAGTAACAGTACTTATAGTGTTTCGTTTCGTTCTGTGAGTGAGAGGGCCAGAGGCCCCGTCGCCTATTCCTTCTCCCTCATCTTACTCCGCCACCCATCCCATTCTGTTGCTTGTGTCCATGGACGACGGCAATTCCTCACCATCATGCGACCCGTCTGCTCGTTTGCCGCTTATGACATAAAAAAAGATTAATTACACTATATTACAACGTATAAGACGTCCAAAATACTTAAATGATACGGAAGTCATTCCACAATCTATCTTAAATACATCCTAATGGCAAGTGTGTTGTAATATGTACTGGCTACCAAGCCTAATGTGTTCTGTATTCTTTTTATACTTTGAATTATGTTTTGTCAATATATATGATTACATTAAAATTATTGAGAAGTCAAACAATATTTTTATTCTAAGGCCATTCTCTCACGAAGCTATTCAAATGCTACGGGACTGAGATGCAAACCGTGATCGAATACTGGTATGCTACTCGTTACCGCACACCATGCTACGCAAATGAGACTATATTTTATCATTTGAAGAACAACATTCGTACGACGATGTCTAGTGACTCTAGCGATGAAGACAATTTTATTCTGTATTTATACTACAAGAATAAACGAAAATATAAAAGAAGGTTCTGGGTGCATCCGTACATCGAAAAAAATATCAATTGTAGGGGATTTGTCGAGGGACGAGTCGTCATTTTTATAGAATGTCAATAGAGTCATATTATTATTTGAACCTTAATCTAAGAAATTATCTTGCCAACTATCTAATAACCTCACATGCTGCGCTTCCTTGGCAATATAATTATTGTGTATAAATTTAATGTATACTTTTAAATGACCTGTTATATTTTTTTCTAAATTTCAATCCACGCCTTTTATGTAACTTCTTTTCTTACGTACTCTGGCAGCTTAAAATTATACAAACATGGATAATTTTCTACCTCCTGCACAAAAATAATATTAAAAGTTTGTTCCGCCGCCATTTTGTAATGCGACGCATAAACTACTCGGGTAGCGTGTGACCAGCAAGACGGTAGCGTGCGACTGACATCAAACGCGTCGTCATAGCGTCTCGTCGTGTGCGAAATTAGCTGAATATGTATGGCGGCTACTCACAAGCGACGCGTAGGATACGGGTACAAAACACAAATCGTTTGAGAGTCGCTTTGTGAGAGAAGGGCCTTATTATTAAAATATTTGCAACAATTCGTTATCAGCACGAATTTGATGAGCTGGTTTAGTTATAAAGTGTCTAGCTATTAAAAATATAGAATAGCAATATACATTTTGTGAAATATGGATGGCAAAAATATGCGTGTCTTCTTTTCCTTTTTCGTGGCTCAGCCTAAGTAAACGAGAAGACTATGGTGAGTGGAAATTTAAGATTAAAATGTATCTTATGCACGAAAAGTTGTGGGAAACGATCTGTGGCTATCCCGATGGCGATCAAACCAGTAAAGAAACGAGAAATCGTAATGACCAGTTGGCCCTTGCCAAAATTTGCATGACCCTCAATGGTCCTGCAATAACCCATGTAAGGAAATGCAAAAGTGCTTCTGAGGCTTGGCAGGCACTTGCAGCTGCATACGAAGATAAAAGTATGGGCAGAAGATTATCACTTGAGCGTAGATTATATCGTTTAGAATTAAAAGATTTTGATAACAATTTTGAGGCATATATAGATGCAGTATTGACTACGGCTCAAGACCTATCTGATATAGGTAAAGATATCGAGGATGCTTCTCTCGCTGCAATAATATTAGGTGGTCTTACAGAGAGATATGTTCTTCTAATTATGACTTTGGAAAATTCTAATACTCCGATAACTACTGAATTAGTTAAAGGAAGATTGCTGAGTGAAGTTTCCAAACAAAATATTGAATTGAATAATATGAATAGTGCTTTGCGTACATTAGAACAGAGTACAAGTTCAACTGCAGCTACTAAGAGCTCACAGAAACATAAAAATAAAAAGAAGATAGTGTGTTATAACTGTAAAGAGCCCGGTCATAAGTCACCGGACTGTCCTCACAAAAATAAGGACAATAAGGGAGCTTACGCAGTTACATTGTCTTCGGCACTGAATAGTCTTCCAAAGGAACAACGAGATATTTGGTACATTGATTCTGGAGCAACCAATCATATGACTTCTAGGGAAGATGTTTTGCAAAATGTCAAGAAGTTATATACAGAGAGTAGTAAAGTTACAGTTGCAAATGGAGAAAAGGTAGACTGTACAGGAGTTGGTGAAGTCAAGTTTAGTTCTAAAGATGGCATTGTAGGTACAATTTCTAATGTAGCAATTGTCCCAAAACTGAATTCGAACCTTATATCTGTAAAAAAGGCTGTAGATAAGGGTTTTACAGTAGTTTTTGATAAAGAAGGTTGTAATTTCTACACAGATTTTTCTTGTACATGTAGTATAGTTTTACACGGTTCTATTCATGGAGGTATATATACTTTGGATTGTTCAATAGATACGTCTGAAGATTTGTCGGCCAATACTGTGCATTCTGGTTTGATTCTGGTTCATTAAAATATCACCTGTGGCATAAACGTCTCGGACATCTTTGTCGGTACGGTATGAATAAGCTTAAACAGGGACAAGCTATAGGACTGGAATACGACGAAGTATATAAAGAGCCTTGTGTAAGCTGTATTGAAGGTAAGCAAAGTAGGAAACCTTTTAAACCTATTGCTTGCAAGAAATCTACCTCTTTATTAGAAATTATTCATTCAGATATTTGCGGACCTATGTCTGAAATTTCTTTTCAAGGAAACAAGTATGTAATTTTCTTTATAGATGATTATTCACGTAGAGTCTTTGCTTATTTTATGTCAACAAAGACAGAAGTGATGAGAAAGTTTTGCGAGTTTCAGTCTTATGTTGAGACTCAAACTGGGTCCAAAATTAAGATATTAAGGACTGGCAATGGGTCTGAATATGTTAACAAACAGTTTGAAGATTATTTGACTTCAAAAGGGATAAAACATCAGACATCTGTTCCTTACAGTCCTCAGCAAAACGGTATCGCAGAAAGGACTAATCGTTCTATAATATAAAAAGCTCGCTCAATGCTGGCGGGAAGTTCACTATCTAAAGCCTATTGGCAAGATGCTATGAACACAGCAGTATATTTGAAAAATAGAAGTCCTCACGTAGCATTAAAAACAAACACACCTTTTGAAAAATGGACAGGAAATAAGCCAAATATTTCCAATTTGCGTGTGTTTGGTTGTCGAGCGCTAGTTCAGATACCTTCCTGTTATAGGAAGAAGTTAGATCTGAAAACTGCTCAGTATATTTTTGTTGGGTACACTAATGACCCAAATAGCTACATGTTTAGAGATTTTCTATATCCTAGAAGGTTAATAAAGGCCAGAGATGTTACATTTTTTGAAGAATGTTTTACTGATATTAAATCTTCGTTGTCGGAATGTGTTTGTCTTACCCATAATATTATCGACTGAATCACACGAATACACCAAGACAGGTTAAACCTGACTCGGTAGGAATTGAGCCTGTGGAAGATTCTAACCCTGATGATAATTTTTCTGATGCAGTTGATGATGATTCTCAAGATCATTCTACACAGCAATTTCCAAATACTAGTAGAGAACAAGATGATACTGGTTGTAGATATCCTCTACGAAGTAGACTGCGTAATCTAAAAACGGAGCTAATTGATGCTGACGAACCTATTTGTTACGCTGATGCTCTAAATTCAGATCAACGCAATAATTGGATAAAAGCTATGAATGATGAATATCAAAGTTTAATTAAAAAGGGTACATGGGTTCTAGTAGATAACCCAAACAAAAAGATTATTCCTTGTAAGTGGGTTTACAAAATCAAAAGAGATGAACAAGGTAATCCAACAAAGTACAAAGCGAGATTGGTTGCAAAAGGTTTCAAACAAGTAGCAGGGGTTGATTATGACGAAACTTTCTCTCCTGTCGTGCGACATTCATCTCTGCGAATGCTATTGGCATTGGCAGCGGAGATGAATCTAGATATACATCACTTGGATGTAGATACTGCATTTTTAAACGGAGATCTAGAAGAAGAAGTTTACATGTTTCAACCACAAGGTTTTAACACTGAAGATGAAAAGGTTTGTTTGCAAAAGAAATCCTTATATGGATTAAAACAAGCTCCACGAGCTTGGAATATAAAATTAAACAAAACTTTGTCTTCCTTGGGTTTTAAACAAACTCCTTCAGAACCCTGTGTATATACGAAACTTTTTGCTAAAGCTTTTGTTGTATTGGCAGTATACGTTGATGACATTTTAATTTTTCACAATAGTGACAAAATATTTGACAGTGTCAAAAACAATCTTAACAAATTTTTCTCTGTGAAAGATTTAGAAAAAATTAAATATTTTCTTGGCTTAAATGTGCAAAAATGTGGAAATACTGTTAAATTGAGTCAGCACAGCTATATACGCAATGTCTTACGGCAGTACAATATGTCTGATTGTAAATCTGCACAGACTCCATTGACTACAAATAAGTTGGTTCCTGCAGAACATTGTGAGTCAATATATCCATATCAGAGTTTGATTGGTAGTCTTATGTATATTGCAGTGAACTCTCAACCAGATATTTCATTTGCTGTTAGTTATCTGAGTCAGTTTAATACTAAGTTTGATAAGACGCACTGGTTAGCTGCAAAACACGTATTACAGTATTTGAAAGGGACTATCGATTATAGTATTTGTTACAAGAAGACTGGGAAGTATCTTAATTGTTTTACAGACGCAGATTTTGCAAATGATTGCTCAGATCGTCGCTCATATACCGGTTTTTATACTGAGTTTGGAGGAGGTCCTGTGTCGTGGGAGTCTAAGAAACAACCCACAGTAGCGCTTTCTTCCGCAGAAGCAGAGTACATGGCATTGAGTTCCTGTGCTAAACAAGCCGTGTATTTACGTCGTTTACTATTATTAGAGATAAGTAATATTTCTAAGGCACAAGTAACAATTTATAATGATAGCCAGAGTGCACAAATGTTGGCCAAGAATCCAATTCATCACAATCGTACAAAACATATCGATATACGATTTCACTTTATTCGTGAAAAGATTTCAGATGGTACTATTCAATTGAAATACTTACCTACAGCCGATATGTCCGCTGATGTTTTAACCAAGCCTTTAAGGCATGTAGCTCATGATATTTGTGTGAAGGGCATTGGTTTAACTGTATAGTACCCAAATTAGGCTAATAGCCATTAAGTGGGCGTATGTTGTAATATGTACTGGTTACCAAGCCTAATGTGTTCTGTATTCTTTTTTATACTTTGAATTATGTTTTGTCAATATATGTCACTTCATTAAAATTATTGAGAAGTCAAACAATATTTTTATTCTAAATATTAAAATATTTACAACAAAGTGCTGCCTAAGATTCTTGTAATTTTGTTTGTATTCTCTTCCACAAAACTTATGCTAGGGAAGTTACGCACGCCATACCAGAATGGTAAATTTATGACTGCACTACTAAGGGGTGAAAAAAAAGACCACGGCGGCCTGCAGAATAAAATGTGAGAAAGCACCGAACAAATATGCAGAGAGCCCCTCATATTCCTTCTCGCTGGACCGAACTTAAATCATAAAGTGCAGATATTTGACTATGGTGATGTGTGCTATCTCGACCTTAATGCAGATCAGCTCAACAAGCTCGACCGCCTTCTCAATAATTGCATTAGATTCGTTTTCAATCGCCGCAAATATGATCATATTACCGAGCACCGATTAAAGTTACGATGGTTACCCATTCGTCAACGGCGTAGCTTACGTACTTTGTGTACCCTTTATTCTATATTGCACTCCCCATATGCTCCTGTGTATTTAACTCCTCATTTCCAATTTCTTTGTAATACACATGAGAAAAATCTTCGCTCCTCAAATTATTTTCTTCTCCTCTGTCCTTCTCACAGTTCTAGCCTTGTACATTCTTCGTTTAACATTCAATCTATCCTTCTCTGGAATGCTCTCCCTCTCGATATCAGGATGTCCACAAGCCGTTTCACATTTAAAACCAGAGTGTGCCAGACTTATATAGACGCACAAACTGAATCACTATAGGATTATCGTCTATCTATTCTGTATGTATATTTAATATATAATTATGATGTATATATGTAAAGTATTTTGTATTATATAGGTCTATATAACACATAACATAACATAACATAACATATCTTCACGCCTTTTATCCCCGAAGGGGTAGGCAGAGGTGTATTACACACCCACACTTCGCCAGATATGTTTCGGTCCCAATGTAATAGGGGGCGAGCCTATTGCCATCTACCGGGCACATTATTAAGCGAGCGATAATTAACATTTTTAATACACACATAACTTCGAAAAGTCAGAGGTGTGTGCCCGAGGTACCTGGGGATCGAACCCGAGACCATCGTCTCGGCAGTCCGTTACGTACACCACTGGGCTACCGCCGCTTATAGGTCTATATATATATATATATATATACTAGCTGACCCAGCAAACTCCATATCGCCTTTTTAAGAGTTTTTATTTAATTCCCTTTTTTTCAAGCCCCTTTTCCAAAGTTACCATTGACTTAGCGCTTAATCTCTTATCATTCCAGGGTCTATAAATGATGCAAAAACAAACATAGATTTTTATATAATATTGAATTCCCCATTCCTTAAAATATCGGAGACGATACCCATATCAACTTAAAAAACAATCCCGTCCGCCATCTTTGATTTCCTATCCGTCATCTTTGATCACGAAATAGATGTTGTATTTAGATTCGCCATCCCTTTAAACATCGGAGACGATTACCATATTGATTTTTTAAAACATTCCCATCCGCCATCTTTGATTTCTCATCCGCCGTCTTTGATCACGAAATAGATGGTGGTTTTGAATTCCCCATTCCTTAAAATATCGGAGACGATACCCATACCGGCTTTAAAAAAAATCCCGTCCGCCAGCTTTGATTTCCTATCCGCCATCTTTGATCACGAAATCGATGTTTCATTTGGATTCACCATCCCTTAAATCATCAGAGACGATACCCATATTGATTTTTTTAATTTTTCCCATCCGCCATTTTTTATTGCCCATTCGCCATCTTGAATCACGAAATAGATGTTGTATTTGGATTCCCCATCCCTTTAAACATCGGAGACGATACCAATATTGATTTTTTTAAATTTTCCTATCCGCCATCTTTGATTGCCCATCCGCCATCTTTGATCATGAAATAGATGTTGTATTTCGATTCTCCACCCCTTAAAATATTGAATGCGATACCCATATTGATATTTAAAATTTTCTCATCCGCCATCTTTGATTTCCCGTCCGCCATCTTGGATCACTAAATAAATTTCATATTATTAATCAGCGTCCCGAAAATCTTGAAAACGATACCCATATAGATTGTATTCTATTCGTTTAGCCTTTTTTTGCCTTTGACTCAACCCTTCCCCTTCTCGTTTGACCATTGTATTATTTTTGTCTCGCCCCTAAAAGTTGTGGCGTAATTTTATATAGCCTATAGCCTTTCGGAATAATTGGGCTATCATAGACAATAGCAATTTTTGAAATCCGACTGCTAGTTCCTGAGATTAGCCGACATTATATTTTAGCCTTTTTAGCCTTTTGCCCGGCCCCAAAGGGTCGATGCGTTATGTTATATAGCCTATAGCCTTTCGGAATACTCGGGCTATCGTATACAAAAAGAATTTTTCAGATCCGACCGGTAGTTCCTGAGATTAGCGCGTTCAAACAAACAAACAAACAAACAAACTCTTCCGCTTTATTATATTAGTATACTAGCTGACCCAGCGAACTCCGTATCGCCTTTTTAAGAGCTATTATTTAATTCCCTTTTTTCCAAGCCCCAAAGTTACCATTGACTTAGCGCTTAATCTCTTATCATTTCAGAGTCTATAAATGATGAACAAACAAACATAGATTTTGATATAATATTGAATTCCCCATTCATATCAACTTTTAAAAATTCCCGTCCGCCATCTTTGATTTCCTATCCGCCATCTTTGATCCCGAAATACATGTTGTATTTGGATTCCCCATCCCTTTAAACATCGGAGGCGATACGCACATTGATTTTTTAAATTTTTTCCATGTTACATCTTTGATTTCCCATTCGCCATCTTGAATCACGAAATAGATGTTGAATTTGGATTCCCCATCCCTTTAAACATCGGAGACGATACCCATATTGATTTTTGAAAAATTTCCCATCCGCCATCTTTGATCACAAAAATGAAGGTGTTTTTGAATTCCCCATTCCTTAAAATGTCGGAGACGATACCCATATCAATTTTAAAAAAGATCCCGTCCACCATCTTTGATTGCCTATCCGCCATCTTTGATCACGAAATAGATGTTGTATTTGAATTCACCATCCCTTAAATCATCAGAGACGATACCCATATTGATTTTTGAAATTTTTCCCATCTGCCATCTTGGATTTCCCATCCGCCATCTTGAATCACGAAATGAATGTTGTATTTGGATTTCCCATCCCTTTAAACACCGGAGACGATACTCATATAGATTTACAAACAAAACCCATCCGCCATCTTTGATCACGAAATAGATGGTGTTTTTGCATTCCCCCTTTCTTAAAATATTGGAGACGATACCCATATCAACTTGAAAAAACATCCCGTCCGCCACCTTTGATTTCCTATCCGTCATCTTTGATCACGAAATAGAAGTTGTATTTGGATTCTCCATCCCATAAGTCATCAGAGACGATACCCATATTGATTTTTTAAATTTTTCCCATCCGCAATCTTTGATTTGCCATCCGCCATCTTGAATCACGAAACAGATGTTGTATTTGGATTCCCCATCCCTTTTAACATCGCAGACGATACCAATATTGATTTTTCAAAATTTTCCCATCCGCTATCTTTGATTTCCCATCCGCCATCTTGAATCACGAAATAGATGTTGTATTTGGATTCCCCATCCCTTTGAATATCGGAGACGATACCCATATATTGATTTTAAAAAAAACCCGTCCGCCATCTTTGATTTCCTGTTCCCCATCTTTCATCACGAAATAGATGTTGTATTTCGATTCCCCACCCCTTAAAATATCGAAGGCGATATCCATATTGATTTTTAAAATTTTCTCATCCACCATCTTTGATTTCCCGTCCGCCATCTTGGATCACTAAATAAATTTCATATTTTTAATCAGCGTCCCGCAAATCTCGAAAACGAAACCCATATAGATAGTATCCTATTCGTTTAGCCTTTTTTTGCCTTTGACTCAACCCTCCCCCTTCTCGTTTGACCATTTTATTATTTTTGTCTGGCCCCTTAAAAGTGTGGCGTAATTTTATATAAGGTCGAGGTGGCGAAGTCCGGCATAGTTTATTGCAAGTTTGGTTTGATAATCACCCTATGGCTAATTTTTTAACTTTATTGTATGTTTTGAATATTAATTATGACAAAGGATTCCTTATTTATAAGTTACTTTTACAAACATCAATGTAACTGTTGTCATTATGAAAATAAACGCGTTTTTTAAAAGGTAGTCGGTAGACGGACTTTCCCGTGTAATTGGGGCAACTCCGTCATAAGCATCGATTGTTTGTTATTTGATAGATATTAGCAGCACCCATATTTAGTGAACATTCTACAATAAAATTTAATCAAATATATGCTTCAAATAGTACGATATAAGGCAGCAATCACAATATATGGTAGTAAAATCATAAAGTGGGGCAAGTCCGGTGTATTTGCAGTAGAAGGGATTGTCAACATTTAAATCAGTATAAATAATAAATTCTAATTATGATGGCATAATTAGAATTTTTGACTGTAGGGTACAGTAGGTAAGTATGTTTGTTCGTTTTATCTAAAATGCAATGTGTTTGATAAGTTTTGGTATTAAGATGATAAGTACAAACCAAATCCAGAGAGTCTTTAAACTATAGAAAAACTAAATAGTAACAAACAAACGCAGTTGGTTATATTTGTACTGTTGAAAAGATAGCATATAAATGAAAGGAGTTAATAAAAACCCTCTTTCTATAAACTTAATTTGTATTCATAAGTACAATGAAAAAAAGACAACATCGTAAATACAGCATGTAATAGGTAATATTAAAAAAGTAAGTAATGTTTAAAGAAAATGCTTAACTGAAAAAAAGTTTACAACTTCTGCCTTGGGGCAAGATTGGTATATGACGGCCTTTCCCTAAAATACTAGACAGTCTTCCCCCAATATTGGATTTACACGTTAAGGTTTTATCACAACTATTATTTCTGTAAATAAAGATGTAATTTCGATTTGAATAGAATAAAACAATAAAATGTAATACAAGCTAGCCACCTACCACTTTACCACGTAAAAATCCGTTGATATTCACGGAACACTTTAAATAATTTCTCGACACAACTAACTCGTGTTTCGACTTGTCAACAATTAACAATTATGAAACCATTTTTTCGCTATTAAACTCAACACAGCGCCATCTATAATTTAAAGGTAGGACGAAAAAGTGACTCTGTTTTACTGATCAAGTTGTCAACGTCATAGCTATTCAGAAAAAGCCTATAAAGACACTATATGGTGTTGCCCCGCAGACGGACTTCGACGCCTCGACCTTAGCCTATAGCCTTTCGGAATAATTGGGCTATCATAGGCAATAACAATTTTTAAAATCAGACTGCTAGTTCCTGAGATTAGCTAACTTTATATTTTAGCCTTTTTAGCCTTTTGCCCGGCCCCAAAGGGTCGAAGTGTTATGTTATATAGCCTATAGCCTTCCGGAATAACTGGGCTATCGTATACAAAAATATTTTTTCAGATCCGACCGGTAGTTCCTGAGATTAGCGCATTCAAACAAACAAACAAACAAACAAACTCTTCCGCTTTATTATATTAGTATACTAGCTGACCCAGCGAACTCCGTATCGCCTTTTTAAGAGTTTTTATTTAATTCCCTACTTTCCAAGCCCCTTTTTCAAAGTAACTATTGACTTAGCGCTTAATCTCTTATCACTCCAGGGTCTATAAATGACGCAAAAACAAACATAGATTTTTATATATTATTGAATTCCCCATTCCTTAAAATATCGGAGACGATACCCATATCGACTTAACAAAAAATCCCGTCCGCCATCTTTGATTTCCTATCCGCCATCTTTGATCATGAAATAGATGTTGTATTTAGATTCACCATCCCTTCAAACATCGGAGACGATACCCATATTGATTTTTTAAATTTTCTCATCCGCCATCTTTGATTTCCCATCCGCCATCTTGAATCACAAAATAGATGTTGTATTTGGATTCCCCATCCCTTCAAACATCGGAGACGATACCCATATTGATTTAAAAAAAAAAATCCCATCCGCCATCTTTGATCACGAAATAGATGGTGTTTTTGAATTCCCCATTCCTTAAAATATCGGAGACCATACCCATATCGACTTTAGAAAAAAATCCCGTCCGCCATCTTTGATTCCCTATCCGCCATCTTTGATCACGAAATAGATATTGTATTTAGATTCGGCATCCCTTAAAACATCGGAGACGATAAACATATTGATTTTTTAAAACTTTCTCATCCGTCATCTTTAATTACTCATCCGCCATATTTGATCACGAAATAGATGTCGGATTTGGATTCCCCATCCCTTTAAATATCGGAGACGATACCCATATCGACTTAAAAAAAATCCCGTCCGCCATCTTTGATTTCCTATCCGCCATCTTTGATCATGAAATAGATGTTGTATTTAGATTCACCATCCCTTCAAACATCGGAGACGACACCCATATTGATTTTTTAAATTTTCCCATCCACCATCTTTGATTTCCCATCCGCCATCTTTGATCACGAAATAGATGGTGTTTTTGAATTCCCCATTCCTTAAAATATCGGAGACCATACCCATATCGACTTTAGAAAAAAATCCCTTCCGCCATTTTTGATTTCCTATCCGCCATCTTTGATCACGAAATAGATGTTGTATTTGGATTCACCATCCCTTAAATCATCAGAGACGATACCCATATTGATTTTTTAAAAAATTCCCATCCGCCATTTTTCATTTCCCATCTGCCATCTTGAATCACGAAATAGATTTTGTTTTTGGATTCCCCATCCCTTTAAACATCGGAGACGATACCAATATTGATATTTTAAAATTTTCACATCCGCCATCTTTGATTGCCCATCCGCCATCTTTGATCACGAAATAGATGTTGTATTTCGATTCTCCACCCCTTAAAATATCGAAGGCGATACCCATATTGATATTTAAAATTTTCTCATCCGCCAACTTTGATTTCCCGTCCGCCATCTTGGATCACTAAATAAATTTCATATTATTAATCAGCGTCCCGAAAATCTCGAAAACGATACCCATATAGATTGTACCCTATTCGCTTAGCCTTTTTTTGCCTTTGACCCAACCCCCCTTCTCGTTTGACCATTTTATTATTTTTGTCTGGCCCCTAAAAGTTGTGGTGTAATTTTATATAGCCTTTCGGAATAATTGGGCTATCAAAGGCAATAACAATTTTTAAAATCCGACTGCTAGTTCCTGAGATTAGCCGACATTATGTTTAAGCCTTTTTAGCCTTTTGCCCGGCCCCAAAGGGTCGAAGCGTTATGTCATATAGCCTATAGCCTTCCGGAATAACTGGGCTATCGTATACAAAAAGAATTTTTCAGATCCGACCGGTAGTTCCTGAGATTAGCGCGTTCAAACAAACAAACAAACAAACAAAAAAAACAAACAAACAAACAAACAAACTCTTCCGCTTTATTATATTAGTATAGATCCCCTGTCAGTCCCTAGGATAAAATTGTTTTGTTTGAGTGTTTATTGAGTTATTTATTTTAAAATAATATTGTTTTTATTAAGTAATGATGTTTAGACTGCCATTAAATGTACAATGTACAGAAAACTGTACACAGGGTCTCGGCGAATATACGGACAAGTTTTTGGTCGGGGACTGACTTTTTTGTACAGAAAAATGTACGTGGGGTCTTAGGAGGTTATATATAAGGTATTAAGGTATGTAAGTACTATATTAACGTATATATATTTGTATTAATTAGGTTTCTGTCTATGTTTCAATATAAATTATGAATTGCACATATTACTTGAATCTCTGCATCACCCAAAGGTTGACTGGTAGATAATGCCTACGGCATTAAGTCCACCTCTGTACTTTTTATGTGCATAAAGTTTAAATAAATAAATAAATATTTTCAATAGGTTTCCACAGCGTCAACAAAAAATTATATTCGTACTTCACGAGTAAATTTATAAGCTCTTCGCCAGTAAATGACCTACGTCACTGACTGGTGTCTATAGATGCTGGCGGGAAAAATTCCGAATCATTCCCGTCGAATACTTCGGAAGTATTCCGAAATATTCCGAAACTTTGGGAATATTTTAACTGTTAAAAAAAACCAGGAAAATCGACCTTACTATTTCGGGCTTGGAAGTTGAAAATTATATTATCTTCGTCTGCTTGCAAGGTTTGCCTTTATTTGTTTTTATTGACTAGCCTATTATACGCGTTAAGTAGGAAGGTAATGATTAATGCTGCCTATGCGACTCGCGAATACTCGCGATGCGTACAGGGCACAACAGAGCTACATACAAACTAACCAAAAACAAAGGTAGGTAATCCATTTTCAAAAAACAAATCAAATAAGCTAGGCCTGGTTTTTTTATTCTACAATTAACATTTATAAAAATAGCATTCGATTTCGAAATAAGTAGGTACCTACCTAAAAACAAAAGAATAAAAAATCTTGTTAATCGCAGGCTAACATATCTATCTACCTATAAAAATATCAACATATAGTTACTTATTAAATCCCATTTATAATAAAACCCATCACACCACAAACAAACACGTTTATTCTCATTGAATTATTCGGGGGAAACATTCGATTGCGGGGTATGAATCTTTCTCGCGGGGGGGAAAATTTCTCCGGGGAGCATCTCCGCTCTTACCGCACCCCGCACAGCCATCGCCTGCACGCCACTGTTACCAGATGGGGGGGATTCCCCCCAAATTTGGGGGTATTTTCAGACCACGGGGGGATTTTTGGGGGGACAAATCCTTTGGCGGGTTCTGCAGGGGGAAATAAATTGGTTTGGAGGTAATTGGAGGATTTTTTTGAAAAAGTTTTATACGCGACCAAACTACTCACTACTTAATTTGAACGCACCATAGAAACGCACACAAACACACACACTAGCACAACAATGCTCCGGCGCACAAATTTTGCCAAATCTTTTAAGACCGTTTGCAATGATTTTGACTCAGTGGTTCAAAAATGCAGTCGGTGACAGAAGTTACGTACATGTAAGCAAATTGGCATTAGCAATTTTGTCGTTGCCCTTTTCTAACGCGGTTGTGGAAAAAGCCTTCTCGCAAGCTGCGATTATTAAAGACAAACTGCGAAGCAGATTAGCCATCAACACGGCCGAATCCATTTTGAGAATAAAATATTCAATGCCGGAAGGTTGTGTTAATTTTAAACCAACTTCAAAGATTCTCATGAGATTTAACTCGGAGAAAATGTATGGAATTGCAGACGATGCAAGTGGAGATGCTGATCCAGTCATGGCAGCAGTTTCTGAATTATTATACATTTAATTTGATTGTAGTTAAATAAATAAAATTTTTTTTTCAGGGGGGGATTTTTTCCGTCCGTCTTTACGTCGTTTACGTCCTAGTACGCGACTAATTGTTTCCTTTCGCCCATAGCATGAACGTCACACAAAATGTGTAGGCAGCCGGCCACTTATAATTACCAATATCCGGTCTTCTGGTTCAGACCTTTTACAATAACTTCATTGGATGACATAGGTACAGATATTGATTTTATTAATGTAGTAGGAATTGCCCCCTGACTAACTTCATCTCTACCTACACTACCTACATAATAATACTATGTTAAAATATAAGATTTTTTATAACTATAGACTGCCTTCGTGGTCCAATCTATAGCGTCGCAATTAGGAGATTCTGGGTTGGAGTTCCCGGTTGGGCAAAAATTTCACTAGATTTTCCGAATTTTCAGAAGCAACATGGAGTCTGGCAATGTGCCCGATAACGGCAATAGGCTCGTCCCTATTTCGTGGGACCTACTGGGAATTTGGAAAACTCAGTAACACTTGTGCCCGACCCGGGAATCGAACTCGGGATCTCCCGATAATCAGTCGCATACGCTAATCGCTGGACCATGGGTGCAATAATTTATCAAAAGATGATTAAAACTTGTATTTTTAACCGACTCCAAAAAGAGGAGGAGGTTCTCAATTCGGTTGTATGTTTTTTTTTTTTTATGTTTGTTACCTCATAACTCCGTTATTTATCGACCGATTTCCATAATTCTTTTTTTGTTTGAAAGCATATACTTTCAGGTGGGTCCCATTTAAATTTTATCAAAATCAATTCAATAGTTTAATTAAAAACTCAAATTTTATCAAAATAAATCCAATAGTTTCATTAAAAACTCAAAAAACTAAGTCATCCAAGTAAACGAAATTAAGCGTTTACTGTGACTTTTCATCAGTGGACACTAGAATAGTCGCAATCAACCGACCTACTTCGGGCTCCATTACCAGGTATTGATGAAACCGGGAGGAAGAAAGGTTGGAGAGTAAATCTATATACATAATATAAAATTGCTTGGGCTGACTGATTCATCATCGCAGAGCCAAATCCACAGGGGCTTGAGACTTGAAATTTTGACAGTCGATGCATATTATGACGTAAGCACCCACTAAGGAAGGATTTTTATACATATTTTTGGTTAGAAAAAATAAACACGCAATTTAGATTTTTTTTCAAATCTAACAACTAAGAGGGTTATATAGGTGTAGAAAGTTTATATGGGAAGTCCGTCATTTTTAAAAAGATAGCATGTACTTTTGTGTGCAAGCTTCTGGTTAGAAATAAAACAAATAAGTAGGTACGTTTTTTAGCGATTTCTAAAATCTACCGTTTGGGTGAAATAGGGGTTGAAAGTTTTTATGCGAAATGAAATTTCATAAACTAGCTTCTGATTAGAAATATGTGATCATGTATTTACGCATTTCTGGAAATAGGGGTTGTATTTTATATGAAAAGTCCGTCATTACGCGCGAGCGAATCCGCCAACTGCTAGCTTATACATATAATAACTTTGATTTTAAATCACAGAATAACTAATAGTAGTACGGTTTAATTCAAAGAGCAGACGATGAGTAGCTACGTTTTTCAGTGTTTACACGATTTAATATTTTTCACTATAAGCCCGCATTTGTGATAACCTCTTTTCACGCAGTTCACTACTTTCTCTTGAAATAGCCTTGGACCGAGATTTCCCACTTTGAGATAGACGTTTCTCCATTTCTTCGCTAGTTGTGGAGTACTGCTCACATCTCTGGGCCGGAGCGCCAAAATATCAGCTTGATCCACTTGACTCCCTACAGAGACGAGCTGTTCGAATCGTCGATGATCTCACGGCTAGACTAGAGTCGCTGGAGCAGCGGAGAGACTTTAGTTTTCTCTGCGTATTTTACCGACTCTTACACGGGGAGTGCTCCGAAGAATTGTTTAATTTGGTACCAGGGTCACCCTTCTACCAACGTACCACTCGCCGACGCAGTAGAGTTCACCCGTACTACCTGGAAGCGTTCTCATCTAGTACGGTGCGCTTCCAGCGATCTTTTCTACCATGTACGTGTAAGCTCTGGAATGAACTACCTGCTGTGGTGTTTCCCGAGCGCTATGACTTGTCCTTCTTCAAACGAGGTTTAAAGAAAGCATTACTTTCACGGTAGGCAGCGGCTTTGCTGTGTATACCCTGACATTAGCGAAGTCCATGAGCAGTGGTTACCGTTTACCTTCAGATGGGCCGTTCGCTCGTCTGCCATTAGCAGCAATAAAAATAGTTTCATTTAAACGGTGCTGTCTCATATGGGCAGCGCGTTTAGTAGGTCTACCTAATACTACCCATCTTTGATCGAGAGAAGTGGCTGCGTCATGTTTAGGTTGACTCAGATACTCACCGGACACGGATGTTTCGGCGAGTATTTGAACCGAATCAGCCGCGAGGTGACGCCGGCATGCCACCACTGCGGCAGTGACCTGGACTCCGCGCAGCATACGCTCTTTGAGTGTACTGCATGTGAATCCGAGCGGCGAGACTTGGTCTCTGTTATCGGAGGCGATCTTTCTCCGCAGGCCGTCGTCCAGGCCAAGTTGGTGCAAGACATCCGGTGGGATGCTGTGTTCTCCTTCTGCGAAGCGGTTATGCTCCAGGAGGAGGCCGCCGAGCGGGATCGCGAGAGAGCCGATCCCGCTCGCAGACGCAGGTGGCGTCGTGGTGGTGGCAATGGCCGCTAGCCTGACTCTTCCTTAGGGCCGTGGGCAATCAGAGATGGCAATCTGGCTGACGACCACGAACGATCCCGAGAAGACAGCGGTATCGGAGAGCCGAGGAACCACTGTACTCGCACAGTACGAGGCGCTACCTCGTACTGTGCGAGTGAGGGAGGACACTTCCAGAGACTGAGCCCTACTTAAGGGACAAGCGTAACGGAGCAGCACACCCGCGTTCCCTGTGTCCCATTCTTTGCGCGCCACGCGGAGAGGCACTCGGCAAAAGAGTTTCCCCAGGTAAAAAAATAAAAAAGTCTACCCATCTTTAATTTCGATAAATTAGATAACCGCAGAAAGGAAAATTCACTAAAAAACAGGAAATAAAGAATTTTTAACAAAAAATAACCGCCTCCAAAAATCTGGAAAATGTGTGAAAATAGCACTAAAAAGTAAAAAATAAATTCCGTTATTTTTTCTTCACTTTGCTTATAAACATCACCTATTCAACTTAATATTACATACTTATACGAGTTATACGTATCTACCACTTAATTCACATACCTGACACAATACATATTTTTATATGACTAACAAACTAAATTAAATACCTGTCACCAGAAATCAGATAAGTATATTATATTTTTGGACTAAGTACTTAGAAAAAAATATTTGTTAGGACCATAATATTCAATTATACTTTTTTTGGAGTCGGTGCCAGCCAAGCGTTTTAGTAAATAATTTCTTGATAATGTACAAAATATATGAAAAGCTGCATTGATACGATAATTTAGCAAAACTTCATAAAACTTGTAAGTAATTTACAAATGACGAGAAATGAAATCAACAAATATAAATCAAATTTTAGGAAGTTTTCCATAACACAAAATATATGTAAGTACCTAAAGTTACATTAATACCACAATGTAGGATCTAACCAAACCTATTTGCAAATAAAGAAAACAACGAAACCTGGCAACAGGTGCGATAGCCCAGTTACAAATTAACCTAAATACCTATTTACAATTACCTATCAACCAAAACAAGAACTTAAAGCGATACTAATTGGTACAAATCAAATTCTGAGAAGTTTTTACAAAAAGATCTCAAAATTTGAAAAACAAGACAAATAGAATTATGTAAAGATGCAATACTAAAATGCAGCAATACCAAATCAAACCTATTTCAATGAATACAGATTTCGTGTTAAATAACTCTAAAGAACCACAATCCACTGCAATACAATAATTACCTACATACAAGCGCATAGAAAAAATGGATATCGGAGACAACCGTCAACAACGTCTACCCTCACGCG
Organism: Euclidia mi; assembly: GCA_944739405.2. Taxonomy (NCBI): domain Eukaryota; kingdom Metazoa; phylum Arthropoda; class Insecta; order Lepidoptera; family Erebidae; genus Euclidia; species Euclidia mi. The sequence goes on along the minus strand of OX123193.2, from coordinate 66,542,598 downwards.
TCTGCCCTGCTCGCGTTCGGGTCGGTCACTTAATAACATCTTTAATTCTAAATCTCAGCTGGCACCGACTCCAAAAAAAGTATAATTGAATATTATGGTCCTAACAAATATTTTTTTCTAAGTACTTAGTCCAAAAATATAATATACTTATCTGATTTCTGGTGACAGGTATTTAATTTAGTTTGTTAGTCATATAAAAATATGTATTGTGTCAGGTATGTGAATTAAGTGGTAGATACGTATAACTCGTATAAGTATGTAACATTAAGTTGAATAGGTGATGTTTATAAGCAAAGTGAAGAAAAAATAACGGAATTTATTTTTTACTTTTTAGTGCTATTTTCACACATTTTCCAGATTTTTGGAGGCAGTTATTTTTTGTTAAAAATTCTTTTCTACAAAGTGACTGCTCTGCAATCAAAAGAGAAAATTATATTCTATGTTTCAAATACTATTTGATACTGGTCAGTCCTGAGAACCGACATCGATATTCTTACTACACAACCGTTGCAATCAACCACATAAAAACCCTTTCCATACCAATTACGAAAAAAGCAAACCTACATTTTTATACCCAACAAACTCTTGTAAAAGTTGTAAAAACTTCTAAAGCCACCCACAGTTGCGGTAAAAAGCCTAAATATAAAATGTTAACAATACAATAAACAGGCACCGTCGTAAGTTGAGAACTCATAAAAGATTCATAGTAAACTAAAAACTAGTGCAAAGTAGGTCAGGTAACAAATAACTGAGGAAACTATTCACTCGAACAATTTTGACACACAACAGGCATTACTTTGATATTATCATTATAAGTGGATAAAATCGGGGAAAGTTGTTGTCAATGCCTCTATCGTAATATTTTTTTGTCAAAGATTTTTTGTTATGAAGATACATACTTAGTTACTTTTTTTATTATTTTATAAAAAATAACGATCAGATTATGAATTTATCCCCTGTGTTTGATCAACAGACACATTGTTCAGTCAGGCTGGGAACAACAATCTTAAATTACACAAAGTGTTGTCTCGTTGGCGATCGAACCCACAGCATTTGGCGCAGTTCTAAACGGGCATACCGCCATTTGCCCAAATTTTATTTGCTCAAATATCATTTGACATAATAATCAACAGCCATAAATTATATGACGTAATATTCATTTGCCCTACTCTTATTTACTATATTAGTCACATGCTAGCTTTGTTTCCCATAAAGTCACTTACCATAACATCATTTGTCACAATCATTGTAAGCCCTAATTATCACATGCCCCAATTATCACATGCCATAATCACGGTAATATAATCTAACAGTATTGTAACTCGGCCGTCTTCGTGAGTTATATACCTACCAGACGCGCCGCATACGAGCTGCGGCACGATCGCGGCTGTGAGTACTCTTGGCACAATCCGCACAGTCTAATGGGTACTCTGCTCGAGGCGCGTAGGTATAACTCGAGTTTCGTGCGTTTGTATGGAGTTACAATACTGTTAGATATTATTACCGTGCCATAATGATCATTTGACCGTATTTTCAAATGCACTAATTTTATTTAAAAGAATGTTTCACTAGACTAATAATGATTTCTTTGCTTTCGAGTGCCTAGGGTTAGGTCAGACTGTAATTCCAGTAACTAAATAGGTTATGTTAGGTTTTCTTTTGAGCTTTAATCTGAAAATAGAAGCCCTGCGAAGCAGGGCTCCGTCAACTTCAGGTTATTAAACTAGTGTGAAGAATGTGGACTAAGTTGACGGGGCTCCTATTTTTGGGTTAAGGGTCAAAAGAGAACCTAACATAACCTATTTATTTAGTTCGTCGCACCTAACCCTAGGCATTAGCTGTTGATAATAATATTTAATTTATTTTACTGGATATTAAACTTCAGGATTTTAAATATTATGCCTAATAATTATTATGGCAATTAAAAATTTGAAAAACAATACGTATGGCATTCGTATCTTATGGTATCTATGTTTTGGGCAATTAAAAGAATATCATAATGATGTCTTTTAAGACAAACAAAAGATTCAGGCAAATGAAATTCAAGAATATGATGATTATGGTATACAATCTTCGGGTAAACAATAGACAACCTTCTGAACGGTACGATGACCACTTTTAAATCACAGACAGACACTCCAATTTAATTTACATGTAGGTATAGATGTAGTTCTTCGGCCGGTTTATGTAGCCTTCTTATAAATGGTTTTGAACGACGTAATTGATTTAAAACGATCAAAAATGGAGGTAGTCCGTTGTCTTAACACGTTTTCGCCGCAAATGTTAATAATTTTCTTTAGAGGCGCATAAAAACTTGCACATGGCGTTCGTCGACCTTAAAAGGGCATATGACCGAGTGCCTCGTGAAGTCTTGTGGTGGGCCCTTAAGAAGAAAGGAGTACCTGGAAAATACCTGACGTTGATTCAAGCCATGTATGCTGAATGCTGCACGTAAGCCCGTTCCACAGCTGGTATCACAGTCAGATTCGATGTGACCGTACGCTTGCACCAAGGGTCGGCTCTTAGCCCCTACCTCTTCCCCTGTTAATTATGGGTGGACATTGCTCTGGTAGCAGCGAGTGGACAGAAGGTGCAGAGCAAGCTGGAGGAGTGGCGGCAGAGATTGGAGAATATAGGCCTGAGAATAAGCAAAACCAAAACGGAATATATGTTCTGTGACTTTGGCGGTCTCTCTAGTCCTATACCGGTTACACTCGGCGGTACACCTCTACCAGTATGCTCCGATTTTCGCTATCTAGGTTCACTCCTGCAAGATGACGGCGAAATTGATCGGGATGTTAGGCAAAGAATCAACGCAGGTTGGATAAAAGTCAAAGTCAAACTCAAAATCATTTATTCATCTAGGCCATAAAGTACTTAATGATTCTATATTGACATTTACTGCCACGTTCGCAATGCAATAGGCAGAACCACGAGAAAGAACGGGCAATAAAACTCATGGCCACTCTTTTCAAACAAATATAATGGTTGTACATTTTATTTTTGTAAGGAGCTGCAACTGTTTCACATTGTAGACATCTACTAGTAATTTGTTTAGTAACTATTGATATCATACTCAAGCAGTAAATTATGTTCATATGGTAAGCCTCCCAAAGTAAATATGGTGAAACATGAGCATCCACTTACGTCTTTTAAATGTAGGTAACTCGCGAACATGATCAGAACTATTGGTGGAAGTGAATGAAGCAGAAAGTAACGGTATATGAAACCAAAGCAATAGACAACTTATTAGTTAGCCCATGACCACGACTTACCCACATTTTACAAATCCGCAAAGTTATAATGAAAGTGTGGAACATGAATGCAAAATATAGTATGAAAGGAGAATATCGTAATTAACTACACTATAAAATAAAACTAATAATTATTGACCTAGTCAAAAGCGAACAACTACTTCCAAGCGCCCCTGTCTTCAAAATAATCCTTCAAACTGTAATATGCCTTATTTATAAGATAATTTTTAACTTCTGCCTGAAACGAACTTAACGGTAAGACTAAAATATGAGAAATGGCGCACAATATGCGACCACAAAATGCCTGTGAAATTGACGGGCCGCATGTATAAGTCGCGTATAAGGCCTGTCGTACTTTATGGAGCTGAGTGTTGGGCTGCAAAGAAGATGGATGAGAAACGATTGCATGTAGCAGGGATGAGAATGTTACGATGGATGTGTGGAGTGACGAGAATGGACAGAATTAGGAATTATTACGTTAGAGGTAGTATGAAAGTGGGTCCATATTGGCTCACCTAAATTTCTTCACCCGAAATTGTTCTTCCTAACGATTTGTAATCCGAATGATCATTCTTCCTAAAATTTTCCATCCTAAAGTTTTCATTCATACTATTTGTAGTGCAACCGGCGATGTTCATAACACTCATGTTTCCGATTTTTTTTATTAATAATATCATTAATGAAAATATATTTAAACTCCTATTGTTTTTTATCATAACGCTTTCATGCCTAAACATAATTACCATAATGTTGTCACTCATACTCAGAAAGAAACATTTACCAAGTGTAATAAAAAATATATGACACTTTACCAAGACACTTTTAGCCTTATATTTAGGTGTTTTATGCGATAGAATCGAGAAAATAAACGATTTGCAAAAATAACATTTTTTGGCTAATTTTTTCTAAGTCCTCGCGCCGTAGCGCCACCAAGGCTACACTCATACTCATTTACGGTTATGTTTATGGCCGCAGGACCCGGGTGTCAGCCTTTTTGGGGAGTTTATATCTTTAGATTTAGTACTTTACAAGTATATTCAAAGTGATCTCATCTCTGTTGGTGGGTGAGCCCAGGCTTCATACAGTTTTGCCCATGGTCCTTTAGGCGAACTTTGGCACACCCTATGAAAGTGGCGCCCCTAGATAAAAAAGTAAAAAGGAGTCAATTGGGCTGGTAGGAACATGTTATGAGGAGAGATGAGATGTTTGTAGGTAAAAAAGTGATGAATATGCAAGTAGATGGACGAAAAGGGAGAGGACAGCCAAGGAAAAGATGGATGGACCGTGTGAGGATGGATATGAAAGAGAAAGGGGTAAACGATCGTATGACTGGTGACAGAAAAGTATGGAAGCAAAGGACATACTGCGCCGACCCCAAATAAATGGGGACCAAGGCAAGACTATGATGATAAAAGACTTTTGATGATCTGAGGAGATGGGGAGTATATTCAAATTTTCCAAACATCATTATACTATTTTGTTTATAATAAATAGTGACAATTGAAGTAAGATTTCAACAAGTTAGAAATGTCAGCATGCTTTACTTACGAGAATAATAAGTACACAGAAGTCTACTTTGAGCTTTATTTTAATATCTGAGACAAATTAAATCAAAATGTCTCTCTGCGAGGACTTTTTCTTTTCTTGCCATTTAAAAAATCTTCTATAAGGTACCTATGAAAATAAAGGTTTTAATAACTTCATAGAGTAAATTATAAGTTAGAAATTACAACGCAAAATTATTGATAATTACCTAATGTCACACTATAAAACAACGAAACAATCATAACGATAAAATTATGATTACTAAAAATGAACCTGGCAACTTCACCGAAGCAAAGAAGCCACAAAATCTATGAATAGATTAGTGTATGAATAAATAATCTAGACGGGGACCACCAGACAACCAGAACAGATGTCATTTACATTTGCAACAAGAACACTTACAAGATTCCCATCGTAATATACATATTTATAAATATTGCATATAATTTTCCCAATTAATTTACTCCAAGTCCTAACAAGAGGTCAGCCTGTATGTATCACAATTTTATGATAATTGAGTGGCAGGCTTAGCCAAATAAATGAGACAAAATATTGCGTGTTTAGAAAGTTGGACATAGTAATATTTTAGGTACACATTGTAGAGGTCAGTTTGGTGTTGCGGCGCTTTGTGGTTTAAGTCTCCTACAAACTCCTTTACTAAGCAATAAACCATGTACTTATGAGATTGTATATAACACTAGGAAAATTACTAACGCATAATAACATATAAAAATGATGATTAATATTAATTTCATCATTTTTGCTTACTTTACTTTACTAAAGGCAGCGATAGCCTAGTGGAGATACCAACAGACTGCCATGCAGAGGGTATCGGGTTCGAATCCGCGGCGCGCACCAATGACTTTTCGGAGTTATGTGCGTATTGAATTGTTAATTATCGCTTGTCCCGTGCCTCGGAGAGCACGTTAAGCCGTCGGTCCCGGTTGTCACGTAGATCTTTGACAATCGTTACAGGGCGTCAGTACCTTCTAAATAAACTGACACTAGTCTAAACCATGGAATATCGCTATCCCTTCGGGTTGCGGAGATCAGACAGGCATTCGCTCCGTGGAAAAGCTAATATTCAGCCAAATCCTGTTAGACTAGTAAGTGGACCCCAGATTGAAACTGGGATAACGCTAAGAGGATGATGATGATGATTTTTGCTTACTTTACTACGAAGGAAAACATCATGAGGAAATCGCATATCTGGGAGTTCTCCATAAAGATCTCGTAAGAGATGTGAACTCTGCTAAACCGCACTTGGCCTAACACATTTTTAAATGAGAAATGTAATTATGGTGAACAAGGTTTTTTTTAGATTATGTTTGGGAAGATAAACGGAAAAATTGTTTGAGAATTATGTTAATGAATAAATTCATCGAAAGTTCGGGCCTTGACTAGCTAGTACACTACATCGGAACGTCTTGCCCAGGATTAACAACCCCGATTGAGTTCGAAACTAGTCGGGCAAAGCCAAACAACGTACCATAATGTGAACTTAATCGTTTGTGCAGTTACAAAGGGATTACTGTTTGCTCAAGCTTAGTTTTTTTATTAATGTAATATTCTAGGAAAACTCTTCTGGGCACATTCCCAATAGACGGCGATGTGGAGGACTTTCACGACGCCCTTTGAATATGCATTTTCTTATTTATTTGTATTGTACTTAAATATTTTAATTTAAGTTTAGTTGTAGTATTTAAGTAGTTATAATTGTGTTATCCTAATATTAATTTATTTTGTTATTTAAATAAATCTGTTCACTATGTAAAAAAAAAGGAAAACTCACACATGGTAAAACTCACACATCTTATTCTAAACTAAGTAAAGCTTGTACTATGGCAACCGGTTAAGTGATACTTATTAATATTTTTAAATACGGTGTGCATTATTACATTATAAATTAACTATACAACACAAAAGATAATGGTGCTACTTACACAAGGATTTGCGCTGAGTGGGATTCGATCTCATGACTTCTGGATTAGCAGATAGACACACAAGACTTACTACGGAATTCAATATTCGATCTATAGATAGATCTGTAGATTTTAGATTCGTTTTTGACATAAGCTCTATACAAAATATGTCAAACACGAATCTCGAATCTCAAAATCCATGTATGGATCGAATATTGAAAATGGCCATTATTCACCAGCTCGACCATGAGAATCTTGACCACGTGGTTTATCGCTTAGTTATTAAGATAACTCCAGAAACTTTCAAAGTAAAATCAATTAGTATTAAATAACATTATTCTGACACTTATTTTTACGGCAATAAATAACATGCGTTTATGTTTGCATCCTGTTGATAGCGCCATCTGTTGACAATGTTGTAAAGCAGCGTTTGGCTAATAAAATAAATTTGATATTCGTGTAAAATAAATCATTTAGTGTTGTGCAAAATTCATTACAATATTAATGTCGATTTTTTATTAGTTTATAATTAATTGTATAGTAATTTCAATTATATGTTGTAAAGGAAGTGGCAGTTGTTAAACGTTAAATGACGGTTAGTGTATAAAAAGGACTGTATGTCACATTTTAATTCAATTCTGTGCTAGAAATCGTCTGAAAATAAACCAAGTAATACTACGTGAGTGTTTTTATTATGGAGTCTGGACACCATAACCCTGGCGTATCGCCGACAGCAGCGGGGGGATAAACGCCCCCTAAGAGACTTCGGGATCTACGGCTGGCGCGAGAGTGATGGGTCTCTTGGCTTGGCCGCCATTACCTATGATGACCTGAAGATTGATGCGACAAGCGCTTGGAAGCCGTGTTTGGCGCTAGTCAACCCTGATCGGAGACCACACGGTGTGTCGGAGTTATGGCGAGCACGTCTACACTTCACGTGAGGCCACGTGCGAGCGAGAGCGACAGAGCGACTACGACGGGATGCACGCACAGAGGTTTAGGTTGCAGATGCAGGTTGCAGATGCAGGTTGTTGATGCACTGACCAGAGGTATTTATCCAAAGCTGATTTGATTAGTTTTTGAGAAACATCCTAATTTTATAAATTATGGTGCTTACACGATTACCTACTGTCCCCGTAAGGATTACCAGGTAAACATTATACAGTCAAAATTATGAACGTTACACCCCAAATAGAACTTATAGGTAACTGTTGTTTATCCACGTTTGGTACATAGCAGTGCTACTGTGCTTATAGTCATGTTACGCCGTCGGCTGGGGCTCTTGTCTGTTTATTAATCGTTAGACCATGTCGGAAACGTTCTGTAACTTGCTTATCTACACAAGAAAGAGAAAATAGCTTTGTTGTTATGTGGTTCTTCTAATGTAATTATTAGTAAAGAACGGTATGACTGCCCTTTTCAAGTTGAAGCTCTGATATAGATTTACTTACGGCTAGTACTCACGATGCGATTATATGAAGCCTCTCTTGATAAATGACTATCCACCACAAAAATAATTATTTGCATTAAACCAGTAGTTTCACAGATAAGTCCATTCAACAAAACAAACTTCAGTTTTATTGTATTAGTACAGATATAATTATATTCAGAAGGTAGATATAAAAATAAATTTATGATACACATTTTTAAAGCTTATATTTGTAAAGTTACAAAATAGGTTTTATTCTATATTTGTGGACTCTGTAGGTGCCTACATGATCTCATTTTAACATTATGTTGAAATTGTTACTGTCAACTTGCAGCTCAAATTAAGGTTATATAATAAGACAAGGGAACCCGACATATCTTAATATTTGTCGCTTAATTTTATACCTGTATAGAATGATTTGTTCCGACCATGATACGTCCTTGCTTAACCCAAACCACTGAAGCTAGAAACATGAGATCTGGACAGTAGATTTCTTTATGGACATAATGCACTCACTTAGGTTTTATAAAAGTCCATCTCTAAGCATTTTAGGTTGAAAGTCTTAAGGCAGGTGACTGCTAATCTTTTATAAATAACAAGCCTTAGTGTTATACTCGGTAAATACAATTATTTTAGTTGTGAGTTCATTTGCTAAGTTAGTTGCATCTATATTCAAGATGACAACCAGTGATAAACCAATAAAATTTAGTGCCAACCTTATTGCTTAGCTCTTGTGAGATACAAGACAGATACGAATATGATTATTAGGATAATGGTAAGTGGGTTTAAAGAACATGATGTGAAAATCCATATCATCTCTTTCCCCATTTAGCAGTATTTATTCTTGGCAAATAAAAGTAAATGTATGGACTACTCATGCTTTATTTCTAAGTCAGTTGTGATTAGTCAGTTTAAGTTTATTTATTCAGATAAACAATTATTAATTGTGTATGAATTAATAATAATTACATTAACACCACATGTTAACAGTTTAAAACAAATATTAACATTATTTAGAAAATTCCCTTAAATATAAAGTCAAATAAAACTATTGATATAAACTCACCACCATATTAACTATACAAACTGAGTGGAATCATTTTTTGGAAATAAGACTGCAGTACTCTTGCTTTGTAATATTGGTAGCTTGTAAATTTCTCTTTAATGGCTCAGTTGGCAAACAGTTCAACAATTTCACAGCTTGCACTATGCCTAAAAATATTCAATATTTTCTTATGTGGATTAAACATGTTCTTACATGAGTAATAATTATAGCACTAGTATTTTCGAAATCCTTGGATCTGCATGGTTTGAAATCATTTCATATTTATCATCAACAGTCCGACTGTTCACGGCTGAACATAGGCCTCTCTTTGTTCTTGCCATTTTGTTTTCCTGTTTGATGTGGAGAAAACTAATTTTAAATATATTAAGTTTTAACTGTTTTATCAAAGCTGCAAAATATGGGTATCCTGATAACTTTATATTTGATTATCTAAAAAGGCACTGTCAGACAGAACCTAAGAAAATTCAGATTGTCTTTTGTATTTTACCTTATGCGTAAAATATGGGCTACAACACTGTTGTAGCAAAGATAACTATAGACCAATGCACAGGTTGAACATGCCTGATATATAGATATAAATATAGCTTAATAGACCGCACCACTTTGTAAGAGTGGAATTTTATTTCATCTACAGTTACGAGGGTTCATGGAACTAATATTTGGGTGGGAAATGTTGCCCACCACCTATCTTTTGAGTGTTGCAGGTTGATGATGACATCCTGGCAGATGACCTGGACTTAGTGTGAAGAGAGGATGGACGAGCGGTCCTTTACTGATTGGTATGAATGGATGACGGTGGCCCGCCCTTTTGACGTCGGTGATTTTGTGTGTGGGCTGTGCGCACACGTGCCGCATAGGTGCTGTACTGAGCTGGAGTCAAGCATTGTTTGCTAACCTTTGTTGCTGATCAACATCAACAACTGTATGAGCAGCTTGACCGTATGGGTGGAGGATTCGTCAGATACCGATTTACGTGAGGGGTCCTCTACCTCCTCCACTGTCGTTGTTGGACCTATGTAATTGCATTGTCTTGATATAACTGATCATGACGATGATCATTATTTTATGTTTATGCATTGATGTGTTTATGAGGCAAATTTTGCATTTATGTGTTTGAGTAAAATTTTATTTTTCCTATCCAACATCCTTCCCAAAACGCTGGCTGGCCACCATGCGTATCCTTGATCCTGGTCTTGTTGGCTAGATCCCGTGATGGGTGATGCCTGTGTGCGCTAGATCCCGTAATCGGTGATGCCACGAGTTGGCTTAGCCATGGGTGAAGCATTGTTTGTTAGATCCCGTGATGGGTGACTCATGCCACAGGCTAAGATCCTATGACTAGGTGAAGCCTTGTAAATAACTTGTAGTTCATTCTGTATGATAAATGCTTATTTATGTAATTTTTATATTAATTATTTTTGTTTGTTATGCTGTTTATTCTGTAACCGTTAAATAATCAGCGCGAGGAGCGCGCTGGATCAGAATGGCCGTATGGGCGCAAATTAATATATAATGATTATATTGTTACGAAAATGTTAATAATATTTAAGATTGATATTTAAATAACTATTTGTGAACACAGAACTGAGAACTTCACTACTTTACAATATTAGACACTGTATTGGCTGCAACTGTTTTATAAAAATTGGGTATTTAATTTATCGCTTAGTTATTAAGATAACTCCAGAAACTTTCAAAGTAAAATCAATTAGTATTAAATAACATTTTTCTGACACTTATATTTGCATCCTGTTGATAGCGCCATCTGTTGACAATGTTGTAAAGCAGCGTTTGGCTAATAAAATAAATTTGATATTCGTGTAAAATAAATCATTTAGTGTTGTGCAAAATTCATTACAATATTAATGTCGATTTTTTATTAGTTTATAATTAATTGTATAGTAATTTCAATTATATGTTGTAAAGGAAGTGGCAGTTGTTAAACGTTAAATGACGGTTAGTGTATAAAAAGGACTGTATGTCACATTTTAATTCAATTTTGTGGTAGAAATCGTCTGAAAATAAACCAAGTAATATTACGTGAGTGTTTTTATTATGGAGTCTGGACACCATAACCCTGGCGTTTATTATGGAGTCTGGACACCATAACCCTGGCGTATCGCCGACACACACTTACAATGCAATACAATAACCAAAGGAAATCTCTAAATTGAACCAAAATGAATCTCAATACCTATAGCATCCGTGCGAAGCCGAGACGGGTCACTAGTAAGTTATAAACCTAACATTTGCTTCTAGACTCAGCTGCACACAGTATCACTGTACGTAAATAAAGATCCCCATTGTACGGCACGGTTAGGCTACGAAACTTTACCGTAGGAATCGTATGTCGCCAATACCATGCATGTTTCGAGCCAGTTTAGGACAGGTCACAGGTGTGGAGTGTAAGTGACAAGTGAACTAACGCGCATCTTATTGAAAGGATATTGGAAGTCTGATGTTAAATATTTATCTATATTGCTGAGAAAATAATATTAATTTTAGAATAGAGAGTATTTAGTATAGAATTAGAATTATTTTTTGTACGTTCATACTGTTCTTAATAAATCAACAATCTTTGCAATCAATTTAGAATATATCTTTACCAAAGTTTTAACTGCTATAGTATAAGTACCTATATATCCATTTTTAATTGTTAATCTTATTAATATTACTTTTACGTTTTCTTACGGGCTGAATACCATGTACCTGGCGGTAAGTTGTATGGCTTATAAGTTTGTGCGTTTAGATCTTTTTATATCTTATGAGCTGAATAATAATAATTTTTTGTCATCCTACGCAGATGAAATTTTAGTCTTCGTTCAGTTTGGTTCAAATGTAAACACAGCTGACGTTATTATTTTACTTGAGTACGAAATTGTTACTTTTTTATTATTATTTTACGAGGTAGAAAATCCCTTCGGATCTCCGACTCTTGGGGAAAGCAGAGCTGGAGTATGTGGTGTTAGCACTAAAAACCACCTCGACTTTCTCATGTACCTGTGTGTCGGAGGGTCGGGTGTCGCCGAAGCATTCGTCGCAACCCCCCGACGGGTATTGGGCCGCCAGATGGTCAGACGGGCCCCGAACAAAACCCCCTTGGCGGCGGATGAAGGCGTTGGGCTCCGCCGCTAAAACACCCAGCGGCCGCAGAGGAGAGGGAGGACAGCAACGCAACACCGCATCTCCTCTTCCTCTGCGGCCCCACCGCGACTCAACAATGGTGCGCCCCCATTTGGTCGCGGGAGATAGGGCGCGTGGCAACGCAACACCGACACGCCTATCCTCCCGCGACTGCACCAAACTGCGAGGGACAGACAGAACTGTCCCCAAAGGTGGAGATCCTACGGGAGGGACGAAATTGTTACTGACTTACATTAATGAAAATGTAAGAGCTGTATAATTAGTAAGTACACAAAAAATACAGTGATAATGTATGTTCAATATTTATTTCTAAAAATCCAATAATTAAAGGCAAATTCTTCTGTTATTTTACCTAAAATCCTTTCCAAAAGAAATTTTGTTCAACATTGTGCAAGAATATGAAAAACAACTTGATGGTGATAATATGAATTACTATTACATTGTTGAAGCGACAATCAGCAATCTCAAACGCACATATCTTTGATAACTCATTGGTTCGCGCTGTCGGTCGCTCCACTAGGCTGCCGCTGCCTAGTAGTTTAGCGAATCCAAAAAGCAAAAATAGGGACGTTTATACAAAACACATTATAGAGTTGAGAAATGTTAACATCTATTGTTTAGACAACACAGAAATTCTAAAGTCGTCTATTATAGTTTGAACATTTTTAATTAACTGTCCCAGATTGTGATCTAAGACACGGTTCTCTAGATAAAGTGCCGTAATTTTCAATTCAATTCAATTTATTGCATTCCATAATGTATATTTACAGGTGGTATACTTTAGAATTATGAATCAATTATGGAATCTATAAATTGCACTTTTGGAGAGAGGAGAAGCAGTTTTGTTAATATGCTTAACCCTCTGCGGCTGAGGTTACGTCTGCCAGACACCTCAAAATAAACTTTCGATCGCTGTGTCGCCAAATTCGGTAGGATCTTCCCGTGCTGCTCAATAGCTTCATGTTCCGGCGTCCCCCGCCCGGCAGTGCGCCGACGGCAGTCGCAGCATTCGCATGTGCCGAGTTACAGCAGCGAGGTGTCCGTAATACGTAAGGTCAGTAATATGTGATGTGTCTTGTAGACGTATTGTCAGTAAAATAATTATTTTCTTAGTGTCTTACAGACTACTCGTCAGTAAAATAATAATATAATTATTATGTTTATATGATGTACTATGTGTGTATGCTTCATTGATTTTAGATGGACAATAACCACAAGATTGACCTTCTAGGAAAAAGAAAGGCTGTTGACGACCATAATATACTGGAGTGGCTAGAAGATAACAACGACTCACAGTTCAGGGATGTCGACGGTGACGTTTCCCCAAGCCATTTTTATTGTTTATTGGATATCGCTGGTATAAATGCTTATATGCTTTATGGAGAGTATCAGTCAAATTGATACGAGCTGATTTTATTATGTCCCTTACTACCTTGCAAGAGAATTAGTGCGGCCAGTTCTAAAAGAACGAGTCTACAATGATAGGCTGCCTAGAGTTGCTACGTTTGACAGTTTGCCGTATTTCGGGACAAGACTTACCACCTTCTCCACCACCAAGTGATCCTGTCACATCATTGGCAAGAAAGTTATGCCACATATGTTGAAGTAAATTGGAGCGCCAAACAAGATTTACATGTTTTGTCTGTACAAAACCAAATTTTTTATAATGCGCCGCTCAAATTTGCACTGATTGCAAGACTAAATTTTGAGACTGAATCAAAAGAAAAATGCTCTAAGGATTTTTTAGTTTTATTTTTTTCTGTTTAGTTTGAAGCCAGAATAAGGTATTAATAAGTGTCTAGAATTAACGTAGCCAGGCAGGAAGGTGTATCAGAAGTGCGCAGTGGAAGGTGTAATATGTACATCTACCTGACCACGATAGACAATATATCCAGACACAATGCACTGCGTTGCACAGTGAGTAAAGTATTGAGTAGGTACATGAAAATTTTACCTTATATCTCCTGGTGATGTTCTTGAAGTGGACCTATAGGATTAACTTATAATTTTGGCCAAAATAACAAGAGAATCGAATAGATACCAGTGTACTATTCGGCGAAGTCCTTCTCCAATGGCACGAGGGCACGATGCACGTTCACAGGATTCACAATTCAGCTTTGCAAATGTCAATGAATAGTTCACAATGTCTTTTATCACAATTTACCGTTGCCAGCACTAGATCAGGCGGCATTCAAGACGGTTTACTCAATTTAGTTCAATTATACAAGTTAATTCAATTCGCGTTAATTCAAAGGGCGATATTTTACGTACGAGACGACAATGTGGTAATTTTTCAAGGCGGGAAGGAAGTGACAGTTCAGTGTGACCATTGTCAGAAATTTTCAATAGACTAAACAAAATGTTACCTAATCGATATAATCGATTTGACTTATAATAAAAACTAATTCTATTTCAAACAATAAGTATATTTTTTGAGTTTATTGATTTTTATGATTTTATCAAATTTTAATTACAGCTCTGTCCAAAAATACCTTGATCTCACCTTGTGATTCCTACATTCTTACATTTATGTTTTATTCTATTTTTTATGTTTAATTGTTAAAGTACATGTCTATACATAAATACATATTGTTTCATTATTGAATTTATAATACCTGCGACACATTAATTGAATTTTATTTACACGTCTCTTGGACTACTCCTCAGCAGAATATTTACATAAATGGCACCTCAGTGGCAGAGGGTTAAAATATAATAATATGTATTTTAGGTGCATTAGATATAATATTTATATAGTTATAGAGATATATAGTGCATTGGATAATTGGGGCCGCCACATTTATTATTCCAGATAGATAACATTTTAATATATGACACATAATATAAAGATATCAATTTTAATTATGACATTAATATATACATTGCATATGTATATAAAGTTTTTGAATAAATAAAATAAATAATATTTTTCCCATAGTTAGATAATAAATATGATTTCTTAGTTAGTGTTTTTCATATATAATTATTTGTTTTTGTATATAATAGAATAATTAAATGTAATGTAAATGTGTTTATGCAGTGTTAGTACTTTGTCCAGGATTTATGAATAATTATCATTTAGATATTCTGTGATATTATAGTTGCTTTTACTGATTAAGTTTACTGATTTAGTCTTAAGTTTTTTAATTTTGTTACAAAGCTATGAAACTTATTTTCACTTTTAATATCGTTTGGTAGTTTATTATATATTTTTATTGACATGACCAATGGACCAAGGAGTGCATTACTAGTCGCGAATTTGGAAGGTTTAATCTATTTTCATGTCTAAGGGTGATTTTGGTTTGAATATCTTCTCGCCTGGTGAAGTGTTCTTGATATTTACGGACGAATTTACATATTTCTAAAATATAAATGCTTGGGTTTGAATGTGTGGTTTACATGAGTCGGTATTTTGTATGTTTACTAAAATTCTTATTAATTTCTTTTGCTGAGTAAAGATAGTGGGGGCATTGGTACTATTACCCCACAGAATAACGCCATAGCTGAGCAACGAATATGCGTAGGCATAGTGCGTAACAAGCGCAGTAGATAGATCTGTGGTCCTTTTAATTTCGCGTAGGGCATAGGCAAAGCTAGATATTCTAACTCTTACCTTTTTAACTTGTGCGCCTTCCAATTGATGTGGGTATCGATGGTTAACCCAAGTAAGCTGAATTCGTTTAATACTTCTATGTTTATTCCATTAAATGTGAATTGTATGTCTATAGGTGATTTTTGAAGGGGGTAGACAGTTATTAATTTTGTTTTGAGCAATTTATTTTTAGATTGTTATTGTTCATCCAGTCAACTGTTTTACTGAAAGTTTGATACAGGTTTTCATTTATATTTGCGTTATTTTTACACCAAGTTAGCATAGATATATCATCCGCAAATAATACACATGGCCCGTTTATTGTTTTGGATCGTTCGTTTAAGTATATTATAAACAAAAGGCACCCTATCACACTACCTTGAGGAATGGAGGCTTTTATATTTTTCTTATAGGAACGGATTTTTTGTATTTGACGTGTGTTTTTGTTGTAGTATTCTAGTTCTACTGTTTGTTCTCTACCTGTAAGATATGACTGAAGCCATTCGTAAGCTTGGATTTATATTCCTCGGATTCCAATTGCGTACAGTTTATCCAATAAAAGATTAAGTTGAACCGCAAGCAGGCTTTGCTCATGTCCAATATAATTTCTACTGCGTATTATATTGCGCCCATATTTATAATATTTAGAGCTTCTTGGATATAATACTGCTAATGTCGTAGACTTATTTTTCCGAAATCCGTTTTGGCACTCGTCTAATATTTTATATTTTGCGCAGAAGTTATACAATCTATTTGTCATTGGTTTTAAAAAAAATCTTGGAATCTGTTGGCAAAAGGACAATGAGTCGGTAATTGTTAGGGTCAGTTTTTGAGTTTTTCTTGTGTATTGGTTTTACTAAGCTATGTTTTAATTGGTCGGGGACTACACCTTCTTGAAAGGATTGATTAATTAATAAATAAAATGGCAAGGTTAGTTAATCTAGAAGAAGAAACACCCGCTCATGTCATTCTGCACTGCACAAGTGTGAGCGATCAACGGGCAAAGCTGCTGAACAACACCAGAACCATGTGTGAGGCTTTGAACGATACCAGCCAACTAATGGCTTTCTGGAAGGAGCTAAGGTGGTATGAGTAGTTGGCGTCAATCAAGACGCCACTTACGCACAATGGCCCAAATAAGTGGCTAAAAGCGAAAAACTCACGACTAACTAACTAACTAACCTACCGTTAACCAAAATTTTTTATAATGTGTTTTAGCTTTTATTTTTCGTATTGGCATGTATTTGTTAGGAATTGATTTTAGTATTCTATTAAATGTGATCAGTTGTAGTTTGTATTTACGTTATTGCCTATACTCCATTTGTAAATAATCTTGATATGACTTTTTACATTACTACGTGTTAAACAAATAAACTACTGCTTAAACTAAAGGTTTAATTGATTTGGTAATCATTATTGTTGTATTTACATTGATCTTTGGCATTATTTTATTTTTAAACAGATTTTAGACAAAAAAGTCACATCAAGATTGTTTACGTTTAGTTAAGTACCTAACCAAATGGAGTATAATAATGAAATGGAGTTCCAATTTAGATCGGTTAATTCAGACTTAAATATGTTCATATTAGATTTAATGAAAATTCGTTTCTTTATGTACCATCCAATATGTTCAGTTTGTTGTGCCAGTGTTAGGTGGATAGCTGTCCCGCAATGATCCGAGAACCCTTATTCTTCGACGCTTGTTTGTAAATTATATCCATAGATATTTGTGAAAATTAGATCTAAACATGTTGAAGTTGTTGATGAGATACGTGTAAGATTTTTTACGTGTTGTATAAGTCTAAATTCTAACATAAAGTCAAGGAATAAGTTAGTCTTTAAGCTATTAATTAAAACAACAATCTTGAAATCCCTCCCTATAATTACGTTGGTTCTTGAATATTTATTGTTTATAAAATTTAGAATTGCTTTTAGTTGATTTTGAAATACCTCTTCCTCCTTCTATTCCAGTATATAGTTACTAACAATATATTTTCTTTAGGCAGTTCACAAGCAGTCACTTCTACAACATATTCGATGGATATGTTACTGATTTCATGTATTTCGTGGTATTCGATGTCTTCCCGCAGTAGAATGCACACACCGCCTCCCGTTCGGTTGACTCGGCAGTAGGATGAAGCAATTTTGTAACCAGAGATATCTCTGTACAATACTTAATTTTTCTAATGATAGCCACGACTCCGATATACATATCGCTTCATACATAGTATCTTGGTTAGATTAGATTAAATTATACTTTATTGCACACCAAGAGAAATGTTTATAATAAATTAGGCTTAAAAACTAACGAGTAATGCACAATCGGCGGCCTTGCAGGCAACCTTTGGATGGCCAGGAATGATGTTAGCAGTTTTATGAGACGATGGTGGTGTTAATAGGATGGATACGTAATAATAAAGACTTAAATAAAATACGTACAATCATTTACATAATACATACAAATACTTACACATACATAGAATAGATATATACATACATACATTTGTACAATATAAATACATATAAATATAAAAAATGGGCAAGTGCGAGTCGGACTCGCGCACGAAGGGTTCCGTACCATCATGTATAAAAGAAAATCACGTTCGTTGTATGTATACTTAAATACTTTATAAGTGTCTACCTGTTATTAAGATCGAGTAACAAATTGCTTAAAAATTACGTTTGTTGTATGGGAGCCCCCCTTTTTTATTTACTTTTTTAAAATTTAATTATTTATTTTGAAAGGTAATATACAACTACATATTCTGTAAAAATTTAAAGCGTCTACCTGTTACAGTTCGTAATTTTGAGCAAAAAATACGAAAAAAACACGTTTTTTGTATGGGACCCCCCCTTAATATTTTTTTTTTTTTTATTTTTAGTATTTGTTGTTATAGCGGCAACCGAAATACATAATTTGTGAAAATTTGAGCTTTCTAGCTATCATGGTTTATGAGATACAGCCTGGTGACAGACAGACAGACAGACAGACAGACAGACAGACAGACAGCGGAGGCTTAGTAATAGGGTTCCGTTTTTTACCTTTTAGGTACGGAACCCTAAAAACAACATGAATAGATACATTGAAATACCTAGAACTCGCGTAGACAGGAAACTATTTAATTACATTACGAATTTAAGAAGTGTTTTTTAGAGAATCTTTAAAAATATTCAATGATGTTGCTCTTCGGATTTGTAATGGCAAAGCATTCCACAGACGCACTGCCTGAGCAGTAAAGGATTTATTAAAATAATTTGTGGAATGCTTTGGCATCTCCAGTGTCAGATCCTCAGACGACCTCAAGGACCTTATATGTATGTCATGAAGGAACTAGAAACGTTCTTTGAGATATGAGGGAGTACAAGGATTAAATAGAACATTATATAATAATACGATGCATAGGGTTCCCACCAAGAACTTAGGGTCCCAAGCCAACCTCACCTGCAAGTGGTGCACCTGCCGATCAACGGACGAGGCCCTGGCAAACAAAATATCCCGATAAGCGACAATAGGCTCGCCACCTATTACGTGGGATCAAAACACTGGCGAAAAGTGGGCGTTTATTATGCCTCTGCCTACCCCTTCGGGGAAACAGGCGTGAGTCTATGTATGTATGTATGTGTATGTTATATAATAATGTGAGAATGTGAGTATTTCTGCGAAGACGAATTGGGAGCCACTTGAGTTTGTTGCGAAAATCTGAAACGTGATCATATTTGCGCAGACCAAATATAAATCTTATGCAAAAGTTTTGGAGACGCTCAAGTTTATCCAGCTGCTCCTTTGTGGGGTCGAGATAGCTGACATCAGCATAGTCAATTACGGGGAGAAGCAAAGATTGAGTGAGCGCAATTTTAGTGGCAGTTGGAAGGAAGTTGCGTAACCTACGCAATGAACCTGCCGATGCAAAAAGCTTGCGACTTGTTTCTTGCACTTGAGATTTCCAGGACATGTTAACATCCATAGTGATGGATCCATGGAGATACGTTAAGAGAGCGTAGAATGCCAAGTATTATGTGAAAATCTACGGTGTTGAAAGCGTTACTAAAATCAAGTAACGACAACACCGTTAGATTTCCACTTTCCATGCCAAGCCTAATGTTGTCAGTTACATGAACCAGTGCAGTGGTAGTACTGTGGCCAGGACGGAAGCCGCACTGATATGTATTTAGGAGAGAATTTTCATGTAGGAAGGAACTAAGTTGAGCGTGAACTAGGCGTTCCAGGACTTTCGACAAGAAGGGAAGTAAGGATATGGGTCGATAATCTGAGAAGGAACAGGGCTTGGGTTTCTTGAGCAAAGGAATTATAGTTGCATCTTTCCAATCGGATGGAAAGATACCACGGCTAATGGAATGGTTAAAGATATGACATAAGACGGGAAGGATTTCTTTGAGGATGGGAAGGATCATTTTGCGGCTAATACTATCACTGCCGACTGCGTTAGACGTAACAGCCAGAACGTTCTTCTTAACATCACATGCGGTAAATTGCGAGAAATTAAAGGGAGAATAATGCGGAGTTGGTAAAGATGAAAGATGTTGTAAGGTAGCACTTTTCATATTTCCATCAAATTTGGACGAAGTAGTGAAATGTAAATTAAGAGAATCAAGGTTAACATTGTTTGGAATCGATTGATGCCGTGTCTTACCAACTCCCAGACTTTTAAGAAATTGCCAGACTTTTACTGGATCACTGTTTTCCACGGATTTATGAATATATTGGCGTTGGGCATTCCTACACACCTTGTTGCAGAGATTTCTGATTGCTATGTACTTCTCATGGTTTAAGGTAGTAGGTCTGTACTTCAGTTTAGCCTTGGCAGCAGATTTTTTGGCCATGATTTTCCTAATGTCATCTGTTAACCAAGGTGCCGGTAAGTGCTTCAGTTTAATGGTACGAATTGGCGCATGCACATCATACAACTTGATAAGTTTCGACGTGAGTTCCTGAACTTTGCTATCGATACACTCGGAGGTAAACAAAGGGAGACAATCTATATTAGAGACATCGATGCGCAGTTTGTCAAGATCCATGCCACTAAAATTGCGCTGCAAGACTATCTCGGGCTTCATTTTGGGTGTGCGTATTTTATATGAAACAAAGGTAAGGTCATGATAGGAGAACCCATCCGCAGTACATTGACCATGCTTATGAACCAGATTGGAAGAAGATACCAGAATAAGGTTGAGAAGAGAAGGGGTGCAATTGGGGAAGTGATGAGTTGCGTTTAAGTCAAGAATTGACAAATTGCAAGACTCTATAGTATCTGGTTAGTAAACTCTTCTAGAATATACTGTTTGTTGTATAGAATTTGTATGTTTTGAAATAAAATTTATTCTCTTAGTTGTGTAATAGTTTTATTTATCTCCACCTGTATAGTGTTACGTAGCTCTGATAAAATAAAATAAATAAATAACAAAATTTGATTCAAGCGGAGTATAATGAAACCGGCAAGGCGTATAATCTATTTATGAATATCTAGCCCTAAATAAGTCTTGCTACTCCACCAGAAATAAGGCTCTGTGGGGAGTTCTAGACATACTATATTAGATCTTTACGTATTAAAATGATGCGAATAAGTTATCGCTTCAAGTATGTTATATTAAACGAGTTGCCTCATATACCTACCTAATTTCCTAAGTACGAACATGTTCAGAGTACTTAATGTAAAGGTAGTTCAGTTTACAAATCTTTGTGAAATAAGTATGATTCGATGTTATGCCTGACTAACGCCTGTATACCCGAAGGCGTAGGCAGAGGAGTAATTTACACCCACATTTCGCCATGTCATGAATTAAAGGTCCCACGTCCCAATAGAGGGCGAGCCTATTGCCATTACCGGCACTTTGTCAGACTCTGTGCTGCTACTGAGCATTTGAAAAAACCTTGAATTGGATCCAAGACCTCCTAATCAGCAGACGCATAGTAGTCTATGCTTCTTAATCCGTTGTAAGGTCGTGTGTTTGGGAGACAAATGAAACAAGTGAAGTTCGAGAATAGACTGACTATATTGAAATAAAGAAACCTTATTATATAGGATACAAACTTACAACTACTACATCACACCTCCCCCATTAAAACAAAAAATAATAAGAGTACACGATTATTATTTTTAAGTTAATTTAGGTAAATATTTTCACTTATATTATATGGGTATATACCTGCGCAGGGCTAAAAGCTATTTAAAAACAAACATTAGCCATAATTGAGGTAAAAGATATAAAACTATTGAGTACAAGTTTAGTAATTTTTATAAAACTTAGTTCTATTTTTATGAACAATGTATTCTTTCCCATTTTATTAAATTTTCACATTACAATCTAAGTCATCGATTACACAATAAGGTCCTAAATATATAGGCTCCATTTTATTATCTGACTCATTTTTTAATAAACACAAATCACCTTTTTTATAAGACACTGGGTTAATATTAAAATCGTAATTACACTTTCTTTTCATTTTACTTTTAATTAAATTACTATGTGCATCTTTTTGCGCTAATTGAAGTCTATACTTTAGTTCAAGAGCATAGTTGTCATGAGCATATAAAGGATCCACGATATGACCTTCTAAATTCGTCGGTAACACACAACGTTTGCCAAATACTAATTCATGTGGTGTGTACTTGGTTACCGTATGTACTGTATTATTGTAAGAAAAGCACCAATACGGCAACCAAGTACTCCACGCACTGGTTTGATTCTCACAATAAGTTCTTAAATACGCACCCATCGCTTTATGGTTGTTTTCCAACGCCCCGATACTTTCGTGATGGTAAGCTATAGAGGAAATATGGTTTATTTTTAAGATTTAACATACTTCTTTCATAGTACTTGATACAAATTCTGACCCACGATCGGTCGCTATTTCTCTAGGTATGCCATATCTTAAAACAAAGTTTTCGACGAAAGCACGAGCTACACTTACCGTATCTTTGTTATATAATGGGTACGCCTATGTAAATTTTGATAACTCGCACTGCAAGGTCAAAATGTATTTGTAATTATGTATATCCTGTGGTAACGGTCCTACTATGTCTAAATAGACTTTTTCTAAAGCTGTGTTCGCAGTCTTTGTAACTTGCATAGGTTGTTTAGTGTGTATAGAATATTTTTGTTTCTTACATTGCTCACATTTAGAGACATAATCAACGACATCTTTTTCTAAACTCGGCCAAAAGTAATATTTCTTTATGTTATTTGTCATCCGCCTAATGCCCGCGTGGCCACCAGTGGGCAAAAGGTGGAAGTCATTTAATATCACGCGCCTGTTATCTAAATTATTTATCCTTTGAACATTACTTACTACACAAATACGTGGTCCGGACCATTTTTCATAACTGTTTATTTCGTTTATAAGCCCACTAATAAAATCTTGATTATCATCGTTTCTTAATATGCATATTTCGTTTATCAAGAACTTTTTACATAAGTATAACAAGTCTCTCACCAATTCGACTCGCGTAATCGGAGATCGAGACATTGTTTGTAAATAAATTATCGATTTACTGGGCACATATATAAAATATTTGTAACGTTCTATGAATACTTCTTTCTTTAGTAAATAATTTACTTGCCTAGGACTTATTAAAGAAAGTTCGGTAATATTCCTCGGTTTCTTAATTATTTCCACCACCCTCGGCTGATCAGACCTCGAGTGCGTGTCCATATTATCCACCAATGGATTATTATCGCTCTTATTACTATTCTCATTTAATTGACGCAATTGTGCTCTAGTCATTACACTAACTACTTGCTCATTCATTGATTTTAAATCTTCAGATGTAATTATTATTCGCGAAAGTGCGTCTGCCACGGAGTTGGACTGACCTTTTAAGTATTCTATTGTAAAATTAAATTCTTCTAATTGCAATCTAAATTTAAATAATCGACTTGACGGATTTCTCATAGAAAATAAATAAACTAGAGGTCGATGGTCGGTCTGTATCTTAAACTTTCTTCCGTATAAATAAGGTCGAAAATACTTAACACTCCAAACTATTGCTAAGAGTTCCTTTTCAATAGTTGGGTAATTAATTTCGGCTTTATTTAAACTTCGACTTGCATAAGCCACTGGCCGTCCATCTGCGTTACATAATACGGAACCGATCGCTTTTCCTGATGCGTCGGTTTGGAGCAAACATTCATTATGAGCAGAAAAATTTGGATACTGTAGGACCAGCGGGTTTATTAAGGCTGATTTGAGCATTTGAAAAGAATTTTCACATGCTCTCGTCCATATATACTTAACATTTTTGCAACACAATTTATTTAAAGGAAATGCCAACTCTGCGAAGTTTCTAATAAATTTCCTATAATAGTTAGCGAAGGCTACAAAACGCTTTAATTCATCAACGTTTTGTGGCCTTGGATACCACCTTATTTTTTTCTGGGTCTGGTAAAATACCTGTTCCCGATACTATATGACCTAAATAAAGAATCTCTTTTTGTAAAAATGTACACTTGGCAGGGTTTAATTTTAAATTTATTTTACGCAATCTAGAGAAAACGTCCATTAAATTTTGATTATGAGCAGTCAAATTCCGACCCATAACTACCAAATCGTCCTGATAAATGAGACATTTATC
This sequence comes from Euclidia mi, assembly GCA_944739405.2. Lineage (NCBI taxonomy): Eukaryota > Metazoa > Arthropoda > Insecta > Lepidoptera > Erebidae > Euclidia > Euclidia mi. The sequence continues at coordinate 66,518,055 of OX123193.2, read as the reverse complement.
ATAGTTAAGGCCAGACATCGCAATAGTCATCATTCTGCTAAAACTACTGGGACTAGACTTGAGCCCCATCGGCATTCGAGTCATCTGATACTGATTATTGCCTGTACTAAATGCTGTATATGGTTTGCAGCTTTCTTTTAGTGAAATTTGAAAAAATCCTTGATATAGATCTAAATGAGTGAAGTACATAGCTCCAGACAAAGAGTCTAGAATTTCGGTGATGTTCGGCAAGGGGAACTTATCATCTTGTATGTTATTGTTTAATGTCCGATAATCAATTACGACACGCCACTTTTTATTTCCAGACGCATCACACTTTTTAGGAACTAACAGCAATGGACTAGACCATGCACTACGGGATGGCTCAATAATGCCACCATTCAACATATTTTTGATTTGTTTTTCTACTTCCGGTTTTTGAGAATAAGGTAATCTGTAAGGCTTAGTGTAAACAGGCATGGTATGTGGTTTAATTTCAATCGTCTATTTATATACAGGGGTAGTCGATAATTTGTCCCCTGGTAAATTAAAAATATCAGGAAATTTTGCACAAATACGTTCTATTTCTTTTTGTTCCTCGATATTCAATCCCTTTAGATTTAATAAGGAAAATAACGTTTTCACCCTTTCTGAATCAACTGTAGTCCTATTAAATTGACAAATATAATAATCTTTTAATGTACTAGTGTTAACTTGAAAATAATTTAATTTAACATCGGTATCGCGAGTATTTAGAATACGAACAGGCATTTTTCCGTTCATAGGTTTATTTATGCTACTAGCTAAGTAAACACCATCACATAATTGTTGATTCGACACTACACACTCTTCCTTCAATCCTGTATTAATATAATGTATGGATTCACTACGCGCTGGTATGATCAGGTAGTGTCCGTTATGATTTGGCAATTTATTTTCGAATGATAATGTTACTATCTTAGAGTCATTACTCATTAGTTGTAACGTATTAATTTCAAAATTTAAAATAGCTCTATAATGTGACAAAAAATCTTGACCTGTAATACCGTCAGTCATACAAGGCAAATCCTTAAATACTATAAATTTATGAGAAAAGTTATGCTCGTTATTTTTAAGAGTTAAATAAACATAGCCTACAGAGTACAAATATCCACCTATACCTTTCACGCTAACTCTCTTTTTATGGTAAGGAATCTGTAAACGTTCTAAACAATTCAACTTTATTCCCGATATAGATGCACCCGTATCAATTAGCATGTCGTGTTTATAATTACGAATGTTAAACAACACTTTGTTTAAGTTGTTACACGAAAGGATGACATCATTCACGAAAAAAATGATTTAACGATTCATTATTCGAAGTGCCTGTTGCTACCTGGCTATCCTCCGTTATCACATTCATGTTCCTTTGTAACGTGACACCTCGGCCGCGGTTACTACGCGGTGTTCTGCTCGGTACACGAAAACGATTGTTATAATTACTACGGTTATAATAGTTGTTATTAAAAACATGCGGTACCTGTGACCGATGACCTCGTTGCTCATATATATTTTGTGCACCTCTTGCGCCGAAATTGCGTTGACCTCGGTACCCTCGCTGCGCTCTCCTGACCGGATAACGTGACTGTCTATAAGTACCTATAATTTCTGATGAACCACTGGGACCGGGTATCTCCTCATCTTGGGCCGCCTGTATTACTTCTGTCAAAGAAGAAAAGTTACGCGAGGCAATGACGGTGCTCAGGCGACGATCCCGCAAGCCATCAGCAAATCGCTTGATTGCTAACTTCTCATTCATGGGTTTTAATAAAACATATTTAATAGAATCACTGTCAGCTTGCGATATCGTTAAATTAACAAAAAGATCCGATATTTCTTTGCCGTAATCTGTAATTGTTTTATTATTTTGCTTACAGTACTGCAACTGTGTCTGTATCGCGATGTAACTCTTTGGTGCCAGTAATAATTTACGCATATCCTTTATAAACTCATCGACAGTCTCATATTTTGATGACAATAACAACTTTGCCCTCTGAGATAACCTATTTTTAATACAAATTTAATCAATTGAATTTTACATTCCGATTTTTCTAACACAGAGTCATAATATTCGATACTTTCGATTAGTTGTTTAGTAGTATCAATCTTATCATTCATGCCGGGCAAAAGTTGTAGCGCAGTTTTTATTTCAAATGTATTCGTAGCCATGGTTTGTAATGATAAATCGTCCTCTCTGGTTACACTACACAAAGAAATTATTTCTGAATACAATAAATCGAATTTTTCGCAAATCTTAGTAACTAATGTTATTTCTGAACTGCTATAATTTCCTAAATTATCTTTATATATTTCTAAAACCTGATTATACTTTAGTAAAACAGTATGTGCCTCTTCTCTTTTTGTGTCTAATATCTTTCCTTGTTGACGGCTAGGACCGATTTTTAACCGACTTCAAAAAAAAGGAGGTTCTCAGTTTGACCTGTATGTATGTATGTATGTATGTATGTTTGTCCGCGATTATCTCGCGTTTGGCTGAACCGATTTTGATGCGGATTTCAGAAAAGTATTTGTTACACTTAGGAGAAGGTTTTAGGTCCTTAACCGACTTCAAAAAAAGAAGGTTCTGAGTTTGACCCGTATATATGTAAGTTTGCCCACGATTAACTCGAGTTTGGATGAACCGATTTTTATGCAGTTTTCAGAAAAAAGTATTTGTTACACTTAGGAGAAGGTTTTAGGCCCTTACCCGACTTCAAAAAAAGAAGGTTCTGAGTTTGACCCGTATATAATAATTATGTAAGTTTGCCCACGATTAACTCGAGTTTGGCTGAACCGATTTTTATGCAGTTTTCAGAAAAAGTATTTGTTACAGTTAGGAGAAAGTTTTAGTATTTTAACCGACTTCAAAAATATAAAGTTTTCCGTTTGACCCGTATACATATATTGGTTCATAGTAAGTATGTTTGTATGTATTATGTGTGTGCATTTGTATGTGTACGTGTGTGTGTGTGTGTGTGTGTGTGTGTGTGTGTGTGTGTGTGTGTGTGTGTGTGTGTGTGTACGTGTGTAGGTATGTGTCTATGTCTCTGCGATTAACAAAAAGCAAAGAAAGTCGGTGAAAGAATCTAATGCGAGAGCATATTTCTCATTCTTGTCATTTCGGATAAGGCTCTGTTGTCGTGGGGATGGTTGAGTAATTTGTTCGAGTCAATATCACTTAAAGCCATGCCTTTTAGGGATTTGACCCGACTCAAGGCAACATAGCATTGGTCTTTAGCAAAGATATTAGGCCCTAGGTCGATTACTGCGGAACCAAGTGTACATCCTTGCAATTTTGTGTACCGTCACAGCCCAACTCAATATGACTGGCACCATCCGTCTCTCGATATCACCATAACCGCGATTGCCTTGATAGGTCGCTGACACTGGAGCTATGGAAATGTATCCATCATCATCTTTAAGACGCAATGCTATTGATGGATCATCAAATAATATCAAAATGGCATCAGGCAGTTCAGCTGGCTCAAGTTGATCTCTTCTTAATGCCGGCCATTTAATTCCTTTAGGAACACCCATTGCCCCGTTCGCTAAGCCATCCGTTAATAGCATATTTCTTCGGGGCATAATACGAGAGCTCACAGCCAATTCAATAGTATGTACAAGTCCGCCGCATTTGTTTGGATCAGCCGGAGCAGCCTTTGCGGAGGGCGTCCTTCCGTATGTAGCTGATTCCCTAGACTCATCTCTCTCTTGCAGCATCAAGACTAAGCCCACAGGCACACAGAATAAAAGAAGGTACCTATGTTAAAGTCATGATTACAGACTGATACTAGAAGAAAACTTTTCACTAAAATAATTGAAGAATCTAACTATAAATAAACTACTAATTAGCCCAAAACATAAAGTAAATGGAGTACCTATCACTAAAAAGTATGAAATAAATAAAACAGTAGTTAACACAAAACCTGAAGTAAACGAACGAAGTACCTAACACTAAAAAGTATGAAATAAAAATAATAATAAGAAAAAAAACAAAACCAAAATGAAAACTTAAAAATTGCAACAAAAATCTTAACAAGGTATTTAGTTTCTTTTTAAAAAAAAGAGAACCGCCTTCAAAAAATCGACCCACTGAAAAGTACGAAATAATTTTTACATACGCTACCCCTAATCCTCTCAAATTTCCTTTCGAATTTCTCCCAAAAACTATTTACTAAATTAAACTAAATACTTAGTTTTTGAAGTCGGTGCCAAACCAACATAAACAAAAAAGAATACTGGCAAACAGAGAAAATAATACGACGAATGTATGAAATCAATAAAGCCTCAAAAAAATATCTGAACAAATAATATTTAAAATAATCTACCTGTATACTCTTAAAAGCAACAAATATATAAAATATATAAAAAGTATGAAAAAAATGCTTAATTATAAAATAATTATACTTCTTAGCTATTTTGGGCTGTGTAGATTAAATGCGCTGGTTGTGGTTTGGAAAGGATGACGCCAAACAATAGGCTTTTAGAGGGATTCGGTTTGGCACCGACTTCAAAAACTAAGTATTTAGTTTAATTTAGTAAATAGTTTTTGGGAGAAATTGGAAAGGAAATTTGAGGAGGAAGCGTATGTAAAAATTATTTCGTACTTTTCAGTGGGTCGATTTTTTGAAGGCGGTTCTCTTTGTTTTAAAAAGAAACTAAATACCTTGTTAAGATTTTTGTTGCAATTTTTAAGTTTTCATTTTGGTTTTGTTTTTTTTCTTATTATTATTTTTTATTAAATAACTTCTTATGGATTTCAATTCATTTAATATTATCTCTAAGTCCTCAGCCATAACATATTACCCAAAAATATAATTATTAAACCTTGGCAAAAATTTGAGGCGATGCACATTATATTTAGTTAACTATACGGTTATATATTTACTTATACATAATTATATTTACTTAATGTATGGTTTTTAAACGATAATTATAAACATTATGAATATATATTGTCATTAAGACAGGTAAAATAGACCGTTATTACCTTAATTTACTTACTAATACCACTATTACGCCACTGATATGGAATATTAGAACCATCATATCACTACCGCTTGGAATTTTCTCACTAAACCAACATCGCTATGTTCACCGTATTGATATGCACCGTGAAGATATCCGTTGAATTACGACCGTAGCTATATGTCGATCACCTCTGTCTTGCTAACCTGTGGCACAGTACCCTTGTGTGCCTGGTGCCTGCGCAAAATACTGGAGTACCGCTTCAATGTCGTTTCATCAATTTGGCGCTGTATTTTCTTCTTGTGGCAGCGGTTATACAGCTTGTATGTCACCATCAATATACCAATTGCCAAAATTGCACATATGACCACAAGAATAGTGTTTGTGGTTACCTGCAGCTGTTGCGTACGAGCCGTATTGCTACCGACCCCGGCGGTTTGGGCACTCACCACTTCTTCTTTGGAGTTAGAAGAACCCATTTTGCACAAGCATGTAAAAATACGTATCGACAAGACGCGTTAGACGCAACCGGTATTGCAATATGTATAATGTCTTCCATTATAAAGTCCATTGTAAAGTCCACTGTAACTTTCCACTAATTGTTTTTAATATTTAACCCGTATAAGGAGCACACGTGCCCGGGCTCGCGCCGACTTATATTACAGGCAGGGTCGCCATGTAAGGTCGTGTGTTTGGGAGACAAATGAAACAAGTGAAGTTCGAGAATAGACTGACTATATTGAAATAAAGAAACCTTATTATATAGGATACAAACTTACAACTACTACATCACACCGTCACCACAGGAACTATCCTGTGGTGACGGTGTGATGGATTAAGAATACGCAATGTCACCACCCCATATCATCCCAGGGATGTCGTACGAGCCGACAAAGGGACCATCCATACTATGCAGAGAACAGAAATCAAAATCATTTCTTCATCTAGGTCACAAGGTGACGCTTATGAACGTTTATTTTAAAATTAAATTACTTAATGCTTAATGCTTCTACATTTACATTTACTGCCTCGTTCGCAAAGCAACAGGTAAAGCCACGAGAAAGAACGGGCAATAAAACTCGAGGCCACTCTTTTAAATCGCCAATATTATGGTACATATTTTCATTTTTGTAAGGAGCTGCAACTGTTACACATGGTACTAAATTACTTCTAAATAGTAATTAGTTACAGACATAATACTTAAGCAATTAATGCAGTTACTAAATTATGTGTTTTAGTTAGCCTTCCAATGCGAATATTGTGTAACAGGAGCATCCACTTACGACTTATAATGTATACAACTCGTGACCATGTTCAGAACTATGGTGGAAATGTATGTTACAGAAGTGACGGTATATGAATACACAAAATTACAAAAACGTTAGTTCACAGACCATGATAACGAGTTATCTTCATCTTACAGTACAGTAAATTTTAATAAAATAAGTGGAACAACAATGCACATGTAAATGTAGTAAGTAGAATGACCTAATTATGATAAACGAATAATAATTTAAAAGAACTAGAAATGTTATATAATGATAAACTGAAAAATGCTAAGTATCTATATAAATTCTAAATAAGTAGTAGATCATGAGTTGTCTAGTGTAAGTGACCATCTATCCTTGTCACTGAAATAATCATTAATAGTATAATAACCTTTCTTAATAAGGCAGTCTTTTATTTTAGCTTTAAATGTACTAAATGGTAATTCTAAAAGACTAATTGGTATTTTATTGTATATACGAATACCTAGCCCTACAAAAGAATTATTAACTTTATGTAAACGATGATAAAAAATACCAACAAACCCTATACTAACCCGTTTGGCCAGCGTGGTAAAGTAGGCCAATTCCTCCTTTCAAAGGAGATGCCTAGTCCAGCAGTGGACTGTAAGGGGCTGATGATAGACTATCCACTGAACCACGGACCCAGTCGTACCAGTAGAACATGTAGACATGGATGTAAGTATTCGTTTATAAGCTGGTCCGACATTGCCTAGTTTGGGATCAATTGACGTTGTGTGTCATATTATATTATTAGTATACTGCATGCCATATGACCACCTCTGTGTTCATCCCTTGAGCTGCAAGGTTCCTTTAACAATTTTTTTTTGTCCACCAATCCATCATAAACCTATTTTATATAAATGAAATTCAATAGCCCGAAAAAATAAATTATTGCGTAATAATTTCAGAGTTCGTTCTTCAAAATAGATACCGGTACTTATTCATGAGGGACAGCTATAGAGAAGGAGACAATAAAATAAATAAATTGGCACACAATTGACAATGAAATTTCATTGTCTTGTACATGAAATAATTTTACTGCTCTGTTCCGAAATAATACCTTCAGTATTGTCACCTGTGAATACGGCATTAAAGCCTTTTTTTCATATAACGTCACGCGCATGTATTCGAAAGGTTATATTCGCTATGTGCACGACAGTAGCGACACCTAGCATGCGCAACTATCCGGGATTATGCCAAATAATGACATATCACTATTTTGTTAATTTCTAGTAAATATAGTAAGTAAAATAAAGATAAATAAAAAGACGACAAGCGGTATTTTTAATATCAACGATCATCCATTGCTGTCGGTATTTTGATTCGGAATTCAGTACAGTCAATAATAACTCTTGTATTGATGTAATCTGGACTGAAACACTCGGGCATTGTTGGTTTTACGGTGGCTCTATTTGGCCAAAATATTTAATTAGTAGTTGCACAAGTTAGATTTCGTAAGATCAAATGAAATATTCGTGAGATTGTGGTTCTGTGTACACCAAATAATACACTCATTGCTGAAAATGTCAAGCCAGTTTTCATTTTTATCAAAAAATAAGAAGTCTGTCTTTAATGGAAACTGTAAATTTTTTCGTAGTTAATCTTGTTAACAACAACTCAAAATTGCTAAATGACACACCAGCAAGATCTAGGAATTCTTGGTCATTTTTATTGATGAAATACCTACAAATTCTTGGGTTTTTGTTTCGGTAGATTGATCCTCATACGATTTTTTGACAGTGCAGCAGTTTTTATCTTTCTTTCTTTTATTACTAGTCATTACAATTCTTGATGTTGTTGCTTGGATTTATTTGACTTGATGTGGTATCTGAGATTTTTGTGGTTTTTCGTTTTGTCAAGCATGTATATCTAGCTAGGACCTGTGAATATATCGAAAGAGGAAGGTTAATCGGTGCGCCAAAGTTCACCTAAATTTTCAACTCCGATAATTGGAAATCCGAAAATGTTCTTCCTAACATTTTTCATCCTAACAATTCGGAATTCCTAACTACTCTGTCTCTAATGTTCCTAACTCCAAAGCATTGAACTTCATAATGTCAGCAATAAGCATCTGTTATACTTTTATTTGTTTTCCTATATTTTCTCAACATAACCATCTTTTACACTATTATTCAAAGTCATACTTATCTTTTTTGTTTAGTTTTTTTTTATTAATAATAATCAGTATTATATACATTAATTTTGCGTAACTTTATTTTAACATTAAATGTATAAAATATAAAAATAATAAGTAGTACCATGGTACAAATACACAATAGTACAATGGTCAAGTTCCAGAAACGAATCGGTCGTATTAATAATTATTGGTTTAGGTTAGCTTAGAACTGTGACCGCAACGCACGAGCCGAGCGAGCGAAGCGAGCGTGCCGCGGCAGCGGCCGGCGAAGTGCCAAAACCAAGTCAGTCCTATAGTTATTGGTTTAGGTCCGGTTAAAACTGCGGTATAAACTCCCAAGCCATAAACATAACCGTAAATGAATCGTGTTTTATGAATTTCAGTTGGAGTGTAGCCTTGGGGCAGCTACGGCGCGAGGACTTAGAAAATTTAGCCAAATCAGTGTTGTTTTTGCTAATCGTTTATTTTCTCGATTCTATCATATAAAACACCTAAATATAAGGCTAAAAGTCTTGTTAAAGTTGTGTCTTAGTAAAAAATGCCATATATTTTTGATTACAATTGGTAAATGTTTCTTTCTGAGTATGAGTCAAAATATTATGTTAGGGATAAAAGCGTTATGATAAAAAACATTAGGAGTTTAAATATATTTACATTAATGATATTATTAATTACAATTTTCGGAAATATGAGTGTTATGAACATCGCCGGTTGCACTACAAATAGTATGAAAGAAAACTTTAGGATGAAAAATTTTAGGAAGAGTGATCTTTCGGATTACAAATCGTTAGGAAGAACAATTTCGGGTAAAGAACTTTAGGTGAGCCAATATGGACCCAAGGTTAATGATTCACAAATTATTAACCTTCCTCTTTCGATATATTTCAGGGAATATCGTAGGAGCATAACTCGGACTTTCTTCCTCGTCTCAATTTTTGTTTCCCATAAAATGTTCAGTACAAATTGTGTCGTCAGGTTTGAGATACCATGACGACCCATCAGCACTAAAATAATAAAGAATAAATATTACATGAACTATAGCGCAAATAAAATTGATCATAATTAAAGGTTATTTCGCTTACCTACTTATTCCTCTTTATAGCATCTATAAATTTATTTCTTTGATTTAATATCCAGTCCGATACAGGATATATGTATATAGAACTTACACCGACAATTTTTGCCATTATTTTTGCAGTTCACAACACAACAACATCTAATAATAAGCATTTTAAAATGTGCAAATTGACGGTAAGCGCTGCGATCGCTTTACTATACCCCCACCATGTACTTCGCACATAGCGAATAGACGTGACGCATTATTTTCTGTTACCTATTGTACAATGACATACTTAAAACGTAACAATTAGGGGACCATCCTACACTGAACACGTGTATACGAAATCGGTACATACTTAAATGTCTCTAGAAGTTATTAGTCCCAAATAAGGCACAGAAGTATTTTTTCATGTTAACTTATAATAATTAGGTATCATCATCATCCTAGCGTTTTTTCAGTTGAGACTCGGAGTCCGCTTACTAGATAAACCGGCTTTGACTAAAGATTAGCTATTCCACGGGACTGCTGACTGACCTAGGTAACCCAAAGAGCGATATTCCGGGGTTTAGTTATCCGAGAGCCCCAGATAGCCCCAGATATCCGAGACCGATCTTAAAAGTTTATTCTTAGTGTTGGAATAATGGTACCGTGACAAGGCAAAAGTTATTAATTGTAATAATAACTAGGAAAAATAAATAATGTACAACTAAATTCACCAACTTATTCTTTTATAATGAAGACTGATTATAAAAGCTTATTTCAGCAGTGATCTGCTGAAATAAGCTTTTATAATGCGTGTGGTTGACGGCATAGAATACAAGTGTCACCACCCCTTATCTTCCCGTGGGTGTCGTAAGAGGCGACTAAGGGATAACACGATGCAAATACCATCTTTGCGTAGAGACGGAAAACTCGACATCAAACCCTATACGACTGCCTCTTTGGTCTCGCGGCATAAATGTGCACGTGGGATCGGGCGGTCCCGGGTTCGATTCCTGGGTCGGGCAGTGTTATTGGGTTTTTCTGTCATGAAATTCTCAGTAGCAGCACGGAGTCTGGAAATGTGCCCGGTACGGCAATAGGCTCGCCCCTTATTACGTGGGACTAAAGTATATCTGGCGAAAAGTGGGTGTAGAAATACACCTCTGCCTACCTCTTCGGGGTTATAGGCGTGAGACTATGTATGTATGTATGATCTGCTGGTTACACTACTATAAAGTTGGCCACAATACTCATCTCTTACAAGCAATCGAATCTTTATACCTACTATCACACAGTAAAATTACCACTTCTATTTCGAAATTTTTATTGATCTTAAGAATTCAAGTTTCACTTTCATAATAAAAAGTACTGTCGTTTGATTTTAGTTTAAAACGGAAGCCAAAGGAAATCCTGTTTTCATTCAAAATCTAAAACGCGGTGCACATTCACAAGGAATTACGTGCAAGCTTGCAGCGTTTTATTGATATAGACAACGCAAGAAGTTGAAAATCATGCATCTGAATTTTCAGGTCACTTTGGTGTACATCCTGTAAATAATGCAAATTCGAACGTTTGTAAAGATTCATTTGGAGCTGATTTTGAACTCACATACCACATTTCAACCAAAACCAAACCTCACTCTCAATTCTCACGCTAATTTGTATAAATATTCAAGGTTAATATCCACATATTGCAGTAATTATCGACTTTGTGTAGAATACCGACCATGTCGCAACCACAACGCAACCACCAGCGACAGCAATGTACTGGTAGCCAGCTCCAAGCAAATCGTTGTGTTCCATGAGTTCATTTCGTAAAGATGTTTCTCCTCTTCAAAAACCGACGTCAAGCAGTCCGTTTGCGTAACGTAACCACATCACTACCAACAACAACGCAATCACATTTCTAACGCACCTCAATGCAACATCAAGAAGTCGCAAGAACTCTGTTCACACGCAACCACAGTTTTTGCGCGATCCGGCCGTTCGTTTGTACCGATTACATTAAAAAAGCTTTATGTGTGAATGGGCCCTTAGCTAACTGACGGTTAACGTGAAGGAGACCTAACCTGGAAGCACGGCGCACCGATGTTTATGTTGATGCCATAGACAGGAATGACGAAGTCTTAAGAGACTTAGCAGGACTTCATAAAATGGACTGGCAGGAATTTATCTACGACAGGGAAATATGAAGAGGATCTCGTGTCGAAGGCTAAGACTCAATTTGGGTCGCTGCGTCACTACGAATGAATCAATTAATATACAGGATTGAAAGCAGCGTGACGTTCTGCCTACTGATATGTCAACTAGCAGTTTTAGTATAACGGTCCAGTCATAGCCTACAGCGGCGGCGGCAGTGGCGAGCGATTTCGATGTACATGGCGCGTTTACTCTGAGGTGACATCGGTCGCGGCGTAGCAAAGCGCACCATGTACATACGAGTCACTCGTAGAAAACGCTCGCCGCTGCTGCCGCCGCTGTAGGCTGTGGCCGGGTCGTTAGTCACAACATTGCACAATATTTAATGAAAGATAAATAAAAATGTACTTACTCCGGTTACTATCGGCGTAAGGAAAATTTATTTGCCGGTTTCTAAGGAAAATTTTACATAAAAATAACTATCTAATTTGAAATTGCCGTTATATCGACAGATCACCTAATTAAGATAAGAATAAGATAAAAACATAGGAGAAATGTTGTGAGATATCACACGGCTGTAAGAGTAAATAATAGAATTTACCTTAAGGAAAACATCATTCCTCCTCTCGTTCTAAAAGATAATATTTGTGAAATCTGATATTGGATCTAGATTTTAACGGTTATTACTCAACCCATTATATTTTAATTTTAGGGGCATATTTATAGGTTTAAATATTTACATCAAGACTTTTGTTTCTCTGCTAAAATAATTTCAACAATTAGGAATAAGAATATAGAGGCTTTTACATTTCCTACTTTCCGCCATAATAGTATTGTGATTCAATAGGAGGTTGTGGCTAATAATACTACACTGGCCACATTGTTTGGTTTAAGGTTTAATGTTGGTTTTCTATCTCTTCTTAAAAATACTATTTTCTTTGCGTATTTTTCTTAGTCACCCATTACGACTCCACGGGATTAAATGGGGTAGTGACAAATTAACAATCAAGTGTTAATCCTGCAGATTCTGGTTTTATAAAATGTAACATGTTGTATTAGAAATAAATCTCTTTATTATCATTGTTACTTTGTATTACTGTTACCACTCGGATACATATTGCTTATTTATTTATTCATTTATTACAACTGCCCACTACACTAACAGTTACCCAATGCGTGTAGTGAGCCATTATAGTACAAAAAATACATAGTAGGTTACATAGTTACTTATTAATACTAAGTCCAATTACTTATTTTAAATGTTGTCATTATTTGACAAAAAGTGTATAGCATTTTTTATAAATGTATTTATCTGTGTAAAGAATAAATCTACATCCGGATACTGAGCAATCTGAGCGTTAAGCAGTGCAACTGCATGACACGTGGGTGCGTATAGCGCCGTATTAGTTCGCACTTGTGGTGCGGCAAGCACGCGGCGCGAGCGTAACCGGGTGTAGTGGTTCGGCGCCGATAACGAACCTCGCGACAGTGTGGTCGCATCGTCGATTTTATTATTAAGAAGCAAGTAATAGTGCAACATAAGGGCACACTTACGTCGTAATGCCAGCGTGTCAAGACACACCATGCCTGACACGAACAGAGACGGATATAAATAAGGATAATAGCCATAAAGCTTTTTGTAGAGAAATCGACAGAATTTCCGCTGTACACGCTCAATCATCATACGATACTTGCCTTCGTGTGGATCCCAGATTACGGAGTTATACTCTAAAATACTTCTAACAAATGAAAAGTACAACGCAATTATAGCACCCCTACTCTGAAACGGTATTGATTGTTGAATCACAAAACCTAGTGATTTGAAGCTCTTTTTGCATATTGTTGTGATATGTGCATTAAAAGTTAGGCTCGTGTCCAAAGTCAAGCCCAAATCACGTATTTGAGTGACACGTTGTTGCGGGACACTACTTATTTCATAAGGATAGATATATGGAGAGCGTGAACGAGTAAATGTAATTGCTTTGCATTTAGATGCATTAAACTTTAAGTGGTTTCGGGCTCCCCAAGCTACAACACTATTAATGTCCCGCTGAAGTGCCTCACAGTCATCTGAACAATCTATCCCTAAGAACAGCTTCAAATCGTCAGCAAACAAGAGACAGTGTGCCGCACTAACGACATTCGGCAGGTCATTGATCATAATCAAAAAGAAAGTTGGACCCAAGACGCTACCTTGATTTACACCAGAGCGAGTGTCATATGGGCTAGATTGGTAATTTCCTAACTGTACATATTGCGTACGATTGACTAAATAACTATCAAACAGATTCAATAGTTTAGGCGTGAATCCTACAGCTGCTAATTTCTGCAGAAGCACTTTAGGGTGGACGCGGTCAAATGCTTTTTTGAAATCAAAATCTCAAATCTTCTGTGATCCATTTCCATCACACAATAATCGACGAAGTTAATAAGTTAGTGGTAGTGGATATACCAGCTCTAAACCCATGCTGACACTCACTCAGTTGTCGTTTAATCTGTCTGGTGATGTGTTTGTTTAAAATAGATTCAAACAACTTGCCGAATGCCGAGAGCACGGCAATGGGTCTATAGTTTGTGATCTGAGACTTGGAGCCATCCTTAGGGACAGGTGTGACTCTAGACACATTCCATAAGGCAGGATAGCTAGCCGTACTTAACGCCAAGTTAAAAATGTGCAATAGTGGAACCTCAAAAACATTAATGCAATCTTTTATTATAAAGGCAGGTACACCATCTGGGCCAATTGATGTTTGAGCCTGCTTAATGGAATATAGAGTATTTGATAAGATTATAAACTGTTTATATGAGAAACCTAATATGTAAGTGCATGTGTACGTGGGTGTGTAAGTATACATACACCGTGGTTCCTAGAAGAGTGAATCCTTCTACTCAGTTGCTACTGTCGAATACCTTAGTTAAATCAGATTCTATCGAAAAGAAAACAACAGAGGCAAAATATCAAAAGCTTTTTAATACAGCTGTTATAGAATATTCTAAGTGGTGACGTAAATTGGTATGGTTGGTTGGTATGTCATAAATATGTCTAAAACAGTTAATGACAACCAATATAATAACGATATAATTTATAAATTAACAACATTTTAATAAAAGCATACAATACATATATTAATTTTTCTAATACTAAATCCACTTGCACAATCTAACGACGAAATGTACATTCATTACAGCAGAAGTTTAATAAATGAATTGAATCAAAACACATGTTGGGTAACTATGATTAACCCAACCAACCACTCTCTGATCCGTTGTTATTAAATTTACACCAAACTGCAATTGATAATAATCCGTGCAAAACGGCCATAACAATTAAAATGTGTAATACATTTGACAGCTATCTATGTACAGAAATATATGAATAAATAATTATAATTAGAATTTGGATTTGTAATTTAGAAAAAACTAAATCTAACTTAAGATTTTATCATCATCGTCATCCTAGTATTAGATGCAGTCGTCGTTATTCCGGTTGTATCTAAGATTTTCGTCTTAGGGCCCGGTGTCCGCTTTTTAATCTAATCCTATAATGAAAAGATATTAGCTGTTCCACAGAGCGTGACTTTTCTGTAAGATCTTTCCAACCAAAACGCAAAGTTTAATATGTTTGTCAATCTAACTTTTCGTCTAGACGTTCAATTCTGTAAGCAAATTTTGATTAGAAGTACATTCTAACGTGGTATAGTGGTCCTGAGTGACAATTTAAAATATATTTTATACTAGACGTCCTGCAGCTTCGCCCGCGTGAATTAAACAACTAAAAATATCATAAAAATCACACTTTCTATTGGCGAGAACCGAACGGAAATCCGTGTCGTATTTTTTTATTTATCGTATTCACACAAACAGGACGCGACGGGGACTTCACTTTATAATATGTACAGATATTATAATTATAAGCCTCAGCGTGGCCTCGACTCTTCGCTTTAAACGAAGCGTACACAGCCTCTTTCATAACCGGGAAATCAATTAAGCACATCATTAAAACCCACGGGGGCCTTGACCTCACTGCATCTGCGACTGGCGGAAACGACTCGTTACAGCCGCACTTCTGAGCGCAAGCCCCCGGGTGACAGCCGCTGAAAATTAACCCTTGATTGCTAGCGAAAAAACACGAAAGAATTATGTGAATGTGATACGGGTTTCGTCATCAGACATACGTCTCTTTTTTCTGTTTGGATTCTTTAACTGGAGTTTTTATAATGTCCAAAAGTGTGAGGTGATATTAATTTCGTATTTGGAATTAAAATTGCTTAACGAGGCATAGTATTTTAAATTGATAAAGAATATACGTGTGCGTGTGTGTCTACGTGTGTATGTATGCGTTTCACCTTCTTTGAAAAGCTTATGAGGAAATCAATAAAATCAATATCGGTTATAGCACATAGAACACTGAAAGTGATGGTGTTCGAGAAGAATAAAAGTGCGACTGAGTGTAATATTGCGATTGAATTGTATCTTCTTGGGTTTACGCGAATGTTACACATTGAAATTAAACTATAGTTTACGGATTTTATTGCGATGTATTAGTTTCACTAAGTTATTACATTTGAAACCAATGATCTAGAAACTACATTTTTAATTTATCTGTTGGTAAAATTGTGAAAGTGTCATCTAAATACCGCTTGTAGAACCTCGGTTTGACGGTGGCAGCCTGCAGGGCTCGCGCCCAATTATTCCCAATTTTGAATTTTTAGTTTGTTACTTAACATATTATTAATAATTTTTTCATTGACGGTACACCTAGGTAGTACGATATATCTATACTATAATAAAACCGTAGAGGTGAAAAAGTCTGTACATTAAATATATTTTGACGAAAATTAGCTAAAAAATCTAGGAAAATGCTAAAAAGCAATACCTGATATTTTTTAGAATTTATGTCTGTCTGTCTTTCCCTATGTTGCTTAAGATCTCTCAAATGGCGAAATTGATTTCAATAAAACTTACACTCATGTACAAAGGATACTCAAACCTATAAAATAGTATATGTTACATCACAATCGGTTGAGTGGTTTTCGGTGTACAGGTTGACCTCTCCTTTGTACGTAGTCCCAAACAAAACAGGGATCATCCAAAACTGGTTATTTATGTGGTGCCATCTATGATCTTTATAAGTTTGTTAGTAATAGTATAGTTAGTCAAAATAGGTACCTTCAAAGTGTTTTATGGCTATTTACCCAACTTTAAAAAGGGAGGCGATTCCTAATTTCGTCAGTATATTTTTATGTATTTTCGATAAAGAAATTACTGGAACCGAGCATATTTATAGGTATCCTCCCGACCGATAGATGTCACTACTTTCAAATAATGTTCTAGCAAAATAAATGTATCTTGCAAAAAAATACAAGAATTATGTGTCAGGTACCTTTCTGTTATTAAGTACATAATAGAGTATAATATTCGGCACTTTCATAAACAAAAAGTCTCTGTGTCAAAATTTATTACAATATCCACTTAATTTAAACGGTCAATCTCATTTATTTCAAATTCTTCTGTTTATATAATAATTATATAATCATTTAATTTCATTTTAAATGATAAAAATAATGACTATAGATCCTTTTTTCAATAAATTGTCGATTAGTCCATATTATTTTCTATCTCGGTCGGTTTGTATATGTAAACATAGATGGCGTTGAGATCAGATTACTTGGATTGGTGTCTTTGTCGTTTCTTTTGAATATTTGATAGTTGCATGTGATTGTGTTTCTTAGATTTTTTCGTTCGTTCGTGTTCTGTTTAAATACCTACAGGTGTTTCATTATTCCCAATTTCCCACTCCTCACGTTACGTACGTGGGAATCTTTGAGCGGGAGACTGGGGCTTGAATTCAGATACCTCTTGAGTTACTCAACGGAGCTAACTTACTTTCGGCAGGGCTGGATATTCGTAGTCCTGTGTGTATCATCTAAATAAATCGCAATGACAGACACTTGAAACAGCTAAAATCGACCTCCGAACATGTTGTTTTTCACATGGTCAGTTATATGTGGTATGTTCACGAGTGAGCGGTAAAAATAATTTACATGTTCTATGTGAAGGTGGTAAAACAGTTAATGTTTTGTATAAAGAAATTCTCTAAAGCTATATATTAGGTATAGAATATACATATAAAAGTCATAAATATTATGTACTTTTGGCAAAAATGTCATGCTAATTAAATTCCAACATTTACGCGAACCAAGTCGCGGGCACAGCTAGTTTTCTATAAAGAGTGAAATATGACTGTTCGCTAAGCGCGCACTTGCCTTATTTCTCAAAAGTTTTTAGGAAATTCAAAATGTTTTATATTGTTTTTTGTTGTGCAATAATCATTGCTTGGTAAGTAAATTTATATTATATTCATTAATAAAACCATTATTTATATTTTTTATAGTTATAAGGGGGTATAAGGGGTTCCATACACCATCTTACGGGACTCAAGTCAACCTCACCTGCTCGTGGTATACCCTGCTAAACAACAAACCAGGCAAACTGACGACCCACCAAGACACATTGGACCAGCGTGGTGGGCTCAAGGTCCACACCTTCCTATGGATGAGTCAATCCCCGTCTAGGCCCCGAGTGCCCGGCGGCTCTAAGACACCTGATTATGGCGGAAATCAGCAAGTCCTTGGAGTCAGGGGTGCTAAGAATCCCCGGGCGTTATTAAGTACAACCCGTCAAACTAACCCGGCGCGCAAAATGGACACCGAAAATTTAAATGTTCTGACATACAACGTTCGTACGTTACTTAAAGAAGAACGATTATTAGAACTCGAAAATGTAGTAAAGGATATTAAGTGGGACATCATTGGTCTATCAGAGGTGAGGAGAAAGGGCGAAGAAACTGTTGAAAGGGAAAACAGCATTTTCTATCACTTTGGAACCACCAGCGGCCAATTTGGAGTCGGTTTTCTGGTAGCTAAAAAATGGAAGGAGAATATTATAGAGTTTTGCAGCTGTTCTGAGAGAATTGCGGTACTAAAATTTCGATTGACACCTAAAAATAGCTTGACCGTAATCCAAGTCTATGCGCCGACATCTGCACACAGCGACGAAGAGGTAGAAGACTTTTACGACCTTCTAAACAAAGCTTGCAATGAACACCGAGGCACATGGAATATGGTATTAGGCGATTTTAATGCAAAAATTGGCACCAGGCAAAATCAAGATAACGAAAAAACTATAGGACCTTACGGTATAGGACAACGTAACATCCGCGGTACTCGTTTGATCCAATTTGCGTTCGGCCAAAATCTAAAGGTATGCAACAGCTTCTTTCCGAAAAGACCACAGCACCGTTGGACTTGGATATCTCCAGACAGCAACACAAAAAATGAAATAGACTTCGTTCTTGCCGGAAATCAAAACTTTACTAAAGTCTTAGGCGTAATAAATAAGATTGGATTTAGTTCAGACCATAGACCAATTAGAACAAAACTTATCTTTAATTTCAAAATTAATCGCAGGAAAGCATTTTCAAGACGTACAAACAAATTAGATTACAACACACTTGCATCGAATTACGAACAATTTAATTTAGAATTAAGAAACCAATTTGCAGAACTAGATATTGACATCGATGATGCAGAAAATCAATACAACAACATTGTTAACAGCATAACAGCAGCCAGCAAAAGAATTACTCAAAAACGGAAAAATCTAAACAAATTATCTTCTACGACTAAAGCATTGATACAAAACAGAAGCACTTTTAAACTTGGATCGCTTGAATAAAGAAAAATAGACATAAAAGTTAAGCGCAGTATTAGAAAAGATATCAGAAATTTTAATACAAATCTGATAACAGTGGCCATATCAACAAACAGATCACTTAGGATAGCGAGACAGGGAATGAGTAAAGGCAAATCGTGGATCACAAACCTTAAAGATGAAAACGGAACTTTACGAAGCAATCGAGATGAAATTAATAACATATGCACAAAATATTTTTCTTCTCTCTATTCAGACAATTCCAAAATGAATAATATCGAAAATTACGCTCATAATGATACAATTACACCAATAACAGAAGACGAAGTCAATAAAGCTCTAAAAACCTTAAAGTTAGGTAAAAGTCCAGGCACCGATGGTATAAGCACAGCAACCTTAATATTTGGAAAATCAACCCTCTTGCCATATATTACACAACTTTTTAATACCGTTCTACACAAATGCCAAATTCCAACAAAATTTCGCCATTCCAATATAGTTCTTCTGCACAAAAAAGGCGAAAAATGCAACATCGGCAACTACCGACCCATAAGTTTAATCTCCCATATTTACAAAACACTTATAAAGGTTATAGAAAATCGAATCGCTGGCCAATTAGACCAACATCAACCCGTCGAGCAAGCAGCATTCCGACCCGGTTTCTCCACTATAGACCACCTCCACACAGTGAACCAAATCATAGAAAAACATTACGAATTTAACAAACCTCTGTACCTAGGATTCGTGGATTACTCCAAAGCCTTTGATAGCATTACTCATAGTGTAATAGAAGATGCCTTACGGAAACAAAATATAGAAGAGCCCTACATAAACCTTATTAAAGCCATTTACAATAATAGTACAGCAGATGTCAAGCTCCAACTTTCTGATCAGTCATTTAAAATAGAGAGAGGTGTCAAACAGGGTGACCCGTTGTCTCCTAAACTTTTTAATAGTGTCCTGCAACTGGTTTTCGGCAGTCTGACGAATTTGTGGCAATCCAGAGGCATTGTGGTCGGCGGCAAAAGATTAACAAATCTTCGGTTCGCCGACGACATTTTTCTCTTTTCCTCATCAGCCTCGGAACTCGAGCTAATGCTTAAAGACCTCAGCTCTGCAAGTCTTCAAGTTGGACTTCAGATGAACCGGGCCAAAACTCAAGTAATGACCAACAGCACGAAACGTAGGGTCACGGTAGACGGGCAGACTATACATTATGTCGACGAATATATATACTTGGGCCAGATTGTCTCTTTCAGCAACAGGCAAGACAAAGAAGTAGGACGGCGAGTCGAAAATGCCTGGCAGAGCTTCTGGTCAATGAAAGAGCTACTTAAGGGCAACCTTCCACTGACACTCAAGCGAAAGCTCGTCAATATGTATATATTGCCCGTGCTAACCTACGGTGCACAAACATGGTCCTTGACGGAAATCCAGAAGTCCAAACTGAAGATTTGCCAAAGGGCTATGGAACGTAGCATTCTCGGAGTAAAAAGGACCGACCGTGTCCGGAACACCACGCTACGTTCCCAAACACGCATAGCCGATGTTGGTTTAAAATCTGCCAGGCTGAAGTGGGACTGGGCTGGTCACCTCTGCCGTATGCACCCAGAAAGGTGGGCTTATTTAATAACCAGTTGGGTGCCTCATGATAGTCGACGACGACGCGGCAGAGCTAAACGGAGATGGCGGGACGACTTAGATGCATTCGACAGCGACTGGCCGAACATAACACAGGACAGGGATGAATGGCGGTCCAAGGGAGAGTCCTTTGCCCGGCAGTGGGACACATGAACAGGCTAAATAATAATAAAAAAAATAGTTATAAGACATAATAAACATAAAGGGACACCAGTATCCCAGTGGTCCAGAAGGGATACTATTTGTAATAAATTGTTAATTAAGATAATTCACAAAATCATCAGTTGAATAGGTCAACTGATGATTTTGTGAATTATCTTAATTTTTATTGATATTGTGGCAGATTATCCTAGCTATTTGAATTCAAGGATGGTGTAGGTACTTCTATAAATTTTGATGGATGGTAATAGTGATGAACATACATACATACATAGGCTCACGCCTGCTTCCCCGAAGGGGTAGGCAGAGGCATATTCAACGCCCACTTTTCGCCAGTGTTTTGATCCCACGTAATAGGTGGCGAGCCTATTGCCGCTTATCGGGATATTTTGTTTACCAGAGCCTCGTCCGTTGTTCGGCAGGTGCACCACTTGCAGGTGAGGTTGGCTTGGGACCCTAAGTTCTTGGTGGGAACCCTATGCACCCAATAGTGATGAAGAAGATGATTAACACCTTGATGAAAAAGGTCAAAGGAGTTTGATACAGGATCAAGGGGTTTCTGATGATTCGAATCATGAAATTGAAGATGTGCCTGTTCAATTTCAGGAATCAATAAGTCTGGCACCTGAACCATCAACGTCTACAACTCTTTTACCCATCACTGGAGCACAAAGTAATCAAAAACCAGTTTTCAAGTGGAACTAAGGAACATACGTGCCAAATAATTTTCGTGATTTTTGTGATGTGAAATATAATGGCTGTGAAGTACAGATTTTTCAAATAGTTGATGCTGATGTATTGACTCTCTTTGGCATATGGAATTGTTCGAACAAATCGAAAACATCTTCCGAAAACAGCATTGACATAAGGAGAGGGACATGTACACCACAAGTTTTGGGGCATATCGTGCGTAAAGTTGATGGAAAATAAAGGAATATACTTATTGATCAACTTTCTGAAACCTTTAGACATAGACACTGGCAGATAACGCAAACCTGGATCAGAGATAAAAAGTAAATGCCCTAAAATTTTATCACATATGTATAACAAAAATATGGGAGGAGTAGAATATATGCGCGTTGATCTCATAGTGTTATTATGAAATAAATTTCTGATTGAAAATAAAATACTATCTTCGATAATTTTTTGATCTCTTAGATATCTCAGTGAATAATGCGCATACTGTCTAATCAAAGCTTCACGATGAAATCAAAACTAGCCTGCAGTTCAGACAAGTTAAAGTTGAAAAAACGGTTTCTCTGTCAGGCAGCATGACTTTCCTACTTCAAAATCAACTTCAGTTCCCAGATCTGTCAGACGAATACAGTTTCCAACGCACCCCATTGATAACCAAACTTGTGGAAGAGATGTGTCAGTTTATTAAATGTATAAAAGATATCCGAAAAAAATGGTAATTGTGTTGCAAATTCCACCTTTTCTAGACTAATGAATGGAAATGTTTCACTGGATTCTACCTAATTACTACAAGCTTATTACTTTAAATTGTATACCTATCAATAAACAAACAATTTTCCTGTAATAAATTTGCCGTTTTGTATATACGATACCTCAAAACTGATAAAATCTCTAAAACGTATAATATAATTTACTAGAACAAAAAGTACCACCAACGACCATATGTGTCCCAAAGAATTCCAAAAAATCCAAAACATTTTAATTTATTTCAAGTTAAAATTATGTTTATTTGATGCCTAATTAACTATTTTGTATAGTTTTTATCATAATATATAGCCCCATATCCTTATGGTCCTGAAAGGGTTAAAATAAAAGTTTAAAGTTATAACTTAAGATAACAACAAGTTTTAAGATATTTTAGGAACATTTTTCTATGAATAGGGTATAGTACTATTAATTATTACAGTAGAAATAATCACAAATTCAGTCCGAAAAAGCTCTGAGATCAAAGTGTAATTATTTACCTATGTACCGTTAAAATTACTACTTAGTGTGAAAATCTATAAAGCAAGTTCGACTTTCAGCTATACATGGCCGTGCGTTACACTTATGACAAAAACATTGGGTTTGATTTTTGGTACAATTTCTACACCTGCCTTATGTTGAGAAAGTAGGAAAATTTCTAGTCAAGTCGTAACGTCTAGCAACATCAAACCTCTCCGCAACTGGTTTCTTTACATTCTTTACAGATTTGGAAAGAGCATCAGGTTGTAGGTCTGTAGAACTCAAAATAACGCAGTTGTCTAAATAGCGAGACGCAAACCTTTTTGAGTGTCATTAGTTTTCGATTACCTCTGTTTTCGTGACGATACAGCAACAGGCATTATTAACGCATGTCCAGAATTATTGAAAACAATGCCAAATATCAACGAGGCCCATTCAAATCTGTACGATATAAAGCAACTAACATGTCGGCCAAATCGACTCCATCTATGTTTACATTGTAGTGTTTAGGCATCTAACTAGACCTTTCTTCTTTTCTTCTTTCTCGTACCGCATTATATTCTGTACGGGATGGGCGCCGACATAGGTTCTTGTAGCTAAGTCAAATTTATTGTCAAAGCACCGCACAACAGCGATGTTGTGTTTGTTAGACAAGACTTGTGCAAAAGCACCCCTACCCTTCTTCTTCAACTCGGAATATCGTCAGAGAAAAATAGATTAAAGTAATCAAGCGGTGATTACTCAAAATCAGTAGATTCGATGAATATGTCTTCTATTTGTGCTGGTCCGAGAATCCAGTCATCACTATCGGAGATGGTTAAATTATCAGCAGAAGACGCTAGTGCTCGA
The DNA here is from genome assembly GCA_944739405.2 of Euclidia mi. Taxonomy (NCBI): domain Eukaryota; kingdom Metazoa; phylum Arthropoda; class Insecta; order Lepidoptera; family Erebidae; genus Euclidia; species Euclidia mi. The sequence continues at coordinate 66,494,181 of OX123193.2, read as the reverse complement.
ACATGAGACCTGTCGTCAGAGACATCTCGACGAGGCCTGCACGTCTTGATTTCATCTCCTGAAGAGTCGCTGGAATCCACATCAGACTTAGCAACGGATTTAGGTACCAAAAAAGGCACCAGGCAAGGAGTCTTTGACCTCTAGTCATCTCAAAGCAAATCAGTGAAAGCTAAGAAACAGGTTTTAGGTTATATGACTTGTTGTCATGCTCAATGAAAAAATAATTTACAAGCAAAGGCTCGAATATATACCAACATTCACAAATAGTAATAAATCTATAACATTGGCAGTGTGTATTTAAATGTACATGACAATTAAGGTTTTTAAGCACAGCGAAGCAAGCAGTGTGCATTTAAATACACACAACAAATGGTGCGTTATTCACACTGAACCAAGCAATGTGAATTTAAATGCACACGTAACAAAAATCATGTATTATTAGATATTCAAAACATATACCACAAAAATATTACCACCAAACAATTGCGTAAAGCTTGCAGATACTAAGATTATAACACCTTCATATAAATCACCTAATTTAATTAAGATAAAATAAGATACTTACAGTGAGTTGCATGGGCGCTGACCGACGTTTTGCCATTTTGTTCACTACTGACAGTGCGTAAGCGAGACAGGTATTGTTTTGTTTTTCTTATGTTCAAAACTTTTTACGAAGTCACTTTGCATTAAAATAAAAATAATTCGATAATAATATTTGCCACAAAAAATCGGAATTGAATGTGCATATATGTTCACAATGTCAAGTATAGGGTTAAAATGTAATAACTTAGTGAAACCAATACATCTCCCCCGTGGGATCTCCACCTTGTCGTGGTGAGGGGCTCAGTAACCGTGGATTGGTCACCCGCGGTGAAGCTAAGAGGGATCCAGGAGGGGACGCTCCGCGTGGGCTTGGAGGGGCCTGCGCAACGGTGCGGGTGCGGGGGACAGTTCTGTCTGTCCCTCGCAGTCGCGCGCGGTCGCGGGAGGAGAGGTGAAACCCTACCCTCCGACCGGGTTGGTTTTTAGTCAGTAAGAGTCTGACAGTCCCCTTCGTCTTTCCCCCCCAGGGCGAAGGGACTCCATGAGGATTTTCCAACCCGACACAAAAAAAAAAGAAAAAAAAGTGAAATCAATATCTTATATCATCGCGATAAAATCCGTAAACTGTAGTTTAATTTCATTGCGATTGAAGATGAATATGTTGAACAAGTTGAAGAATCTGTATATTTGGGTAGCATGTTTTTAAGAGATGGAAGATGTGAGGAGATATTGAAAGGAGAGTGACTGCGGGAAACTGTGTGAATGGAGCGCTGCACGCCTTTATCACTGGTGTACTTGTGCCTACTCTGATGTATGGTAGTGAGTATAGCATATATGGGTATAGCATATGGGTATAGCAGAAAAAGCATGAAAGCAGAATTAACGCAGTTGAGATGGGACCACTGCGTAGTATGTGTGGGGTGAGACTGATTGATTGAATTCCGAATGCAGTAATAAGAGCGATGTGGCCTGAAAGAAGATATTGTGATGAGAATTGAGAAAGGAATGCTGAGAAGGTTTGGGCACGTGGAGCAAAAAAGTGAAGAAAGAATAACGCACCAAGTATATGAGGCAAACGTGTATTAGCAAGCCGGACATACGTCGACCAAATTGGTGACGTTCTGAAAATCGGAAAGATCCGAAGCACCCGGTACCGACGAGCATATATGAAAAGAGTAATGAATGTAGAGGAAGCGCGTGAGGTTTGTAAGGATAGAAGTAAGTGGTCTCTACCTACCTCAACGGGAAAAGGGCGTGAGTATATGTTTGTACGTATATAATAACAAATTTACCAAGTCATCCGTGTTCTGCAGTCTATATACCTAATTATTTCAATTATACTCAAATTTAAAGTAAATACTTTAATGAACTGCATGTAATAGAAATGGTTACCTTTTGCTGTAATATAATCTACATTATCTACTGTCCCGCAATGAAGATTTTGATGAGAAACTCAATAGTAAAAAATCTCATCCAATTCACAGACTATCCACATAACGCATACGGCACCTGTTAAGGCTATTTTTGCATTTTTTTTATGAGAGCTTAATGGTAACTCTTTGTTTTCACATCTTACCTGAAATTAATGTGAAAAATGTGAAATTACTGTTTCCATATAATTATCACCTCCGTGGAATTTACGAGTACCTATGCTAAGGGATTTGGTCTGTGATAGAATATAATATGACTCTTCTGCTAAGGAGTTTCTTGTATCATCACAATTATACTAGCAGTTATTGAATGACTCAGAACAGAGGAAATTAAATATTGTAGATACTGATGGTGCTGAAAAGCATTGGCACCGGAATTTAAGGGAGGGATGTCATGTCACAGAGACTTTTTTGTGGCGATGACAACCGTAGGTAATAAATTATATAAAATTAGAAGGACAGGGTTTGAAGTTGTTGGTACAATCAAATCAGCACTAAATCAAGCCATCGGAAATACACTCCTATAGTTCCTCCCCATCTACATATACAGTATTTTTATAATATTTTTGTATTAATTTATTGTAGATAATACTTTTGCTGCTGCTGGCTAACCCAACGACAACATCTAACGTTTCTACGAGACTGACAGACTAGTCGAGTATATGAATGTCTTAAAATATAGTATAATTATATATTTTGAGACGCAGATTACTAATCCGGTGTGGACATTAACCACTTTTAAAAATTATCCCACCAGCATGTGCCAACATTATGGCACCCCAGGAGGTTTCCAGTGGGAATCATTATTTACACCACCTACCAGAGACAGTGGGCATTATTTTGAGTGACAAGGCAGGCAATAGATAGTGGGAATAAAACCTCCAAAACAACAAATTTACAAATTACAAGTTTTATGCATGCTGCTCCCAACATTATCAGTATAATAAAGGGTAACCCACTGAATACTTTGTATACAATTCAAAGGAATTATAATTATAATTTATACACAACTAAACTATATTTCTAAAATAAAAGATCAGCAATATTCAGAAACAAAACCAAGCTACATCAATATATATAACCCGTCCAATAATTTGAAAAAAATATCCAAAAATGTTAAAGCCATTGAAATACCACTGGACTGGCATATAATTATCCTGGCTTAATAAGGTCGCCTTTCTGAAGTAGAATCGTGCCCTTGGGCGAGGTTCAATTAGTTTCTTCCGTAGAGATGCTCATTTTGCTTGTTTTACATAATGTCCTTTCTAGGACCACAGCGCGAGGCTAGACAAAGGGGAATGTATTGAAGCATTCACAATTATAAGCAGAGATTGTTAAAAAGCATGTTTTGAAGTTCACTAAAACTGTACCAGATAGGTTAGATACTATAATATGTTTAAATAATGTATGTGATATTATGTTATTGATGAGCTTTATAGACCAGCCGTATATTGGAGTCACGATTTAAAACAATTACAAAGCATTTGTAAAAATAGCTTGGAAAGATAAAGTGAGCAAAACTTTCATTGGATAGAAAGAAATCGGGATTTCAATCAATGGAAATGCCAATAGTTTATTGTTAAAAGACCTCGTAAACTGAAAAGATCCTGATAAAAATTCCAGTACAAACAGTATAATTACGAATCGTCTACTATCTATACAAGTAAATTGGACGTTGTCATTATGAATCAGCAAAGGATGGGGATACCTATGGGGTTGTGTTGTTTTCCTTTGCCCACGTTCAGCTGAATCATCAAATCAACTTCATGACATCGTAATATTGCATTATCACGCGATAAACACATGATTGCAAAAAAAAACTCAATATAAAAACCGGGCAGTGGGTCAAATTTATCTTTCAAGTTTCATTACAGACACCGCTATAGATGCACTAAATGAAAGCTTATAATAAATACTTAATTATTTCGATTAATTCGACTTATGGTCCAACGAATTTTAAAGACCTACTTCAAACAGTATTCTTATACACTCTAGAGATTGAAGCGGGTAGTAAATTAGCGAAGTGCTCATTACGTTCTTGATTTATTTTGAAATATTGTTACTAAATATTATTGTATTTTACTTATCTAGAGATTTGGGCGAAAGATACTTGAGTATACTCGTGACTGTACCTGATAATACTTAACACTTTCACGGACACCACGCCCAGAGGCGTAGTTTTCAGGCAGCCTAATACGACGTAACGTCCATAGCCGTTCAATTTTATCCAGTTATAATTGACGAACAGTCTACAACCGCCTTGATTTGCGTATATAACTTAGGAGTCACGTGATTCAGTGTCATATTGCGCTCACTTACAATTTACCTAGCGTCGCAGCAAAAAAAATAAAACAATATTTCGAGATCGTGTCGCCAAGCCCTATTCACACATCAACGTGCTTGCGTGTGTGACATACCGCCTGTAGCCGTACGCTTGTAATACTACCCGCACCCGCCAGTTGCGCAGTGTCACAGCGAGCAGATCCCATGTTTTTCGTTATTTGACCAGATTGTTCGTCGTGATCGGCTGCATTTAGGAGGTAAGTATATTGCGTTTTATGTAAAAAAAAGTATCTTTTCCATATACTGTACATATATTTTTATGCATTAAACAAGATATACGCATTATATTTATATGATAATTAATTCTGATTGATATTTTTGTTCGGAGATGGCTCCCGTAAGAAAGAAAGAAAAAATTATGGTGATACCGATTCTTTAAGTCCTGTACCATGTTCGACCGGATGTAAACGGCTAAGATTATCACCTAAAAATAACATAAACTTGTTTGAGGAAGATCATAGACGCCGTGAGTACGGCGGTCCGCTAGTAGACGCCACCGTCTATAGGCGGTGTGTCATTGCGCAGGTAAACTAAATTATTTAATAGGGCAGTCCGCCTCTAGACGTACCGGCACTAGGCGGACCGTCATAATCAGAGTATATAGATTCCCTTTTTACGACAATTCGCCTACAGGCGTGATATAATTTTGTATGCAAAATTTTAGTGTCATTTTCATAAAATCTAGTTAACGTCAGTGTCCGTGAAAGTGTTAATAAATACCGTTTATCTGCATCTTGGAATCCTGTCATCAGCAAACGTAGACACCGACGAGGTGATATTACGCGCCAGTGTGAAGATGCCAATAGTGTTGTGTGTCGAAGTACCGACAGTTCCGACCTTATAAATGTTAATAATTGTGAAGACCAAGTGAGGGTAGGTTCCGAAACCCGCACTTCTCGGAGGCAGCGCTGACGGACAACAGTCATCCCGTGACCACGGCTGGTGTAACCCATGCCGAAACGTCGGGGAAAATAAAAAGGTATTTCATCTTTCTTTTCGTTCAGTTAACACGATTCAGACCCGTTACATAATCTTTAATATTTGTCGTTCACCGTTGAGCAAGTGATAATATTAACAAGCGAATACGCAATTGTGTTCGAAAAGTCAGTGAGATGAGCGCCGTGGGTTTGGTCTCGTGACCTCCTGTATAGGAGTTTGTTGGATGTAGAATACCATATTTTCATTACGTTTCTTAAGATTCAACTTGTGAATTTTTTTTAGTACCTATGTCACATGAAATTTAAAAAACTGTTGCCTACTTTAATTGCGTATTAAATAGTAATAATATCCCTTGCTAACTCACATACGGTCACCTTATCCCAAACGAAGCAGTATAAGCTAATACTATGACAACCATAATAATATGATTAATTAAAGCCAAATACCAAAAACATAAAAATTTCCTCCATTTCCGTACAATTTTAATAAACTTCTCAAAAAACATATCCAATGACAATCTCCATCATCGAAGGGAGTGTGTAATCCCTTCACTCCATGGTGTCAAACCGCCATGACTAATGGTTGTCGCCTGTGACATCACATTGAAATAATATATTACCGCGAATGAAGAAAAATGCTCGAGAATAAGCCTTTAATGCCGCCAGCTGCTGTTAGGGTTGTTACACAAATGTCTTTCAAAGAGGAACTTTAACATTTATTTAAGTAATTTAGCATTTTATTCTTATTTGCGTATGTGTGTGGCCAATTCTGGTGGCGGGCTCATAGGCCTTCTAGGAGTGAGGTTAGAACTGGAATCGAGGATCACGAAACGAAACTATTCCAAAAGATTCCCACGTCACACGTCGCTTCGAAAACAGCCATGTTAAGAAGATGTGTTTTAAAACTTTTCATTAAAAACAAAACATCCGCTAATTGAATTAGTGAATTTTTACTCCGCATTATATAATTCGAGTTTAGGCTAAAATCGTAATCATTATAATATAAATAATTCTTCTTTATAAATAAAAAATCTTCTTCAAAATTATTATTTACGAAACTGAGACACTAGTGACATAGTTTCGCGAATGGTATGTTTGAACCAAGCGTAGCATCACATCGCGCATTGTTATGAAAATATCATAAAAAAATTACTAAAATTTAAACCGTGACAACCCTAGTGAGAACATGGTGAGAGCAATGGTGTTGTGTAAAAACATTAAGAAGCCCGTTTTTGTTCTAAGTACGTACGGTGCGGTAAGGGTAATGTGTGTCATTATCCGTTGTATGTCGTCTTTTTTTCTAATGGCACTTTTTTGGGGTACCTAATCCTTGTTTTTTGTTTTCTCGTCGATGAGTGTGAAAATGGTAGTGGAGGAATATGTCGTGAAATATTTCGCATAGAATTTTATTAAATAAATGAGGTATGGCTTCTTTGTGTTATAAAATACTCGTTTTTCGTAATACAACCCATTTGTGTGATTTTTTTTGTGGCTTTTACCTCCTTAATGAGAAGTTTGAATCTTGAGAGTAAGACTTTTTTATAGAATTTTCAAAAAGGAGCCGTCTCATAACGGACGTCTAATATAAATCATCGCTATTTTAAACTCATCAAGGAGAGCCATGTATCGATAGCCTTTGGAGAGACAAACTTACTACAAGGCAGAGCGTTTCGAACTCATTGCGCGCACTAATCGAAGTCTTTTCGAAGTGTGAAAGAAAGCATTGTGAGGAAACCTGCATTTCTGACAGTATATCATGTACTCGAAAAACATGCGAAGTTCAATTGCTACCCACACTTGGCTAGCGTGGTGAACAATGCCCTTATATTTTTTGAGAAGAGGCCTGTGTCCAGCAGTGGGTCATATCTTAAACAAGGCTGATAAATGATATTTTGAGCAGGGCCATTGCAATCTACACACACTGTTTTGTATATTTTCTTAATAAAAACATTTCATTTCAATGCGTAACGGTATGCAAAATACAGAACGTTATTTTAATTCTACACATGAAAAAATACATTCCACTTTTTATGAGACGTCCTTTAAAGACTGTTTCCGCATTTAGATTATCCCTATTCATATACCTATATTATGATAACATATTCCAAAGGCTTTTTATCTCATAATAATAATCTGAAGATTATAAACGTCTGAAGCTGAAAAACAGTAGACTAGCTGAAACATATTGAAGGTATGCCTTTGTATACATTTCGCAGTCCACTGCCACGGCCATAGGCCTTTCGAAATTGGAGTCACAGTAGCCAATGTGAGTCAATTGGAGGATTAAGCTTACTATACTACGCTGGTTGGTATAGGGTACAATGTAGACGTTTTTGTCTTTTTTGAAAGATACTATTTACTAAGTATATTTTTCTTAGTCGCCTCGTGTGAGCGGGTGTCGTATCACACATGCAATGAAATGGGATAGTGATGCTTTATATTCTTAATCCATCATATGGATAAAAAATTCACGAAGTGTAAAATTTGTTTAAAGTTTCCTAAATAAAAAGTTCGTATATTTCCTTAGCCAATATCCAACTCGTAATCATAAAGTAGGTTTATCCGATCTCATTTGGGTCACTCTTCTAACCACATTACGTCGCAGTAATCTATTCCGCTTCGGTGACCTTTTAATTTTATGCTTTTTCAAATATTTTGACATTGGAAATAGTTTATTTTGTCCTTGGGATTTTATTTACTTACTAAAAGTTTTAACAAGTTCACATTTTTATGCGATACTAGACTTTACTCGCTGCTCTGACAATCCTTTAGAGAGGGAATTTTCTAAAATCTTCTCTATGTGCTCCTCTACACACTCCAAGGAACATACATGCCAATTTTTAGCAAACCATGTAGTTTCGGCTGTATGATGTTTATCGGTCAGTCAGTAATGTTTTATAATTATATTCTTGGGCAAATCACGTCCGTGTGGTAACGGATTAAGAATACGGAATGTCACCACCCCATATGTTCCCATGGGTGTCGTAAGAGCCGACAGAGGGAGCATATTATGCAGAGAACAGCACTGTAAAAGAAGGAAAACTTGATATAAACCCAATACCAACCCGTTCGGCCAGCGTGGTATAGTAAGCCAAGTCCTCCTTTCAAAGGAGAGGCCTAGTCCAGCAGTGGACTGTTAAAGGCTGTTGATGATGATGACAATTCACGCAAGACTTTCTAATATTAAACTAGGCAGAACCAGTACTAGTGCAACTGGATAACTAATGAACTTATTTTTTTTAATATTTCTGAATACATAAACAATATTATTATACCTAGGTAGATAGTTTTTTATCAGACACGAAACAAAGAATAGTGTCACAAAGATTTATCATGGGAGCGAATTATAAGGCTCACGACCCCTGACATTGCGTTCAGTGGGACTTACCACAAGACGAACAGGCCCAGTCAATTGAAACAGGAACAGTCAATTGATAACATTTTTCAATAGTGAAAGTCGTCCTAGTTAAGCGTCTCAATAGTCCAGTTTTCACTACGAATGGGACGAAACTCCTATGACTCAAACATACATACAAACATAATATAATATGCGCGTCTCAAGATTGAGTACGGTTCCTCAGAATTTGCTTATTATAAAACTAGAAGCTGAAATCTAACACGCTGGACACGGTACAATTCCACTAGTAGCTATACAAGGAATAGGTGTCTATGTATTAGCGTCAGTTTCAATCTGGCACCTAACATTTGTTTCCTGTACATACTCCTGGCAACTGCCAAGACAATTTACTTGAGACTTAACAAGCAGCCGAATCTCATTTGCACAGCAAATCTTGAACTGCAGCGATGGTACTTTGGATACCGACCGTAGAGTTCTATGCAACTATCGTAGTAGCACTATTATACAAGATGTATCTGGCAAGTGAACATGTTTATCTTAGAAATAATTAGACGTGTCTTGAGTGTAGCTTGGTCTAACAGTAGTGAGTCGGAGATGAGTAGACTGATTAGTATGTTTGGGCTTAAAACAAGATTGGAACACATTTTTATTAAAAACAAATCATAATTTAATTTTTCGTTGTATGTCAATTGTCAAGATATAATAGTATTTTAAACCAAGCCAAGCTATCGCTGTGCTGAGAAATATACGATGATAATCTTTGAACGGAGACATCCCGGAACTGTTTATGGAGAAACCGACCCCAGATAAACAGGAAATGAGGCCTGAAAATGATAACAATAGCCATACTGACTATTGTTCGTGGCTCTGTCTGTAAGCTGATAAAATATTTCCTTCGTGTCAATTCAGATAATAAACTTCCGTAAGCTTCTTGCTTTTACGCAAATTTCGTCTAACCTTTACTGCGTTATTATACAATACTCGTAAATATAAATATACCAACACATTCTCACATTTAAAGTATTAGCGGGAAACGCTAGAAATCTTCCAACAACACAAAAATACAAGGTTTTCTTGTAGCTAATTCAAACCTCCCAAAGGAACCCCCCACTTCCTGATTTTGCTATCCTTATCGAACAAATTTATTTAAAATTCGTTTTATCCATTGCATACGACTCCTTTGTGAGTATAGGATCATTAATTTTATCATTGACCGGCTGAAACGGTCCCTAGCGCACTATTTGTACGGTAAATGATTTGATTATATATAATCCTATACATTTGTATGGTGATTCGGGCCTGATAGTTCCATTTGGTTTATTGTAACCTAATTGTGCGATTATTCGGTTTTAGAGTAATTAGAGTGATGGGCGTAATATATACTCTTGAATATTATAAAAAAATGTAATTTTGTCGGCTGTTTTCAACTCTATACCTATTCGATTTGGAAAAGGAAGTTGAATTTTCCGTTTGTTTGAATGATGATGCCGATTTTACTTGTGTGTTAGTATTAAATAATTTCACTTATGAACATATGCGTAAGAACGTGATTATTTTATCGCGCTCAAAGTAAGCGATTTTGAGCGAAATATGTACGGATGTGCATATTAGTAAGGATTCCAATACTTCAAGTACTATACGTATTGGATTACTCTCGTGAAATATGTCGTGTGCAGTATTGCCGCGGCTGCTTCCGATTGCGTCATGTTGCCCACAGTAAAACTCTGTGTGGTGACGAAATATGCATTATATGAATACAAAGTGTCATCACTCAAATTCGTGTCTTGGATGTCGTAAGGAGCGACTGAAGAAAATACATGTAGCAAAGAATATCTTTAGGAAGGGATGGAAAACTTGACATCACACCTAATACCAACCGGTCTAGCCAACTTGGTATCGGCGGCTAATTCCTCCTTTTCACTTATAATGCTATTTTGGAACAAAATACAAGAGGCGATGTCCAGCAGTGGACTGCAAGAAGTGACGAAAGGGATATGGCAATGATCTGTGAAATGTGGCCCGCGTAAATTGAACTGTTAATTTAATACAAATTTGTTTGTGATACGTGTGGATTGCTTCTTAATGAACACTAAAACATAGTATTAAACAGTGTGTTTAATACTATTTTTAGTACAATAATCCAAAGTCTCATTGTAACTGTGATTTGATGAGAAATGTATACAAACAATGAAGCTTTTTTTATAATATTTTTATTTTCAACAAACTAGACATTAAGTTTTTTTTTTTTAAATGGCTCTAATCTGTTTTGGATTACACTCAAATATAGTTTTTTTGTATCTAATCTCCATAATCCTGTAAATCTAAAATTTGTCTCGTCTATATTCGGAATATATTTCTAATACTTTTCTCGACCAGTTAAGACATATTTTATTTGGTCGCGATATTGAATAATTGACTGAATATGTTTTGTAGGGATGGTTTACACTTAGTCTGCCAGAAATACAGTAATATTAGTTTGAGATAGGTAGTTATAATGATTACAATGATATTAGTTTTACTTAGTACAAGTAAATTGTTATATTTTCTCCCCAACGCTACCAAAAGCCTCGGGCATATACCTTTTCTTTATTTCTACGTGTATTAATATCTGAGCTTAGATCGAAATGCTCAAAATAATAAAATCCTTACATTTATGAAACCACAGTACACAAAATAACTCGAAGTATCAGTTACTAAAAGTATATCACAAGACAATAAGTAATGTTAGTATGAAGAAGACTTGCTAGGAGTTCTTCGCCTTTTTGTCAAGTAGTTTCTTAGTCCATAAAGCCAACTACGTTATTATAATGATCCAGAGGCAGAGAATGCCAGTGAGAAGTTGTTCTGATGCTCGATCGATATAGCCTGTTAGCAAGCAGCTGCAGTGAATCCCTCACGAGATGGAACTCATCAGGCGTGAGGTTCTGGCTGCAGTTGGCAGTGATCGACAGCGCCGCGCGCTGGGCGTTGATTGAGAAGAAGTCCAGGTATGTCATTATCGTACAGGTTCTCACAAATCATTCTCCAGTTTCATTCCAAACGTTCCAAAATCATTGTAACTTTCATTGATATAATGAATTACATATTTTCTGCGAATACGCCAATTACGTCCAAATAAGAACTTCTCAAATCGAGCAGCTAAATTAATTGATTACACGTGCAGTATTTCTACGAAATGGTTCGTTTTTCCATTTTAATTGCACCTTCATTTGTAGGCCATGTACATCTGCAAATAAGAAAAAAACAATTAGGGATATATATACATGAATAATCATGTTTCTTCATGTGATATAGAATGATTTTGCAAGTATTGAAAATATTGATTAAATTTTAATGGTAGTAATTTGTAGGCAGCGATAACCTACTGGAGATACCAACAGACTGCCATATAGAGGGTATCGGGTTCGAATCCACGGCGCGCACCAATAACTTTTCGGAGTTATGTGCGTATTGAATTGTTAATTATCGCTTACCCTATGCTTCGGAGAGCACGTTAAGCCGTCGGTCCTGGTTGTCATGAAGATCTTTGACAGTCCTAACAGGGTGTCAGTACCTTCTAAATTAAATTGACCCTAGTCTAAATCATGGAATATCGCTATCCCTTCGGGTTGTGGAGGTCAGACTGACAGTCGCTCTGTGGGTAAGCTAATATTAAGCCAAATCCGGTAAGACTAGTAAGCGGGCCCCAGGTTCAAACTGGGATAGCGCTAGGAGGATATGATGACTTAAGTGCTATTATAAAAAAGTATTATCGTGTATTGATTCCATTTTTTGTTTGACTTCAGGGTCAGGGTGAAGGGAAGGTTTTAACTTGAATCTGTAGCTAGTCTCTAAGACGTAGAATTTCACAAGCATAGTATAGCCGCTGAAATGTCACTCCTCATATTCAATCAAATAATAAACAATATACCAACTGAGAGCACAGGCTACTAAAGCTACGAGTAGAAACTTGAAATTTGGATTATAGATTCCTCTTACGACGTAAGCAGCCACTAATAAAGAATTATTTAATATTCCACTTCAAAGTTGGTAAGGCAACCAAAGCCGCGCAATAAAGTATTAGTATAAGTTTTAACTACCTGCACAATGATTAGCATATAGTTGATGCTGAGATCGATGACCAGTATCGGCGTGCTGAGTCCAATGTGGAGGAGAGTGCCGCTGATGAAGTGATGTTGTATAGAATCCACCACGGAGTACCATCGCTGCACCAGTTTGTACTGACTTTGGTTCCTGTCTCAAATATGTTAACGCCTAATTAGAATTGGAAGAAATTGCTGGGTAAATAAGTACAATCACACAATTTTTGTGTACACTATTTACAGTTTATAGGTTATACCTAAATTAATACATACATACATACATAGACTCACGCCTGCTTCCCCGAAGGGGTAGGCAAAGGCATATTAAACGCCCACTTTTCACCAGTATTTTGATTCCACGTAATAGATGGCGAGCCTATTGCCGCTTGTCGGGATATTTTGTTTGCCAGAGCCTCGTCCGTTGATCGGCAGGTGCACCACTTGCAGGTGAGGTTGGCTTGGAACCCTAAGTTCTTGGTGGAAACCCTATGCACCCTTAAATTAATAAGATTATTTAAAATAGTGATATAATAAATATATATTTTTATATTTTCATCACGCCGGCATCCTGAAAGGGGTAGGCAGAGGTATAATATTACACCAACACATATCGTCTTATGAATATTTGGATCCCACGTAAAAGCGGGCGAGCCAGGTAAGGGCAATACCTTACCGGGCACATTGCCAGACTCTGCTATTGAGAATTCGAAAAAACTCAGGAACACATGTTCGTCCCGGGAATCACACCCTATACCGCCCGATCAGCAGACGCATAAGCTAACCACTAAACATAAATATTCTTGTGAACATGATTTGTTCACACCAATATACATATATGTAATGTAAATGGCGTAGTTATTTGAAAATAAATATGAAGATCTTCTATTAGCCTACACAAACATCACAGCGTCACAGGATGGCTAACTATTTGCCACTGATTACTTTTTTTGTAGTAGTACATACGGGATAGATAACTTTTACACCGTAGAGCGAAATATACACCACTATTTTTTAATAAGTACAAAAACTTTAAGGACATATTAGCGAAGACATTATTATCATATATGTGACGTAAGGATTTCATAATATTTATAAATAGCAAAGTTATAATCATTTTTTTTTGTAGAAAATCTCACCTAAATCAAAGACATATTTTACAATCCATTCAGTACTTCATTGATAGTAATTACTTTTCATCCTACTCATACGCATTCTTTCCGTCGCACTTATAATGTAGGTAGCCTTAGACAATAAAATGTAGCAAAATAATAAGTGAAGGTAGTTACTTTTTAATTTTCTTAATTCTACCCTCTCCTTTATACTTCACCCGGGCTTAGGACCGACAAAATTTTCCGTTTTACAAAAAAAATTATACGGAGGTATGTAATTAGAAAGCAAACGAATATCAAAATAAAAGAAGGTATTCTGTAATAAAGTAACTTTGGTGTATTTATGAAGTAAGAATCATGTGCTATTTACAAATATTATTTTATCAGCATCATGTCAGCCTAGAGACGTCCACTGCTATGTCTATAGGTCTCCCTCAAGGTTCTCCACATAGACCGATTTTGAGCCACCCGCATCAAATTATTATTTACTTAAGTAAGTATTATTTAATAAACTTACAAGTATTTCCATTGTCCTTCGAAATGTCCACCACCATTGTCAATACACAGACGGGCACGTTTTATTAACCCGGTGTCGTGGGGGATGGGTCATAATGACCCGGCGTTTTAAAAACTGCTTGTAATTTTAACACAAAGTGCGTAACATTGCCGCTCTTCTTAGTAGCTGGAGGTGTTGACTGATTCGCCGCGTTGTTACCTTTAACTTAGTCGGATGGCGGATATGCTGTGAGTTGGACGTGCCGCAAGTTGAAAAAGGTAAATATGACCCATCCCTGTAGTCAACGTAACTATTTTAGCCATATGTCCGCTTATTATTATGTCGTCCTTTTTTAATTTTTAATAATATTTTTATATATTTTCAACATGTTTAGTTGCTTATATCTATTCCCCTTGTATTTTCGTGACGAAATCTATCGTTTTACATATCTATGTTATTTTTTTATAGAATATAAATTATAGTAGTTTTTGTTTTATTTGTAGGTATTTTGTTGCAATTTTGAATAAACATGGGCCACGAATCGCCAGAAAAACCTCCACCAAAGAGACCCAATGTTCGTAGAAGGTGCCAGCTGTGTCCCATCAAAAAAGACCGAAAGACTAACCATACGTGCCCTTGTTGCGGCAAACATATTGGCCCCGAACATTTCATAACTTTATGCGCTGATTGTGTTCATGTTGATGGTTCCAATTAATTTATGTTATGTTTTTTTCAAAGATTCTTTTGTTAAGTTCCTATAAGTGCCATATAAATTTTTGAAAAATATTAAAAATAAGTGTTTATTGTGATTAATCTGGAGAAGGCTGTTTTTCTTAACTTTTTAAAATTATATATTTAATGATTAAGTAACTAACTAATAAATATCTTTTTGTACAAATAAAGTGATATTTTACCTATTTAATTACACAAGGTTCGATAGTTATTACAAAAAAAAAGTTTTTTTTTTCGAAATATTGCAGGATACTAGATTAAAAAAAGGTAATTATGACCCATCCCCGACGTTCATGTAACGAATTTGTACCCCCACGACGCTGGGTTAAATTGATTTTTAACGAGAAAAGTACGCTTCTGTCTTTTCACTTCGTCAAAAGCGTCCAACCCACTTTCGACACTAACCGGCTAGCTTTTGTACACTCACAAAAAGAATTCCATGGGTACACATCTGAACTCGCGATACCTCCACTCAAACAGAACGTATGAAGCATAGCTACATACTCCCGTGATGTGAACTGTTAAGCCATTGCGTCGGGCAAACGTAGATAAACAATTAATTGTTGCGGCGAAAAAATGGATGCGCTTAGTTCCACTAGCAATTTAACACTGTTTGTTGCAGCGGGGCGCGGCGCGGGCGCAGAGGGACAGGGGGGAATTTATCAATGGAGGAGTTTACTACTGTTACTACTTATAGTACGCGGGTCAGTCATAGTCTTAGTTATGCATTTACCAATTATTACGTATTTTTGTGGACAGTTTTGAGACAGTTTTGGGACCTAGTGTTTTTATTTTTTAACTACATATATATGATCAGTTAAAGATACTTAGTGCCCCGTTAATTTTTTTGTATTAATCAAAAATAGTGGTGTATAAAAGTAATAAATAAACATGGCGTATGCATACTGCTAGCAGGCTTGAGATAGCCAAAAAATGTACACTTTATGTGAAGTTAATGGAGCGCTTTTACAGTTTTTATAGCAGATTAAGTGCAGAACTGCAATTGCAATATTCTCCGCTCAGCTTTTAGCCTCTTTTATTTACCATAACTCTCTTTCATGTAGCTTGGGTTCCCAATTTCTACATTATTTCTTGCGATTAGAAATCAAAACAGTCATTGACGGCCATCTTGACGGCACTTTAAAGGGAACCCTAGTGATCTGTAGTTCAAAATTAAATAAATTAGGATGCGTCATCACTGAAAATTTTCTTTCCGTTGGTAGCAGTTAATTTTTAATCTGTGATAACCATGAGTCGTAAATTCTTCCTCTCTTTAAATGTTTTAAATTAAGGGTTGTCGTAGGAGTACATCATAATTTTCATATTCAGCCTGCTATAGACTACCGCTGGACAGACCTCGCCAATAGACGATTGAGCTCAATTTTCAGGTATTTGTGTCTAGCTGACGCTGTCACTAATAAACCTTTGATATTTATTTCATACCACTTCGATTGTCTCTAGCCAGTATCTTGACGTTTCCTCAGTACATAACGTAACCAATATGATAAGATGGCTTGTACCACTACTTTTAAATTCTTTATAATTTGATCACTCCATTCTTGTATTTTTTCTGGTGTAGATACAATAAATATTTTTTTATCTATTTATCTATCTTACCATGCATTTTTATGTTGGCATATGTAATTTTAATAGGATATAATGTAAACACTTACTAATATTGTTCCTCTCTGCTGTAAGATGTCCAACCAAATGCAGTCCAAGCTCCTTGCGTATGTCATTAGTTTGAGCTACTGCGCTGCACATTATCCAAAGAGAATACATTGCCCTTGATTCACGCCCGAGCAGGTAAAGAGACAGATAGAACCTCTATAAAATAAAAGATAGAGTACCCATTACATTTCATTAAGTCATAAAATCTTGATGATCATGAGTGAAACTTAAGTGTTGAGTTTGTTGCTATATTTTAAAGGGATTGTACATATTTTTTTATAGACGCCTTGTTGCCCAATGTGGTAGGCAGAGGTGTAATATTATACCCATATTTCGCCATGAAATTTTTTGGTCCCACGTAATAGGAGGCGAGCCTATAGTCGTTACCGGGCACATCACCAGACTACGTGCTGCTACTGAGAATTCGGAATAATTCAGTAACACTTTTGCCCGATCCGGGTCCTCTGAACAGCGGACGCATACGCTATCCACTTTTGGGTCCATGCAAGTTGTAATAGCCCAAAATCTACTGCAATAGCTAATCTGTGACTCTAGTCAATAGTGCAGTTATGGAGAATTTTCAGTAGAGATCTTGTGTCATTCTCAGTTAAAGCTGTCATAATGGCTCTGCATATTAGACTTACTTTACAGTGTCCAAGCCGAGCTGAGTATTTTCGTAACACCATGTGTTTTCGTAACACCATTAACAAAATACGCGGAATAGAGGAACAAATTTCAAAATAACAAACGTCCATAATCACTTAAAACATGAAATATTATCACGTAAATTACATTGCTGCTTTAACAAAAATCATCTAGTTGACTTTATGTAACTAACCTCAAAGCCACCTACATGCAGTATACGCTGAATTTTATTATTTACGCTACCACATCTGCAAGTTAGACATCCGAAAAAAACTAAAATACAGAAAGGGACAGAGATATATTAAGTGCAGGAGACATGAACGTCCTTTGTTGCGTAGTTGAATCTGCTCCATAATTCATCTTCATTTTCGGGTCACATGGAAGTATTAAAATAATAATGTTCTGTTATAACAAGTTCAGCAAATAAACTGCGTATTTTCAATTTCAACTTGGCATCGGCCTTGCTTAATGGCTACATACACCCATTATCCAGTGATTTATAGCGCTAATACGAATATACTTAAGGATTTTTGCAGAAAATACTCCTACATCAAGATGTTTGAGATTGTGTCAATTTAATCTTGAGGGCGGTGAATGATTGAATCTTTTGTACTTACAATTTCTGCGTCGGCTACAATTAAAAGGAACTGGTATATCACTGTTGTTACTAAAGCAGTGCCTAGTAGTAGTAACAACTGAAAAATATGATAAACCTATTTAAAATAAGAGTGAAGAAGAAAATTTGCCTACATTATTAGATAAGAAATATATAAATATCTCACCCGAAGACTGCTTTGCTCACTCAAATTCGTTATATAAAATAAATAAATATGCATAGGCTCTTGATCCTGAATTCGGATTAACATACTTCAAAACTTTAAACCTTGCATTTATTCTTTCAACTAGGAGAGAGAAATAAGCAAGTTCTGCATCATGAGCCGCAAACACTACACTCAAAAACATTGCAACAGTATTTTTCACATTCAACATTTTCAAGCCAATCATGTCAAAAATGGATGACGCAATTGTGAACATAATAAGTCTGTTACTTTTCACATTTAGTTCAGCTAAATTATCTTCATTTGTTCGGCATTTTTCATCAAGTCTTTCCAATTTCAGTGAGGTTACATCTTGGTACCTTGCTAATAACGCAAGACATATAAGTTCAAAACCAGTAAAATTGCTTGGAAGATTCGGAAACCATTACCAACGTCAGAGCTGATTATGTCCATAGCAATTGTGGCTATTATAATGCTAGCAACGATAAGGACAATAGAATCACACATGAATCTGATCTTACGATCCTTGATGAAGTATGGCCGACTGATGCAGAAGCAGTTCTCCAAAATAACAAAGCTATAAAAGTGAGACATCGTGATTTATATTATCTGCACAATCTGTTTTATATGTACTTGTCAATATATTCTCTAAGAAATCTATAATTGTTATGTAATCTGTGAAATATCAATAATTTATATCTCAGTACTTTATCTGTACCTGAAAAGAATTAACAATAAATTAGTGATCCACTGAGGAGGAATACTTATCTTAAACACACAAAATATCAAAACAAATCAAGCAACTTGCTTTGATAAGACAAGCCATGTAGGTCCAAATAGTGGACTATGGCAGGCTGATGATGATGATCATGATGATGAAGCCATGTAGGTATATTAATAGACAGTATATCTAGAAAATAAATTACGTTCTAAAACTAAGATGTTTGATACATTTTCATATGCAATTGGTGTTTCTGCAAGCTATACTACGAGGATATGAATGCCACGCTACGAAACTATGTGAACAGTTCCACATGGCGGGAGGATTAGGAGGGACATAAAGAAGAACCGCCAGGTGGTCGATGCACAATTTTTGCTGTGTAATATCAACAATAAGGAAAGCATGGGAAGGCATTGAAGTGAGTTGCACAAAGCTATACTACTCACAACATCCTAAGCATGCAGCAAGAGCACCTTCCATATCATAGTCAAAGCTTATCTAAACCTGTTCTCACCATTATTTAAGCTGTGATTGGTGGATGTCAAACGCATTCATGGTAACGCAAGCCCTTCTCTCGTGGAAAAAGCACCCCTAAAGTTGCCATATTTAAGATCAGCATATTACATACATACATAGTCTCACGCCTATAACCCCGAATAGGTAGGTATAGGTGTATTTCTACACCCACTTTTCGCCAGATATACTTTAGTCCCACGTAATAAGGGGCGAGCCTATTGCCGTACCGGGCACATTTCCAGACTCCGTGCTGCTACTAAGAGCTCTGCTACTGAGAATTTCGAGATCAGCATACTTACCTATGTAAATGTATAATTTTGTTAATGTTGCACTATAAAAGAAGGATAGTTCTACGCTGAATATTTAAACGGTCATCTCAAAACTAGTGGTATATAAAACAGCATTTAAACAACTATAAATACAAATTTACGATGTTGACGGCAAGTAAAAAGTGTTGGACCCAGAGAGCCGACCTCAAACGCTACTAGCCACTGGCTACGACTAATGAAATTAGAGTTTCAACATACTGTCTCTAGGGAGTATAATTGTTTATCTACTATGATTCAAGCGATAAAAATTTTATGTTTGTAATTTTACGTTCAATTTGGGAATTAAAAGCAATGTAATAGGATTTTCATAATTAAAATAAATAAATTAGGACCATTCGGATGTGGTTGAATTTCAGAGCGTTTTATTTTACTAAAATATTGATTTCATTGCAAGTCTATGATTTTAATGGAATCGTTTGCAAATAGAAAGTGGCAAACATTTTAGTTTAATCCCGCCTATGCATGAGGATTTATGACGATCAAAGCACAAAATAAAATGTTATATCCCTTCTAAAAGTATTTTATTTTGTGCAAATATAAACGATAGTGTCCAAACTTCGTCATAATATTTAAAAATGTATACCAATTATCCTTGTTTGTGAGTACAGTTTTATACTCATGTAAATGCTCAGATGCTAAATAAGCAGTAGCGTCTAGCTGCAATGAAGAAATGATTATGGCAAAATCCCAAAAAACCCTTGGCGCTTATGTCTAGCAGTGAACGTTTTTCGGCTAAGATGATAAAATTTAAAATAGTAAAAAAAAATAAACCTCAATGTAATGCTCGCCTGAGCATTACATTGAGGTTTAATTTTTTTGTGCCTACCTGTGATCAAAAAAAAAATTAAGTCTAACAAATCAAGAACGATATTGGTATTGTAAAAGGAAACGTGTGTGTGAATTAGTGTTTCCCTTAAGCCACAGTTTCGGCCACATATGGGTCAAAACGTACACCGACTGAGTATGTACCAAGCCCGTGACATCGTCAAACTAATTTAAACTTAGTTTGAAATGAAAAAAGTTGTGTGCATTTTTTCGAATCTCATAATCGATCGGGCATCCGGTGAGTACAAGTTTATTTTTTATTAAAACTTTGCGCAGCTGTCGTCTTGTTTTTACTGTGGCTCGTAATTTCGACAATACTCGTCATGTTTACGTTAAGGGGAGTTTTTGTTGGCATTGTTTTATGTGTTGTTGCTAGATGGCGGTAGTATAAATTTTCGTATGGTTGTGACGTATTACGGTTAACGGTTATTTCAGTGCATTGTGTTTTGGTACTTTATAGTGTATGAGGAGTTTCGAAGTACGTTATGACACTTTTTTGGAGATGGATCTTAATGTCCGTTATCTGTTGGGTTACGACATTAGCTGTGAGTAGTTTCTGAATTGATAAGAAGAAGAAAGCAATGTTTAGTCGAAAATAAATTACAAAAAGGCACTTGTACTCCACCAGTTACGGATCTGTTGAGATAATTTATAATAATCAGCATGGTATTGTCATCAGATGTTGCTTCCTCATACTTTGAAAGTCCTTAAGTGTCAGTATTCAGACTATTTTTTAAGTATATTTTTATATGGAAAACTCAGCTAGCAGTATGGAAATTGGAAATTTTATCGGTTCAGGCTTTGCTCTCACAGTTTATTTATACTTACATATAACTTTCACGATACTTTTTATATTATATGTTATCGTGGAAACGAAAAATATCTGCATTCTACTGTACATACTACGTTTATTTTTACATTTTCAACAATACATTTTAATTACTCACTAACTTTTCATTACAATTAATTACAATTTTAATGTCTGATGCATTAAAATGATAAAATTAGTAATGCAATATATTTTTTTAAGTCTGTAATATGTATAGTTTTAGTGTTGCAAATATTGGTTTAACTGTTAGTGGATCTAATAAATAAACAAATAAAATATAAAATAAAATATCGTGCGATAAACGAGTTATTATTTGCCGAATATGTTATATATATGACTTCAGAATAATTTGTCTAAGTTATCTGTCCGTTTAATAAATGTTTGATAATAAATGTGACTCCCAGATGGTTTCAAGAACATTTCTTCAACTCAAGTCTTAAAGTATGAAATTTGTAAGTGTCGTAATAAATGTATCGACGAACAATATATCAGTCAAAGTTGTGCAACTATAATTAATTAAAGAGAAAGTCGCGAAATCGACCATTACTCTTCACTAGACCAATGCTCTTCAAAACTGAGGTAAATTTAATTTAAAATTTGCTTGGTGGAAAGTCATTATTTTCCAACGTTCATTTTCTTTAAATAGTCAACATACAGTAGATGTACAACCCATGTCCGGTCCACAGTGGGCAATACCGGCGACTTCAATGTGGCTGTAGGCTTACACCAAGGGTAGGCTCTAAGCCCTTACCTCTTCCTGCTAATAATGGACGCCCTTACGGCGGACCTACAGGAAGAGGCTCCCTGGTGTATGCTATTCGCCGACGACATTGTATTGATTGCCGAGAGTGGCCTTGAGGTCCAGAACAGGCTGACAACTTGGTGGCAAAGTCTGGAGAGTGTAGGCCTGAAAGTCAGTAAAAGCAAAACTGAGTACATGTTTTGCGACATCGGCAGTCTCTCCGGTCCTGTGTCTATATCCCTTGCTGGAGAGCCCATATCAGTCTGCTCCGACTTCCGGTACCTCGGGTCACTTATACAAGGGGATGGAGAAATAGACCGCGATGTCACGCACCGGATCAACTCAGGTTGGATGAAATGGCGACAGGTCACAGGAACAACTTGCGACCCACGGATGCCTCATAAACTAAAGGGCAAAATCTACAAATCCGTTATAAGACCTGT
Organism: Euclidia mi; assembly: GCA_944739405.2. NCBI lineage: Eukaryota > Metazoa > Arthropoda > Insecta > Lepidoptera > Erebidae > Euclidia > Euclidia mi. The sequence goes on along the minus strand of OX123193.2, from coordinate 66,471,650 downwards.
CGCACTGTATGGATCGGAATGCTGGGCCGTTAAGAAGACGGATGAAAGAAGATTGCATGTAGCAGAGATGAGGATGTTGAGATGGATGTGTGGGGTGAAAAGGATGGATAAAATTAGAAACGAGTATATTAGGGGAAGTTTGAAAGTTGCACCGGTGCAAGAAAAGCTGAAAGTAAATCGTTTATCGTGGTATGGGCATGTGATGAGGAGGGATGAAAAGCATGTGACTAGAAAGGTGATGAATATGAGAGTTGAGGGATATAAGGCAAGAGGAAGACCAAAGAAAAGATGGATGGATTGTGTGAAGGACGATATGAATGAAAAGGGAGTGAATGATCAGATGACGGCTGATAGGAGAGAATGGAAGAAAAAGACATTCTGCGCCGACCCCAAGTAATATGAGAACAGGGCAGGCAAAAGAAGAAGTCACATTTTTCGGTTGCGGTACGGTGACGATACGATTGCTTGTTAATGATTATCAATATAAACTGAAGTTTCGAAACACACACATATCTGTGGTCAAACCCATAGCCCTCTGAGTATTTTTTATCACATGGGCTCAACTGGTAGATATCGATCTAATGAAGAAGCGTCGTATAGTTAGACTTAGTCAGAGTCTTCATAAATGAAATCAATAATTAATAGATTAATGTCTTAAGATTTCAGACTGAATCCAGGCTGATGAGCGATTGGGCTTCTAGTGTGACATTAACGTAGGTAGTTTTAAAAACCGCATCATGAATCTTGATGCTCGATATCAGTACCTTTACCAAAGCAATAGAGTCAAAGCCGTATTGTCTCCTTACTGCCTATTTGACTCATGCGTGTATCTCCGAAGGGGTAGACAGAGGTGGAATATTACACCTGCATTTCGCCTTAAAATGAATTATAAGTACCACGTGATAGGGCGTGAGCTTATTGCCGTTACCAGGCACAGGGCCAGAGTCCGAGTTGCTACACTGAGAATTCGGTAACAATCAATAACTATATGCTCAAAATTACATATTGTATATCCGCTGTTATATATGAATATCTACCATAATTATTTAGAAATAGAAGCAAGCAGCTAAAATCGCAGAAAAGATCAGAATTTTCAAATATTATTCTGTCTGCAAAATATTGTGTTTGTGTGTAGAATACACACAAACACAAAAGTCCCGAATTACTTCTTAAGTACCGTTACATCTCATCAGTGGTATTTTCACCAGACTACGACTTGCTTACAACTACTTCAACTTGCTAACTACTAGTTAAGTTTGAGCCGATTGAATAACAGCCAAGCCTGTTGCTATGTATAGTAGTTTAGACTGCATGGTGCTCTTGAATTAAAATTTAGCAACATAGCCGTACCTTAAGCTCAATCTACGTAGGCTAAGTATGTTAAGAATGTATTAACAGTAATTTAGCTACTAATCACTTTGGCGTGATTCTGTGTTTGCATCTTAGATACATTAATAATATTTGGTAAATGTTGTACTGAAAGCATTTTATAGTTTAGTTGAAATTTAAATAAACTAGAGGATGCCCGTAGCTACGTCCGTCATTATTCTACGTCATTATTTTTAATTTAATGTTTCGCCCCGATCCCTATCATCTGCAAGGTACATACATGGCGAATTTCAGCTTCTTGCGCCCAGTACTTTTGGCTGTTCATGATTTGTCAGTCAGCAACGCAAGAATTTTATATATACACTACTGTACTTTTTGATCATCTCTAAATCTGACATGTTCGGCACTGCTAGTTTTTGTATGTTTGTATATTTGTGACCATGAGTTGCAGTTTTTACAAAATAATAATCCTAGATACCAGTTCTGTATATCGGACTTAATAATAACTTGTATATTTATAATAAACGACAGTTGATAATTTGTAAAGGACATTGTTTCGAAAAATCAAATCGGCTTATGCTGTGACAGCTATCTGAATACTAATAAGCAATAAGCATCATCTCCAAAAGCGACCGCTACCGATTAATCAAACGTTAGAGCACAAAAAATTTCACCCAAAGCAGACCCACTTTCTATTGAGTTGTTCAAACGCATACGAAAGTGACCGCAATAAAGAAATTCGCTGAAAATATACTGGAAATCTCTTAAAAGCCGACGGTTCCGATATTTATCCGATACCGATTTTATAGTTGCTTTCATTGATTTACAATATAGTTTTAACCTTTTGAGCTTCCCGAAGGTTCGGGTAATGGTGTATTATCATGCATGCAATTATAAGCCTTTTGCTATTTACCCTACCTGGGGCTTTCACCCAATCGGGATATTGGTCCCTCAAGCTCGTAAGCATTAGCGGTCGGAACCAATGTTTGTTGTTAGAGCAAAACCCCTTTTATTTAAATCAGCCTTATGCTACTTGTAATGATATCTGCGCGAATCGGTGCGGAATAATTTATTTCTGGATGCACGGTAGCAGAATGTTTTTTTTTTTTCTTTCTGATATAATTTGCTTTCTTACAGTTCGTTGTCTGTGATTCAATGATTTCATTGAATTCACTGTATTAGAAAAGACGGCCATTAAAGCGAATATAAAGTAAAATTAAAATGTATATTATATGAAGCCAATGAAAACCAAAAAATGCAATACTACGTAGGTACCTACGAATATATTAATTGTTGCCTGTATATTTAACCACACATTTAACTATACTACAAGTTATACTACAAGGTTTAGTGTCTGGCAAAGTGCCAATTCGAGTGTTTCTGAGAATTTTACAAAACTTAGATCAGATAGTAACTTTTGTCCGGTTTCAGACTAGATAAAGCGATCCATATAATTCTTTATTTGTGTTGTGTAAATCCGGAATATCAATTTCGTGAGGAAAACTGCATACCCGAGAACTTTCAGCATAAAACATGTGAATTCTACCAACTGCCCTTGGCTAGCGAAGTTGATTGAGTTGATTGATTGAAAGGCCCGTTCCCTGCAGAGGGACATTTAAATTCCCGGAATGATGATGGTGATGATTACGACTTAATCCAGTTGTAAGATAATAAAAATTACAACACTTATATAAGTAGTCAAAACCCTATTCTATATGATGTCGGCATTGCCTAGTAAGGTGACCTCATAAGAAGAAAAACCGAAACAAACTCAGAGTAATATTTTTTTTTCTTTCATCGTATTATTGTTTTTATAAACATATAAAGCTAAATATTTCGTCAGGCGTATTACCCTATTAGTTTTAGTATCACTGCGACGAATACATATTGATATGGCTCACGTATACAATTTTATTGATATGGTTATTGTACCGATATGATGATACTTACTTAGGTAAAAAGGCAGATATAGACTTTTGGAATTCTTACATACCTAGTTGTTTTATTGACTACTTTCCAAAGTATTGGATCTACAATTATAATGACTCTATGACAAAAGATCGACTGCGTAAATTTCTCGAGGTCGATCAAGGTGGTCAGTCTCAAAAGAGACTTGTTTAACCACGTGAAACATAATAATATTATATTATAGTGTATGAGTAATGATCAGTGCATTTGCATACACACTTATGAGTGTGTATGCAAATGCACTGATCATTCTCTCAAACTCATAGTCCGTTTGGGCAGCATATCCGACGATGCTGGTAAAGCCTTTGGACCAATTGCTGGGATCGATTTTTGAGTCACGCGGATATAATACCGCAAACTGTCTGACTACAAGAATCTGTTAGTATGTAGTGTATATGTAGTGTATATTTTTTAGGAAAAAAACTTCTTATTATCCCAGTAGCCAGTGATCCGCGATCGTTTAGACTACTGCTGGTCTATAGAAGCAGATCACATCTGAAATATAAAAAAAATCGTTTTAATTTGAAAGCGTGACGAATGGAAGGACTAGCCTTACGGATCTGGCATACCTATGCAAGATCACACCTGTGCATATGCTGATAAATGCAAAGTTTATATTATGGGTATTTAAGTATCTTGCAAAGAGTCAGAACGACTCGCAACAAATGGTAGTAGCTAGAACAAAAAATAATATTCCCTGTTATTCTTCGAATTTCTTCAAGAAATATTTTTATACTTCCACTTTCTTTATTTCTTTTTTCTTATTATACATCTATGCTATCCAAGCCTTATTATTCTTATAAAATAAAACTTGAAATAAAAATAACCAACTTTCGGCGTTACGATGTGACAGTCGTGCAGTAAAAAATCGTATTCACTAAAATACCCAGTTTTTACATTACTTGTGATTAAATTTAAGTCTCCACCCGTCCACGCAGCGGTGCCGTGCGATTTTCACCTGAAAAGCCTTAATTTTCCAGAAGGAATTGCTAAAGGGACTCGTGAAATTTTGAGCAATTACCAACATAATTCGTTGTGGCATTTTTACGTCATCTTTTTATAGAAGATCAAGTGCTTTTACTTAATTTGCGTTGAATCATGTTTTTGGTCATTTGTTTCTTCTTAAGTCTTCATTTTAAGTATTTTTTTTGTGTTTGATGTGGTTTTTCATTGAGTTTTGCTGCAAGAGCCTTTATGGTTGGCTTTAATCTTAATTATTGTTTTATTATATTGGCTTTATTAAAATAGATAGGTAGAAAATACATTTATTTTGTGAGTATCAGTGGTTAGTTTTGTATCTCTTATCAATAAGTATTGTTTCTGTTTTTATTTTTCATACTCCACATGTGTGACAAGTAAGAAATATTTTCAATTTTTTTATTTTAAATTTTAAAATTTTAACAGTAGGAATTTATATACGTAGACATTTAACCGAAACTTATTGAACAGTGGTCGATCTGGTCTAAAGAGATATATCACAACCACGGCGCTATTTTTGGAATTTCTTTTCGCTTTTGAATTATTATCCGATTGATAACTTAAGTATTGGTTGATCGATCTAGAAGCTTACAGAGTTTTACTATTTGTAACTACAAAACGCTATTACTAAGGCTTTGATCTCACCTTATCCGTATATTTAAAAACCATTGACATATGTGCTTTAGTACATATATATCGATGTTAAAAACACAGTTACTGATTCACTATTAGATAAGGAAATTATGTCTATATTTCCCCTGGTAACTGGGATTAAACCAATATAACAAGTAAAAGTAATGGGTCCTGTTTATTCAAAGCTTTTTGATCTGTGGACACGTGATACAGAAAATAGCGCATATTTTAGAAATGCCTGAATTGTCTCTATTCATTGAATGTAATCACCCCATTGGATAAAGGGTCTAATCATAATCATCGTCATAATAGTCCTAGTGTCATACCAGTTACATCCAGGACCAGACAGCTTGCCTACTAGTCTAACATCAAATTTGATAGAATATTAGCGGATGTAGGATCTAATTATGTTTTTTTTTGTTCATCATAAGTTCGATTTTAATTAATTGCACAAATATTCACTCACTGTGTGTGTCAGTGGCCAGTATCAACTGTCTCATAGCCAGGCACTGGCTTCATCTCAATTAGAAAATAGTTTGGCCGTTATCCACTATGCACAGAAAGTGCAAATTTCACATTGTCACGTCTTTTAATACATTTTGCAGAACCTTAAGACGAGCACGTTATCTAACCATGTTTTACTTCACCGTTAACGTTTTCCATCTCCACAGTGAGATCAAAATACGAATGTAAAAGTGAACCTACAACCTTATTACATTTCTACACTTTGTACGTCGTTAAACAAAACTCAAGAAAGTAATATAACAACACAAGCAACAAATGCTTTTATGTAATCATTCCATTCTCACCAAGCGCGAGTTCGTGAAAATTCACTATCTTGTTTCACACACACAGTTAATGTTACCTTTTCATAAAAAACTGCTCAAATACTCCTTCATCCCTCTTAAGAGTGAGGGGTGAGGGCAAACGGATAAACAGCCATGCTTTGTGATGCAAATCCAGCACTTCAGTTGAAAATTCACGACTTGCCTGAAACGGCTGAAACGGTGAAAAAGACGCTCACATTTAACGCACGCTGAATTTTTAGCAGCCTCCAGACATACGCCAGGTTTTATTTGTATGTGTTTAGAATCGCTAGGAATCACGTACAAGAAGATAGGTATTCTAACATCGGTGCGACTTATTTCGTGTTATAAAGACGTTTACTTGTTAGGTTTAAACTTATTGCCTACTGAGACGCTGTGAGCTGGGAGATCACGTTTTAGGTGAGTAGGTGAATAAAAAGTCGGATACCTTTTTATATTAGTAAAGATACGAATGTTTTTAAGGTGTGCAGTTTCCTGAGAAAATAAAATAGACAAAGCTGTATAAATCCTTGTTTCAAACTGTTGACTAATATTTCTCATGCTGTGTAATAACGGCCTTAATCACACTCAAAATTATTAAAATAGACGTTATTTAAGTAGAATATTAGATTATTAAAATGCTGGGTCAAAATGTAATTAAACTGTTTCACACGAAAGTATTTTTAAAGACATTCTCTAATCTATTTATGATATTAAAGGAAGCCCAAGCTTAAGCAACGATTTTTGTATTGAATTTATGAATTTGTTATCTTTCAAAGGTCGTCAACGCACTTGTCATCTTGTGTGTGGCATTGTCGGTGTCTATGGGCTGCGGTGATCATTCAGGTTACTTGTTGGTCTCACTATCCAATAAGAAAATAGTATTTCCATTATAGTTACGTACCCAATTATCGTACAGGTTACATTAGCCTTCCAAACAAGCAATTTCATTTCAATTCAACAAAATTGTGGGTGCATATTTACTGAGGTATGGAATTATGCTTCTATTTAATACTTTTATTAAATCCTGTGGCTGCCTCTCTGTTTTGTATGTTTTGTACACTTTGAATTTACTAGGTAATAGTAGTTAGATAAATATTATAGAGATTAGTTTCACTGTGAAAATGAAAGCTTTCGAAATTTTTCACCCTTTTATATATTTTATACCAAGTTTAATAAATTTCTATCCACTTTTAATCCAGTTAAAATATCTTTTTCTATTTTATCATTAATTCATTACTCGACTTCAACTTCTACACTCACTACAGCTAAGCAGCATAAATTCATTTCGTCCAACAAAATTCCGAATACCTTGTTTTCATAAATTAATAAACTGCCACAGTTAGCTGTTGACTCAGTCAACATTCACTAGATGACATGGACGGTAACTATGTTTGTATAAAACGGGGATAGGCGTCAAAATAACTAACCTTTTCGTACACTGAAAAAAAAGCCTTGTTTTCTCTCACTGTAGAAAAAGCTGAATAATATTTCGCTAAAATGTTAAATGAAAAACGCTGGCGAGCTGTATAGTAATTTAATTTTTAACCTCCCGGCCCGCATCTGTGTGAAACGAAATATTTTCTATTCAGAACTTTAGATAATATACTTATAGAAGCTATGCTTTATAGTACCGGGGAACAAGAAGTTTCTTCCTTAGATTTTGTTTAAACTAGAGCTTTGATAAAAATTTGGCTCGTCTGCGTTTTATTACCTTAAGGGATTTTGATAACGACTTCTAAGGGAGGAGTCTAATTTATTTCCAATTTTCGCAATATTCTTTTTTTTTTGTTTTGGAAACAAGATCATTTATATCAGCTAATTCTTTTTTATACTGCACATGTTTACTGGCTCATTTTGATAGCATATAATGTGGCGTTAAAGATGTAATAAGACCCATAGTCACCTGTCTGATGGTAGGTAGTTGTTGTGGCATATGTATATGCAAGTGTGATACTATGGCAATAATTTGAGTGGTGTAAGGCCATCGGTAATATTAAATAACAATTTAATTAAATAAGAAGACCACTTCGTTCCATCGAACTACACCGAACAATTTTAATAAACATTTTTTTTATTTTGGCGTAAGCATAACGTTATTTCGAAAATTATAACTTACTGTCAAAATAAAGGAGTTAAATATTTTTTTTGAAAACCGCACGAAATAAGCACTTTAAAATAATATTGTACCATGTACTATGCTATTTTCTGTTGATTACACAAAATATCTAGAGACACGGCAATGCAACAACCATAGGTATGTTTATCAGAACCATTAGGTGTCAATTTTGATCGAAAGCGAAACCCAAAATCACATCGCCATAGGTATAGAAGGCAGGTACAGTTTTAATACCATGATGTTAATAAACTATTCAATATGATTATTTGTCTATATAACATTCCTGCGTTACTGACTGACGGAACGACAAGCTATCTTAGGTTCCTTGGGGACCGTAGGAGTGCATTTAGACGCGATTTCCCTAAATTCCTAGGGGATCGGGCAGAAACGCTAATAACCTATAAAATAGCAATATCATTTAGATGGTATCACTGAATAAATAATTGATCTTGTTATGCATAAAACCACCTGTAAATACCTATTATCTTACAGTAGCAGATGTGTTCAAAATCAGTAGAAATACTTATTACTAATTAAATTTAAGTAGTTCTACTCAATTTTTATTTAGTATCACTTTACTAATACCTAATACATAATAAATATTATTAGATGATAGCGTTATTATTGTGTAACGAACACAAAATAACTCACAAAGCAAACATAGAACGCTTTCTACGTACATACTACTACAAGCCTCTTTTGTCGAAGTAACAAAAACAATTAGTTCATATTACAACCGCAGTGGCGCTGTTCAAATTCTGTTACATGCTACACCAAGAATTTATTCTGGCGTGAAGGAAATTCGTGGTGTTTGTCATAGATGGCGTTAGTACTCAACGCGATTTTATTTCAAAACAATAGTCTTTGTGGTGTGAAAATTATAATTTTATGTAATGTTATCTGCTTTATATTAAAAATACAAAATGATGTTAAAATCATTGTCAACCTTGTTCATGATCTGTTCCATTGTTGGGAAATAAAATAAATCTTCATAATTATGAGAATGGTTAAGACCGTAGTTTACTATGCTTACCAAGTGTCGATTGACAGACTTCACGTGTCTTTCGAGAACAATATGTATTGTAAAACTTTTAGATATGCAGGATTTCTTATGATGTTTTCTGAGACTGTTTAGGAAGCTATTATAAACAATAGAATATGCACTTAACTTGAGACCCTATACGTCGCAGTTTGTAAATTTCTGCACTAAACTATTGGTGCATTGATATAACATTTAAATTATAATAATTTATATTGATAATTATATTTCTGAATATATTTGCATGCAAACGAAGTGAAATACCTAGCCAAAAATAAAGACATTCTACAAGTGTATCAATTCGTTGTGGTTATATATAAAAAGTAGCGATAGCCGAGTGGAGAGACCGACGGACTGCTACGCAGAGGGTCTCGGATTTGAATCCATGGCACGCACCAATGACTTTTCAAAGTTAAGTGCGTATTAAATTGTTAATTATCGCTTGCTTATCGGCGAAGGAACATCGTGAGGAAACCTGCATGTCTGAGAGTTCTCCTTAATGTTCTCGAAAGACATGTGTAGTCTGCCAACCTGCACTTGGCCAGCCTGGTGGACTATGGCCTTACGCTTCTCTTAGTGAGAAGAGGCCCGTACCCAGCATTGGGATAGTACAAAGGGCTGATGATGATAATTATATAAAACAAGAGGAAGCCCGCAGCTACGCTCGTACATTTTATTTTAATTTAACCGTTTCTTCCAGATGCCGTGGGAATTACGGTAAATCCCCTCTTAGTGTACCCCTACGATCCCCAAGGAACATACAAGACAAATTTCAGCTTCGTCCGTCTCATAATTTTGGCTGTAACCTGTCTGTCAGTCAGTCACTAACGCATGAATTTCATATATACAGACAGAAGATTCGTCGTGTCGATGATTGATTATATTGCTATCCAAGTTGCTGCAATACAAAAAATAATCGAAAGCAGCACCAGCGTTAAAACTATTATTTTAGTAAAGCGAACTTCTACTCAGAACTCAGGTTTCATGAGTTCATCTAAGTGGTTCTTGTATTATAGGAATATAAATTTAATTAAAAATATGTTTGAGATTCCTTAAAGTTGGTTAATTTTATTCGATTCGTAATAATTTCCTTTAAAATAATGTAGTGTAACTGTAATGTATAAAGCTGGAGAGTGTGTTTGTTTACTTGATGATCTTAGAAACTACTGGTTCGGTTCAAAAAATATTTTCGTATTGATAATTTCTGGCACCACACTACAATATAGGCTACTAGAGGACGCAAGCAGCTACGCCTGCATTTTTTTTTAAATTCACCCGTTTTGGCCGATCCCGTGGGAATTTCGGGAAATCCCTAATTAGTGCACACCTAGGGTCCCCAAGGAACATACATGCCAAATTTCAGCTTCCTGCGCCCAATAGTTTCGGCTGTAGCGTGTCTGTCTGTCAGTCAGTAACGCAAGGATTTTATATATTAAGATTTAATATTACAATAAGAGCCTCGGGAGCGGAGCAGTAGCCAAAAATAACGCAGGTGTAACCACGGGGTCAGCTTGTTAGTAGTGCCATGATTAGACATTTTAGCAAAGTAAAACTCTATCTTCAAGTCTGAAAAGACAAATAACATAACATAACTTCACGCTTTTTATCCCCGGTGGGGTAGGCAAAGGTGTATTACACACCCACTTTGCGCTAGTTATGTTTCGGTCCCGATGTAATAGGGGACGAGCCTATTACCATCTACTGGGTACATTGTTAAGCGAGCGATAATTAACATTTTTAATACACACATAACTTCGAAAAGTCAGAGGTGTGTGCCCGGGGTACCTGGGGATCGATCCCGTGACCATCGTCTAGGCAGTCCGAAAGACAAATCTAGCCCAAAATTGTTAGTTTCATTGTAAATATTAAATGTCTCTTCATATCCGTACAACTAATTTAAAATCAGATTCTTACCATCTAATTGCTGTTTAGTATCTCATGCGTCCAGTTGCACCGTATTGCATTTAGTCGCACGACTTTACGTTTTGTCGCAGTTAACTGCTCATTTGCAGTGATTTGTTAGTTTTGTTATTAGAACTTCCACAATATTTGTGTTAGTTCTAAAACTCACATATGCTGTTTTAGTAATTTGTAGCTGGACCGGACTGGTTTTATAAAAAGGTTTTCTTAATTGTGAATTATTGGTCTGTTCTGTCAATTCTAGTCAATAAACTCTGACAGATTCGAAGAAAGACTTGGCTGAATGTAGCTTTAGAAGTTAATGTGACAGATATTAACTACGAGTAGGTATTTGTGTCTATAAAAGCCGAAAATTGCATCACTGAAGAGTCATCAGCAATATTTCACACATTGCGTGGTAACGCCATGCTGGTTACAGCATGAATCAAATGGTGTAGTGTTATCTTTTCAAAGAAGGTCGATATTATAATGTAGCAGTATCCGTACTGCTCCATTATTCTGCGAGTAAGAGAGATCTGGCCCAAGCTCTTCCTCTTTTTCTTCTTTCCAATGCGAGAACGTTATGGCGCTGATACACTTGAGCATTCACCGGTAATGAGCACTTTCGCGTATGTTACAATACAAATGAGTGTGTTTTAGTGAGCATTCTCACGATCATTCGGGCGAGCCATAGAATATAGATAATATAGGTAATATAGATAATATATAGAATTCGCGCTACAATGGCGGTTAAACCCAATATATTTACTTTACTTTGACTTATGATTTTAATCTAGGGAAGAATCTTCAAAGTTTGTCACTAATTTTAACTTGACTAGTGATAGGCTTACTCAGAATAAATATCGATAATGTTTACAATAGATCCTTAGATTTGGTTTGCTCAGAATTCATTTCAATAGAATGTTGATAAACTCTCGGTATCGATAAATAAATTTGAACGTAGGAACAGGCAAAGTGTAATTTATTAAACCTGTTCGAATTAAAATCTGCATTGTATTATTTAGAAACGTCATTTGTTTATGTATCTTACTCTTACTCTAGAAATAATTCATAAGTTAAACTAAACATATAGGATAGAACTACTGTTGTAGTGCGATTTCTATATTTTTACTATATTCTACGGAATATTTTAATCTAGAATGATCGCTAGAATGATTGTGAAAATGTTCAGTTCGACAAAACAGAAAATGGCGAATGCTCGCTGCTCTGTTACAAGTGAATGCTCAGGTGTATCAGCACCATTAGAGGAGATATTAAAATCAAAATGGGGTTGTAATAAGAGTAAGAACGTATCTTGGCCTTCTTATTCCTTTAATTTGATTAGCCCCGGGTGATGCCTGGTTTCCCAGTAAGCATATTATTGGTACCCTAATATCACACCTTAAAGTTTGAGCCACTTAGGTAGCAATAGCTTATGAACGTCGAAATAACTTGATGATTCTTCATATCATTATTTTACATAATTTGTGGTAGTATCGCAGTTTCTCATCACCTTTGCTGTCTATACCTACATATTCTTTTCGTGTCAATGGCAACTCTTTTCATACGGTTTTAGCCCAGTACTCGGCAACGCATACCTACTAATATTATACGGCTGAAGAGTGTGTTTGTTTGTTCGGATGAACGCGTTAATTTCAGGAACTAGTGGTTCAATTTGAATATTTATTTTTGTGTTTTATTGCCCATTTATAGGGTGGGTAGGTTAGGAAGAATATTTATTTACAGGCTATATTATTATACTATGACTCTATAAGCCCGGATCAGTACCCATAATATACTACTGAACGTAATAAGCTAAAATGAAGTTTTCATATCCCTTAAGGAGTGTAGGAGAGCGTTAAAAATCTATAGAGCATCTTTGGTCGGTATATTCCGGCTCTCATTTCCCCAAGAGCCGGATATCCTGATTATGCGAGCTAAGCAATAGGCAAAAGCTAGTATTTAATAAAACAATCATATTTTATGTTTTGACGCTATAAGAATTTTCTTGCATTTGCAAAAAAATCATATTGCTATTTAGATTTTCCTTGAGTGTAAATGTGTATCAAAATTAAGGGCTCTTTCAATTTAGACGTTTCGTGTCGCACCGCTGCAGTGCTGAAGCGGTGTGTTTGTCGTATGGTGTACGGACGGTCATTTATTTTCATACAAAGCGCGCGGTGTGGCAACAGTTCGGCAATGTCGCAAGCTCCACTTGTTTATTTCGATGTTGAATAATGCGGTGACTAGATGTGAGAGCTAATTTCATCGAATTTTCATGTTTATTATTTTAGAATAATTCTTTATTCTGAAGAAAAAAAGAAGAAAGAAAACATGTTTATTTGTATACACGTCGCACAATAATAATATACAAAAACAAAAATAACTAAATAACAACAATTAAAACCTTACAATAAAGAGACACATCACACTCTCACGCAATCCAAAAGACTAGGACCCAAACGAAGCAACGGGTTGACGCCGTTGACAGACAAACGTCATAAACGTCACGTCCGGTGACGTGTACTGTCAATAACCGGCTTGCGGTTGCAAGCCAGTTATTTATATTATACGAACGACATCGATACGTGGCAAAACATAAGAGCACATGGTTATGTGCTCTTATGTTTTGCCACGTATACAAAAGGTAATATTTAAGTGAATAATGAGTATCTCATTCACAAAAAAATTAAATTCACATAAGTTAAAAACTATGGGTATTATACGGCGCGTGCTACAAATTAGGCCAACATTCAGCATACACTGCGAAGGACGCAGTGGGTCCATCTCCATTTTCTTAAAATAAATTATATAAACGTGGAAGAATGTATAAATTAAATTGAATTACGTCCTGCTATATGATATATGTAAGTTGTTTAATTTACGTACCTCTATGTTATCAATAGTCTTTCTTCGGCTGATATAGTATGTCTGAATGTAGTTTCTTGCTGAATTTTACTTCCAACTAATTCAAGTAATTCGTAGAAACATTCTTTAGACATTCTTAAGTATCTAATTAAAAAAATTGCTTGGATCTTGTTTTAACCTATGATAAAGATTATGGAAATCACCAAAATTACATGTTAATGAAAACTTTGGTGATGCTCTTTTTACGGTGGCGTCGTTTTTGTTTCTGTTTGATATTTTTGAACAAGATCACTAACAGTAATGTTTCTTCGTCAAATTCCATGGCTTAACTGCTGTCAAATAATAGTAGTACCAGTAGTATTTAAAACATCACTAGCATACAAACGCACGGCAGTCAGATACGTTTTCAACTTAGACGTTTGGTGTCGGATGGCTACCGTACGGCAGCGGCACGGCAGCGGGTTATAACCAGCGGCACGGTAAACGTGCGGCAGCCGTCCAACACGAAACGTCTAAATTGAAAGAGCCCTAAGGATCTTTCCAACGCTACGCCCGAGGCTACATAATTATAAAGAAGCACAGCGGCGTCGAGTAAATTGAGCGTTTTATGTTTTTTATTCGATACTCTTGATGTGCTTGTCAGTTATTATACAAAAGCGTCAGTTTAGTCAAAATGATACAAAGATAAGTACATTTTTTTAGTATATAAAATTTGATTAAAATGACTTGAACATTTAGCTTGTTAACTTATAGTTGCACAATGTCATATCTTAATCTAGTATGTGAATGTTACTATGTTTATGAATGGATGATTGTCAATCTTGCACGCAAAATATACCTCTTTCAACGGATTTTAAAGACATAAAGATAATTTTTTTTTTGTGCTCTGGTGTTATACATTTGTACAAGTCATAGTCCAAATAGTAGTTGCCTGCTTCTCATAGCTAAATGTTGAGAAATAAGGCCGAAACAAACTCAGTATATCCTTTTATATCATTTTATTTTATTTTTGTATAATGCGATTCATCTTGTAGGCCTAGAGACTCTCTACCTACTGTTGAAAAATGCCCTCCACCAAGGATTTCCACACAAACTGAGCCGCCCGCATCCAATCGGTTCTCGCGATTTTAGCCAGATCGATGGTCCATCCCTCGGGGGGCCTATAACTCCTATTGCGTGGTCCTCGTGGTGGAATACACCCAAGGAAATACACCAGACGTGTACAAAAATAATACATATTTTGTTATTATCAGTCATATTTTGTTTTCAGTATTTGCATTTTAACATGAGTTATAAACAAAGAACTTTTAATTTAAGAGTTTTATTTTAAGCCATGAATTCAGTGTATACTACCTATAAAGTGTCCACGCAACTATTAAAATCATCATTAAGTCTTTCTTTGACTCATCAAAAAGTGAAACATTAAATAAACCAGGCCACAAAGCTATCTTTTTAATCCTAGTAAACCTAAAACAAATTATATTCTAAGCCAATTTCGTTCCAGACTTTAATTTGGACTTCAAAGCCCCAAAAATAATATTACTTAGCAACATGTTTTTGAAGATGAAAATCAAGAACCAGTCCCACTGTTTCTATTAAACAAACATAGGAATATAAATTACGAACACTAATATAAGATCAAGGTCTGTTGCGAGAACATGCATACAATATTTCCCTGTGGACTCACACACCAGAATATAAAGATATACCACCCGTCCCTCTATCTCCAAAGAACACTAACGTTCAAGGGTAGGTAGCAGCTTGTTGAAGGTTCAGCGTAAAATGGTTTTTCACATGATAGTCATATCGTATGAACTCGTAGATGATAGCAGGGGAAATTTTTATAGAGACCGCCAGTTTTTTGGCGTTGTTCGGGTAAATAGGATCGTGGCCACAGCTATTTGCTGCCTTAGTGGTATAGGAATGATATTTTAATATATTTATTTCAGAAGTACAACATTTAAAGACATATTTTACGTTCATTATAAGCCACTCAGAGACATACGAAACTCGTAAATTATAAATCATATTTTGTTTATTCATTTTCTTTTGACTCGGGGATTTTTAAAATAAATACGGCCTACGTTGATGCCATTTGAATGACATAATTGTTAAGTTTAACGGTAAATAAAGAAATGAGGCTGTATAAACTGTCACACTGCTAGGTATGGGAATCTTCTTACTTAGAAAAGTGTAAGTAAGGTAGTCCATCACTACGCTGGCTAAGTGCGGTTTGGCAAACTTCACATATATTTCGATAACATTATGGAGAACTCTCAGACATGCATGTCACAATGTTTGATTTAACCGTATTTTGCGGAATTTATTTCATAATAGATAGATAGAACTTTGGTTTGAACCTGATACCTTTTTTGTAGCAGACTTTTGGTCTTTCCGCAAGGCTACCGCTGCCTAATTATGAACGTGTCTCAATCAATCGTATGAATGCCACAAATGAAGATGTTATTTCGAGCATGATTTTTCTAAAGAAATATTAAAAAAAGACGCGTCTATTTGCTGCACGAAGATGTAACTTTGTGTGCATTAATGACATCTTGTGCGATCACCAATATGTTTAATGCAGGCACATTTCCCAAGAGTACTATACGTTACAGCGTTATAGTTTCTCCCGAAGTACTACTGGAAGATCAGGGCTCAGTTTTCGCTAGGAAGAAATATATGTTAGATGAGCATGGTAGTTTGTTCGTTGTACTTGGTCTTCATGTAATCAGACGACAATTTGTTTCTTATTTTAAGATTCTTATCATCACCTATTACAATTTCCACTTGAAGTACCTATCTTGTTCGCTGTACAACTATAAAATTTCATGCTGCTCGAATGACTAGATAAGTCGCGAAATCGTAACAGAAATACTGTTTGTATAATTGTTTCGCTTTCGCGACTACATAACACACTTTCGCATTTTAGTATTAGTAAAAACATTTAATGACACAATGTAAAAATATACAAACAAACGTTAGAGAATGAGATATATTTTAACATACCTACTGGGAATTTAAAGAAAATTTTAGCGGTTAAAAATACGAGTGATGTAACTGTTACAATTACGAGTTTACCATGTAATTGTAAGTTTGACGACCGGTTGGCACAGCGTGAGTGTAAGCGACTGCTACGGCGAAGGTCGCGGGTTCGATTCCCGCTCAAGTCAAACATTTGTGTGCATGAACATGGATGTTTGTCTTGATCTGGGTGTTTCTATGTATAATATGTATGTATTTACAAAAAAAAAGTATATATGTATGTTTATCCATTATCTAGTACCCATAGTACAAGCTCTGCTTAGTTTGGGACTAGATGGTGTTGTGTGAATATGGTAGAATATTATTAGAATATTTGTTTACAGTTGAGCATTTACTTGTAACAGTAGGTGTATCGGTAGTGAAGTGCTAGATGCGATTCAGCCAGACGGACCGACGAGTGGCTGGTAGTGTATCGATGGCTTAAAAGGAAGAGAGGAAGTATAATCTGGAGGAGGCCTAGAAAACCAAGTCCTTGGAGTCCGGGTCAGCTTTTCAGCTGTATCTCCTCGTCTTTGCACGGTCTTCATAGCATTAAGAGTATTCACCCATATATAATAGGTATATCTTCAAAATAGTGAATTTGGCCTAAGCAAAGAACTTCCAAGTAAATCACTAGAAAATTGTAAACAAGAGTGATGTGAAGAGTCAAGACATAAAATATCTTAGAGCTTAATGGAAAGAAATAGGAACCCACCACTCACCCTCGGATTGACCACCCCAACTACTGCAATATCCACAACAACTATTCCATTAGGTTACAATGGAGTTACGCCAAGTAACGCCTGATTCAATCACCTATATCTCAGAGCCTTCTCGTTTATACAGATTAACAGATAGTGCCTTATTTTATAATTCACGTTTTAGGCCACCTTCACTGAGCATTCGATTTATATCAAATGTCGTTTCATCTGTCGCTTTCTAACCTAAATACCTAAATATTAATTGGGAAGGTTTCCTCGAATTATTAGATGTTAAAGGTCACTAGGTACAATAATAATTCATGGCTTTGCTTATTATTGTTTAGACCAGGGGTAATTTATTCCTTTTGATCATTGAAATGCTACAAACGAACCACCGTCTTATAGTAAGAGGTTAAGGGTCGTGGCACACTGTATCGGCACCGTTACAGTGTAGCTGCAGTACAGCGTTGTCTCGAAGTCATTAGGGACTAACAAGCGCGCTTTGACAACCCACTCTTGGCATTTTTTATGAACGTTACGATAATATATTATACGGCATACGATTTAATGTTCTCTAAATCCAAAAAAAGACAGAAAGATTTGCTGGGTTGGAGCGATGCTGTTATGGTGCTTGCATAATGTGCGATTTACTATAGTGCAAAAAGAAGACAGAAAGAACATTTTGGACCGACGGCAGTCTTACTCTCAAGAGTTGTTGAAATAGAAAGAATGCTGCTGCTATTGCTCTAAGAGTATGTTAATCATGTGTGAGATGACATTATCTAGTCTGGTCATGTCTTATTCGTGATGTAAGAGCCCGTTCACACGAAGATACACCCATCTGCTTTCTCGGTAATTTTGTCATTGACATTAGGAAGAATAGGGACTTATTCTTGCAAACCTTACAATTTTTCGACGTCTTCTTCATTCAAGAACGTTCTTTCAATGACTTGCCCATCACAAACATTATTTCAGGGACCTAAATCGCTTAATCGCTTGAGAACTCAGGTCGGGCGCTGTAGGGAAAACATGGCTAGATGGGGATTTATAGACCACTCACTGGTCCACTGCGACTGTGGAGCTCCATCCCAGTCTATGGCACATTTGCTTTCTTGCCCTCTTTGCCCATGCCACAAGACTTTAAAGTGGCTTCAGACAATGCCGTCACCGTGGCCAAGTTTTGGGAACAGAAAATTTAATTTGAACTATTGATACGATGAAGAAGTAGGGACCTAAATAGGTAGCAATCCATCAATTTCAACCCATAGAAACAGATCAACAGTTTAACAAAATCTGTGCCCAAATCCTCCATTCATTCCATAGTCAGTCCATTACTCCAGGCCACATTCTTCATCAGAAAAAATTATAATGTCCGTTGTCACCGTTGTCCCGACAGGTGTATTACACCAGCCTAAATTGACTTATATCCATGTCGGGCCGCACCGAGATTACGCTACATGAAGGCTTTAAAGAACGAATGCGTATATTTACGCGTATTTTTACAATGTTTCGTTGTTTTTTTTTGTAGTAATTGGTGGCAAACGAGCAAACGGATCGCCTGATGGTAAGGAATTACCGCCGCTCATGGACACAAGCAACACCACAGGAGTCAAACGTGCATTGGCGCCCTTTGGGGTTGGGAAAAGGGATAGGTTGAGGAGTGGGATGAGGGAGAAGGAATAGGGGATAGGGCCTCCGGCAATCTCACTCACCGAACAAAACGCAACAGCTTAGGTACCGTTACTTTACGTCGATTTTCTGTGAGAGGGTAATACTTCCCACGTCGAGCCGACCCACACATGCTGAAATCAGCAAGGCTCTTTTATGGTAATAAAAGTAGCTGTCTGTCGTGTTGGATTATTGGTCTACTTCTTCTTCCTGAGTGCTTACCAAGGTCGTGGTTTAGATTCCCACTCAGGACAAGTTTTTGTATAATGAGCACAATATTGTTTGAACTTGATGCAATATTTATTTAAGGTATAGTAAGGTGTCTTTTTGCTTAATTTAACAAGTTAATAAGTCTAAATAAAACTTGATGCTGAAACACTTGTATTTTTTTGTTGTTTAAACTATTCAGCTTGATAATGTCCTGATGATAAAATTCTGTTGAATAATTAGTTATGATCACTAATGCCTGTAAATTCATATTCTGCCGTATCAGGTTAGACCAGTAATCGGACCTCGGGCTTCAAGGCGTGTAAGTCTTGGATGCAACCGGGATAACGCTAGGGCGATGATAATCATCACTAATGCCGTCAGACTGCATGTAATTATATTAATGTTCCACAATTGATTAACAAAAACCCGAGATGCATTGTGTCGAACTAAAGTGACGTTCAAGACCGACATTGTGCAAAACCAGTCATAGTTACCACGATAATGATCATTTTGTTTTGTAAATTCAACCATACATACTTGTCTTAAAGTTGTATCTACGTCGTATAGTTTTGATATTTAAAGTCTGCGCCGTGTGGCTACTAGTGTACTATTTGAAACAACATGCATGTACATGTATTTTTCCGGACGGTTTTGAGACGCTAACTGACTCATTTGTGTATCAATTTATTACGCATAGATAAGTGCACAGATTTTATCAATTAAATATCGCATCCGTATCATAGTAATGAATGTTCTCTCCCCTCGCAGCCGGGCGGCGATTACCGCGCCATTTTTGAGTCATTCCCGCCTCTCTGTATGCAAATTTAGATGGTTGCCCGTCGTCGGATTGCGAGAGGGTTAAAAATGGTTGTCAACCCCCTCCTTGGTAATTAAGTTGAGATTGTGCGTTTATGGTTGAACGAGGGTAGATGAAATTTTTGTTAGATTGATGCCTTTGTGTTAAAGAATGTAATTTGTGAAGTATTACGCCTTCGCAACCATCTAGGTTTCGAAAATTTAAAACGCTTTTGTTTTCGCTTGTTTGACGATGCTTTTTTTCATCAACGACAAATTAAGTGGTTTTACTTTTTTATAGAGCATAATTTTCGAGTTTAAGTGAATTCAGATAACCAGTGTTTGAAGATGTATATTGCTCACTGTTCTAAGTAATTTATCACCTTAAACAGGTTAATTTAATAATAAACTAAAATTACACCCACAGTGGCAAAATGTGGGTGTAATATTTACACTCTGTCTACCCCTTCGGGGATACAGGCGTGAGACTATAAAAAAAAACAAAATTTTTAAGGCAGGTTACGAAGGCAAAAGATGTTCATCAATAAATAACAACAAGTGGTCGTTGTGTTTAGTTTTCGTTCTCTCAGAAATAACAATGCTGTATTTGGTGATAAACATTTCCCATTTTAGAGATTATAAAAGCAACCACCTTTTTTTCTCAGTATATTCAAACACGGAACCTGATTATAGTCCGCATTTCTAAGCAAAACATGGCACTAAGTAGGCAGTCAAATTACGGACAAAAATAATCCTACTTTTCATATAATGGGATCTGTGATTAAAAACAGCAATGAGTTATGGCAGTTTCTGCGACAATCCTCTTAAATAAAATTACAGTGCATATAGAGTATTTAATTGAGTGTCTAGCTGCATTTTTTATGTGGCCACCGCAACTGAAGAAAGAGAAGCAATACAAAAGAAACATAAATGCATCTATCTCTAATATTACATGACTAAGGGCGCCGGTATACTAAGCGACTTTAGAAAAGGCTGCTTTGTGTGAAGTGTTAAAATTATAGAGTTTCAGTAGACAAGTTAAAGGTTTACCCAATTTTTAGTTGGCATAAAACAATATAATGTTGGCAGACCAAGTGTGCAATGACACTGAATGTGTGCAATCACATGAGTGACAGCGGCACGGCTGCCGGCAATGCCGGCAATGCCGGCAGCCGTGCCACTGTCACTGTGTGTAGGAGCCTTTAGACATGCACGTTTTCGCGTGATGTTTACCTCCACCATTTAGCAACTTATTTCTTACAATAATTCACAATTTAATACACACATAGCTTCGAAGAGAATTAACAATCTGGGCTGCGGGTTCGAACCCAAGACCATCTAAGTAAAAACAAAAGAAAAAAAAAATCGGGCAAGTGCGAGTCTGACCCGCGCACCGAGGGTTCCGTACGCATTTTACCTTATTTGAGGTTGGTGCTAATATTACGCTAGTCCTCTAAATCTGTATGAGCGCCTATACAACTTAGAGGACTATCTTAAATGGAGTCTACTATATATGTATGGGGACACCCTTAAATTTTCCACTTTTTTAATTTTTGTAATTTTATTTATGCTGTAAGACCCTGCTTTTGGCCAAATTTCGTGATTCTAGTTCAACAGGAACTACCATATAGGTTTTCGACCCAAAACCTATAGGGTACTTACGGTTGACCTAGAATTGTCAATTTTGGTTAAAACCAAGGTCTTACAGCACAAGTGAAGGAAAAATTCTGAAAATTAAAAAAAGTTGAAAATGATGGTTAATTTTGGTACTTACAAGTTTTCGCAAAAATCTAATTTTGACCATATCTTTTTATCGGGTTGACCCAGGACCCTGATTTTTATACACCTAATAGGAACCATAGATTTCAGTATCTGGTATAAATTTCAATTTGCTAGGTGACGAGACAGACAGACCGACGGACAAGAAAGTGATCTTATAAAGGTTCCTTTTTTACCTTGTGAGGTACGGAACCCTAAAAAGGTCTGTAAGTTGCTCAACTAGGTTACGCCTTGTTATCTACACAGTAAGCCACAATTCACTACAAACAATTTGTTAATGAAGTTGGTTTTTTAAGAACACTATCAGTCCACAGTGTGTAAGCTGTAACATTTAGTTTTAACATCTTAGTGCCTTTTCAGAATGCCTATTGATTTGGAAACACAAACGACTGCCCAGCTTATCTGCTAGCTGATGCTAAATAAAAGCCTATAATTCTTAGTTAGCATTCGGATATTAAAGTTTGTCCAAACTTGCGCCTTATATCTCTGGGATAAAGTTTACATTTACATAATAGTATGCCCTAAATATTCTGCAGTGTTAGGCAAACGCAATCACCGCCGACCAAATAACGTATTAACTTGACAATAAGTAACAAATGGGCTGCCGTGTGTTGCGAACAGGCTGTGTCTACGACACATTGTCGTAGACACGTTACTAATAGTAATTAGTAACACAATTTACTCACATCACTACAATCACGTCACATCACTACGGCGCCTGCGCACGGGAGCGCGCGCCGTCATCATCTGTCAGCCATCAGAAGCCCAACGAAACACACGTTCCAATCTCTTTCGCTTGCGCTGAATATTGTCGGGCATTTTCACTTTTGTATCGAACCAGTATTACTAGGAATTAAAACTACAGTCCTCTTGCCTCTTCATATTTTTCATTTCTTTTGCCACATTGTGTGTCCTTCAGTCACAGCAATGGCCACTAAAGTTAATAAACCTGACAATACAGAATTAATCAAACAACGTGGCATTGTTAAGAGGAAACTCACATTGTTTAAAAGATATATTAATTTCATTCTGCCCTATCAGACATTAACAGATATTTCAAGTCATTGAGTTGAAAAACAGACTGTCAGACTTCAAGTCTATACACAAAACCTTTCAGGAAATTCAAACACTGATTGAATTGAACGCTGACTTTTCAGAGTTCACCGATGAGCCAGACCCAGAAAGTGAGCAGTTTGAAAATGAATACCATCTGCTAGTGGCACAGGCTTCCCAGCTGATTCAATTGAACGACAGGCTGGTAACTAATCCAGAATCAGACAAGGATAACTCAGGTGGGACCAAATCTTTTATTAAACTACCCACAATTGACTTGCCACACTTCTTGGGTGATCATCGTGATTGGCTTGAGTACAGAGACACATTTCAATCACTCATTACTAGTCACAATACACTAGACAACATTCAGAAGTTTCATTACTTGCGTTCCTCACTATCAGGCAGAGCATTATTAGTTATAAAATCACTAGCAATGACAGGTGACAACTTTGAGGTGGCGTGGAGATTGTTGTGTGAAAGATATGACAACAAACGACAGTTGATAGCAAATCACATTTATGCATTATTCAACATAAATCACATTCAAACAGAATCCTCAGTGCGTTTGAGACAATTACTCGACACAGTTCAGAAAAACCTCAGCACATTAGCCACTTTCGGTGAAAAAACAGAATACTGGGATACATTGATCATATATTTAGTGTCTAGTAAATTTGACCCGAACACATTAAGATATTGGGAAGAACACAAAAATACACTCACAGACATGCCCACACTTGAGTGCCTGAATAAGTTTCTAAAAAATCGTGCTGATGTATTAGAAGTTTTAGAACAATCAAATAGTAAAAACAACAACAGATCAGATACTCAAGTGGGACAAAACACAAAGTCATTCGCAAAAATGAACACACCAAAAGTACCCACATGTTCTATTTGTAAACAGCAACATCTAATATTTTCTTGTGAAAAATTTAGACAGATGTCCTTGAACAAAAAATCAGAGAGGTTCAGAAATTAAATATCTGTTCCAACTGTTTACACCCTGGGCATGATAACAAAACTTGCCGAGGAGGGACATGTAAGTACTGCAACAAAAACATAATACACTTTTACACTTAGACTCACAAAATTCACCATCAGTCCCATTCACCAGCTACACACAGAACAAAACAACACTACTATCAACTGCACAAGTCATAATCTTGGACAAACATGTAAAACCACACACAGTACGAGCACTCCTAGACAATGGCAGCACCACAAGCTACATTACTAGGCACTTGTGCTCAAAACTAGGTTTACCCATAAATACTATGGACACCACAGTCATTAGTATTAACAATCAGTCCACACACATAACAAAAAACACTAACATTCACATAAAATCAACACACAACAGTTACAGCACAAACACATTGTGTCTTGTAATTAATCAAATTTCAAACGCAGTACCACAGACATTCATAAACACAGATTACATTAAATTACCTAGTTGCATACAACTGGCAGACCCAGACTTTAACATTCCAGCCCCTACTGACTTGTTGTTGGGCGCAGACATATTCTGGCAAGTCATGGGTACTGGAAGATTGGAATTAGGGAAACAGCAGCCAGTCCTAAATGAAACAAAGCTAGGCTAGTTGATAACAGGCTGCATTTCAGACAATCAGAACACACTGACCAATCAGACCACATTATTTAATCAGACCTCAGACCTAAGAAACACACACAGATGTAGGGAAGTAGAAAACATTTCTACTCTTTCAGACATACCTCAGACTCCTCAACAATCATGTGAGGAAATGGTTACATTAACCACACCGCTTAAACCTTATCAGAGTGTTTAAGCCGGTCAGAAAAACAGAAAAAGAATTGTTTTCTGAACAAAGGAAAGCAATTCAAATCAGTCCATAAAACACATACACACAAACAAACATGGCAACACACTAAACAGAAACCCCCAGATATCAAATCTAGGGTTGTCACACCATCATCACCCAAACATCCACAATTGTGGCTCTCTGGTCCAGGCTTTCTCAGGGATGATGATAGCAGCTGCTGGCCAACATCACCTGGGCATATCAGTAATTGTTCTGACCTTCAAGAACTGCCACAGACCCACAACCACAAACACAAGCTCAAACACAAAATCATTCAATCATACACACACTCAAAACATTCATAAAGTTGCAATTCAACACTCCAAGAACCCCCTCACAACCACATCCACAAACACAAGCACAAACAAACAAGCCTTCAGTTATACACACACTCAAAAAATTCATACATTTACAATTCAGATCTTCAAGAACCACCTCAGAAACACAAATACAAAGACACTCATCACTATCACACACACTCAGACAACTCATACATTTACAGACAACTCAGAACTTCCAATAACACTAACAAGTGTTAGGGAAGGGTTTTAAGAACCACACCGCTTAGCAATCATCAGATTGTTTAAGTCGGACAGACAAACAGAATTGTTTTTTCTTCACATAGAAAAACAATTCAAAACAGAACTTCCATAATCAGAATTTCAGAATTTCTAAAACACTCATCGAGTTTTAGGAATTGGTTTTATGAACCACACCACTTAAACGATCATCAGATTGTTTAAGCTGGACAGACAAAGAATTGTTTCTTCTTCACATAGAAGAACGATTCAAATCAGAACTTTCAAATTCAGAATTCCTTACACATTAATCATGTTTTAGGAATTGGTTTTAAGAACCTCACCACTTAAACAATCATCAGAGTGTTTAAGTGGACAGACAGAATTGTTTTCTTAACATAGAAAACGATTCAAATCAGACAACAATCCAGATACAGATCATATCGGAATCACTGGAACAATAATCAGTGTTTACACACAATCAGACAATTTCTCAGAACTTTCAGAAATAATTCAGAATCTCAGAAACAACATTCAGAATTACACACAGACAATTCTTTAATTAATTTACAACTTCACAAATTAACATGCACAACTGCATACATATTGCAGTTCATACACAATTTTAAAATAAAGCAGTAATTCAGCTTTAAAAAATTTCATATCATTAACAACAGAACTATTTTCAGACTATTAAATTCAGTAAAAACATAACAATTGAATTCATTTTCAACAAATCATAACAAAATTAAAATCATTAATTTCATAACATTAATTCATTTATTATCAGGCTGGTGCTCTCATTCGCGTGGGCGGCAGGCTCGCTGACCCGCGATTACAAAAAAAACAAAGTTTGCAATCATCACATTAATTTACAAACTCATTAAGTACTTTACATTTCACAGAACATTTTCCATGCTTCTTCACAGTTGCTACCAGTCCCTTAGTCATGATCAGTAACCATAGGGGGCGTGGTAGTCAATATTGAGTCATACATATGCATTTATGTATGCCAGTTCTAGCTGTCAATCTGGATCAGTTACCGACTTGACGAAAGAATCTTACTTAGCATTACTAAATGCATTCATCAGCTGCCGAGGAACCTGACATTCATTCACACTTTCAGACATTCATTTTCAGACTGTTCAGTTTCAGACTTTCACTTTCAGACTGTTCACAGTCCACAGACATGCAAATTCAGGCAATGGCTTCACTTGTAGTGGCGTCAAATGTTGTCACAGGTTTCTGGCAGAGAATCACATCTTAATCAGCGGCAGTGCAGCGGAACAAGGCATCACATCCACTTCATTCCCCCATAGTATCAACACTATGGTGGGTTATGGTGAGACATAGGCAATGGACGGCAACTTAGATCTAAGGCTTAGCATACCACACACATGAGGCATTTCCCCACATACTTCTCACTTTCTAGGTCTTAGACGCCTCTCTTCCAGCCCGTCTGATTCACTCTCTGCCCTCACTCCATTTCACTTCTTAATTGGTCAACCATTGTCTGTATCCTGAGCCACCACCGGCCAACTGCAATGCATATGAACATTATGTACAAGAAGCCAAATTTCACAGATCCAGACCAGATGGCATGAGTCATTGGGACAGCTGCCATGATGCGCGTCCACCTGCCCGTTGCGTCCTGGGACGAGCAACACAGCTCCAACTGGGGCCTGACGGAGTCACAGAAGTGGTCGACATCAAGACCAGCACCATCAGAAGAGCATGCAACCCACTCGTTTGCGGCCCGGCAGAATGTCTACGACACATTATCGTAGACACGTTACTAATATTAATTAGTAACAAAAGTTACTGACATCACTACAATCACGTCACATCACTACGGCGCCTGCGCACGGGAGCGCGCGCCGTCATCATCTGTCAGCCATCAGAAGCCCAACGAAACACACGTTCCAATCTCTTTCGCTTGCGCTGAATATTGTCGGGCATTTTCACTTTTGTATCGAACCAGTATTACTAGGAATTAAAACTACAGTCCACTGCAAGTACCATCCTTTATTTATAACTGGCTTGAACAGGCTGCTATCAATGAAGCATAATAATATAGGTTTTGGCGTGTCGCCAGTGACATCACACGTTCAGTTGAGTCTCCCGACAAATTGCAAGTGAGGCGTCATCCTAAAGGAAATATTCTCACTAAAGGAACGAAGAGTATCAGTTGCATTAAATAGTGTTGTTTCTTCAACAAAGGGAGGATTTCTTTTTTGTTTGGCGTTAAAAATTACTCGAGTGCGAACTGCGAGTGATAGAGGGTCGATGTGTTTTCTTTTGTGTTATTGTCAAAGCATTGTCGAGTTCACTGCTTTTATGATTGGATAGTTGAGTTCGTTGATTTTCTTTGAAGATCTTTCATTAATGTCCAAGGTGATCGTAATTAGTTGGACTTCTATTTTTTGCGTAATAATCAATGCTTTTAAAAAGTAATTATCTTCCAGAATATTTAGTAGAGCCATCTTTTGTGTACAACTAATAAATGCCTCCTTCAATGAGGCTTAGTTGCAGCGACCAGGTTTTTTAATATAGAAGCAGATTTTTACGTTATTAACAAATGGCAGACATCGGAGAAATTTGTCGACGACTTAGCTTTACATATTATTATTTTATAAGGCATAAACATTACAAGAAGTCGGGTAAACCGATTTAATTTTTCCATCTGCATATCTTAGCATATACATCCAAAATCATAATGGTCGCAACGGTGCCAAAATAGCGGCAACATTTATAGCATAATATGGCAAAAAGGTACAAAAAAATGTGGTAAGTAATGAATAAAAAAATATAATTTTATTTACCTTCTACTTCCATTAACAAAATTTTACGAACTAGTTACTGCACTTAGAATGGCATGCGGGATAAAGAAAATAAAGCACAAATTGCTCAAGAACGTTTCCTTTACGTAGCTCTTTCGTTTGCTGAATATCATCAAACTTTTGAAGCACCGTTCGTCTAAGTTTAAAGATTACTTAAGGAATGAAGCGTGCCACTAAACGTGCCACTATTCTACTATCCAAAGCTTAAAAGAAGCGGTAAAGATAAGTGAGAGCACCTAAATTTTATTTATTTCATGAATACCTACTTTAAGTGAAGTGAGATGAAATAAAATGTAAGTGTTAGCAATTTCTTTAAAGTATTATATGAATTAACAGACTGTTTCATGAAGTACAAAAATTTATTAGTCATTTCGAAAGTTAATGTACTAAATTTTTTGGTGCAGTAGGCAAACTCGATTCAAATTACTCCCGATAGACTTAACACGAGATTTCTACTTGTTAGTGTTATGGTTACAGAATTATGTCTAAAGTCTTTGATTGTACGAGTACAATAGCGAAGACATGAACACTGGCGTTATACTTTTCAAAATGTAATTAGTATACCTAATATAAATATTAAATCCTCAGTGGATTTATAATTTTTCCAACTTAGGATATTTTCATTAAACTTGTTGAGGGTTCCAAGACAGTTTAACTTTCAACAGAATTAGAAATGAAATGAAATTGTGAAATTGTTTATGAAATGAAATTGTTTATTTTGCGATACATGGGTAAATACCTAGATGAATACAGATAAGGTAGTGTGTCACCATGATCAACCGTGCTAGAGCGGCATGCAAAATGTATTACCTTATAAGGCATAAAATTTACTATGAAATTAATACAATGAAAACAAATAACAATACATTTGAAAACATAATAACAATTATAATGACCAAATAACATAATTTTAGTAAGATTAATATGTATGTCAGTAAATAGTAATTACAGGGTATATATGTCAAAAATTTAAATTAAATTAAGAAATTAAATATCAATACAAAATAATAATCAATGAATAATTTACGACATTAATATGACTATTTACCAACATTGGCATTCTCATGATTCTAACATTATAATTATCACAATTCAATGTCTTCGAAGTTACTTGCAATGGTATAATATGACTTTTCAATTAAGAATGCAAATAGTTCCTTTTTAAATTTGCTAATGCTCTCTGCTGTTCGTATGTATTTTGGAAGATTATTATAAACTTTTGGGGCCATTACAAAAATGCTATTATGAAAAAGGCTACATTTACTCGGTACCAAGCGTAGTTTGTCGTAATTTTACGAGTGTCCAAGCTGACTATACAAGTGAGGCAGTGGTCGGCATTAGTATAGTCTTTCCTATCTTCTGGCCGAGGTTCACTTGCCCGGTTACCTAGAATGGTCAGATAATCATCACTTTTTTAGGAGGAACACCACAACTCGCTGCTCCTATATACAACCGACCGCATATAGAATGACAAATATACTGGTTGAGATGTGTATATTCATACACACATTCATATTATTCAATACACGCGGGTATATGATTCTGTTTTCACTAACATATTATTATGAGCATGCATTATATGGATAACGAGTTAAACAGACGACACAAAGCCAGTCTAGAACTGATTAAAGTTAAAGTTCTGGCTTCTTTCACTATTAATAGAAACTTATGAACTTTCGCGTCTTGGATTATAGTCACAAAATCGTAGTTAGGTTAATATTTTGAAGGTCATATTTGACAGCTTAACATTTGGACGAAATTATAAGGGTTACTAGCTATAGACGTATTATAGCTATTGAAAATTACTATGTCAATATTTTGCGATGATTAAGATTATATCTTTCGTGAGCTCAGACGGCTTATCTAGTTTCACTTTTTTGTGATACCTTCTGTGATAGTAAATAACACTAAAATTAATAGTTTTTTTTAGTTAATTTATCTGTATTTATAAATGACTGTCTGACAGACAACGCACAGCGAAAACTATTGGGTGTAGGAAGCTGAAATTTGGCAAAAGAAAGAAGAACTAAGAAGGGATTTCCCAAAATTCCCACGGGATCGGGCAAAGTGTGCGGGTCTAGCTGCCGGCATCTTTTAGTACCTCTATATTCTGAGAAGACTAGATTTAGAAAAGATGCACGGTTATCGCGGTCATAACTTATGACCGCGATAACCGCGCGCCTATGCTACCTTCCAACAATTTTCACACCTAAAAAATACATTACCAATATTTTATTTTATTAATTACAGCAAATGTAAACTATCAATACATGTATATACAACAACATTTGTTCATTTTCACTAAGTAGTAATCATATAATTTACAGGTATGCATTTCTCTCCGTTGTTGTGAATTTTAGAACGGTAAAAAAGCAAATACTTTTCAATTAATCCTCTAGTTTTGCGTTTAGGGTACAAAATAAAAGTTTGTAGCAATATGTATGATATACTTACTAGAATTTTATCTGATCCAAAGATGTTCTATTCAGTCAAATTCGATAACAATTGGTTCTATTTAAGCTTTGAGATACAGCAGTCATCTAAAGATTCCGTAGCCATGTTTATTCATACCTAAAATCCTACACATGTACACTTCTACAACGCATATTCAAATCTTAGATATGAGTTTGTGCTAGATAAACACTGACGTCATATATTTGTTCAGCTTCAAAGGGTTTCTTCGCAAGATAGCACGTGGGACTATACAGAGTGCTAAATTAGTGTCTACTGCGTGCATGCACCAACGCTCAAAGGATGCGTCGGCAACACTTCACCCGGCACGACACTGACGGAAATTAACTAGCTTTGTAATTAAACGGTACAAAGACGTTTCTGTTACTGTCAAAAATTAGTCGAACGTTTCTCTTAATTGAGAATAATTGTATTTACGAATTCTAATTTCTCGTGATGCTATCAGCTTGTATTATGATTATTATCTGTCATACATTACTGATTAATTTTCAACTACAAGTATTATTTCCTTTACGTGTGTGGCATATTTAAAAAAAATGGCAAACCAATTCGTTTTGGACATCATGCCAAGTCATACTAACCAAAAATAATACCTGGGAAACGAATTTTTTAAAGTAGATTTTTTTTTAAATCCGATATTAAAAGTACGCGCGTGCAATGCTCGAAATCCCTAAGTATCCATGGGTGCTAAGGACACCTATAGAATTAATTGGCGGGGTGAATGCATCGATTTTGTACATAATAAGAAAAATTGTATGGTGACGTTGATTCTCAATAAAAAAATGTTCGTGACGCTTATTGAAATATGGAGTTTCAGTTTTCGTTAAGGGTATTTTTACACCCCGTAGATAATGAGCTATTTTTTATTCAAGTAGGTACTAAAATTGTGATTTTCATTACTTAGAGATTATATTATAAATATAGTATATTATTATTTCTAAGTACTTATAGACAAGAAAATATTCTTTAATATATCAGTACAAATATAATTAGTTTTGAGCCGACTTTAGTCAAATACATTTTAGAAATCAATGATTTTAATGAAGTAATTCAATATCTAAATAATTATAACTTTTCAATTTGGTTTAACTGTTTGATTTTTAGACAACCGATCATCATCATCAGCCTTTAACAGTCCACTGCTGGACTAGGCCTCTCCTTTGAAAGGAAGAATTGGCCTACTATACCACGCTGGCCAAACGGGTTGGTATAAGGTGTGTATCAAGTTTTCCTTCTCTTACAGTGCTGTTATCTGCATAATTTGCTCCCTCTGTCGGCTCTTACGACACCCATAGGATGATATAGGGTGGTGACTTTCCGTATTCTTAGTCCGTCACCACACGGACAATTACTACAACTATATTCCAAAACATTTTATTGAGGCCATGAAATTATTAACTCCTGTGATAATACAATGCCTAATAACATTATGAATGTCTCTGTTATATTATTCAAAGCATGAAATTGTTAGACAAGTTTTAACTCTTGCTCTGATTTTTCAGTAAAAAGTTCATTAAATACTTTTGTATACTGGCTACTCAATACATCTATTTCGTAATTTCATATAGTTTCTGCCCGTTCTCAAGGAAATTTCAGAAAACCTTTTCATATTTCAGCGCCCAATAGTTTTGGTGTACTCAGTAACGCAAGAATTTTTATAATTATCCAGATAAATAATCTTCGAAACTGAATAATACCAAAAATCGGCGACGACTACCAGACCAATGCATTTTATTTACTTTTTAACATTTTGAAATTAAACTACGGTTTCTAGATCATTCGGTTTAAATGTAATAACAGTGAAACCAATATAACGCGATAAAATCCGTAAATTGCAGTTTAATTTCGATGTGTAACATTCGCGTAAATCCAAGAAAATACTATTTTTAACATTTATTTATTTATTAATAGGTGTACGCTATCTTAGAACCTTAATTGAAGTTTATATTACATCGAATCTAAATAAATTGGAAAGTGTAACCCCGACTCCAAGTTTGTCTTGTATGCAATCAGGATACAACTAAGACTATTTAATATTGATGAACTATGCGAATGCAACCGACCCTTATGTAGCAAAGTAACACAACTAATAACCTATAAAAGAACGAGTTTAATAGTTGCGTAAAACCAACACAAAATTTCTCTACTCCAACAGAAACTCAGAAAATAAATGACTGCCCAGCTCATCTGCTAGCTGTTGCTAAATAAAAGCCTATAATTCTTAGTTAGCATTCGGATATTAAAGTTTGTCCAAACTTGCGCCTTATATCTCTGGGATAAAGTTCACATTTACATAATAGTTTGCCCTAAATATTCTGCAGTGTTAGGCAAACGCAATCACCGCCGACCAAATAATGTATTAACTTGACAATAAGTAACAAATGGGCTGCCGTGTGTTGCGAACAGGCTGCTATCAGCCCTGCTGTGAGCCCGGGGTACCTGGGGATCGAACCCGAGACCATCGTCTTGGCAGTCTGTTACGTACACCACTGGGCTATCGCCCGAGTGTCCCGACGAATTGCAAGTGTGTCGTCACCCTAAAGGAAATATTCTCACTAAAAGAACAAAGAGTATCGGTTGCATTAAATAGTGTCGTTTCTTCAACAAAGGGAAGAATTTTTTTTTTGTTTGGCGTTAAGAATTACTCGAGTGCGAACTGCGATTGATAGAGGGTAGTTGTGTTTTCTTTTGTGTTTTTGTCAAAGCATTGTCGAGTTCGCTGCTTTTATAATTGAATAGTTGTTTGTTGATTTTATTTGAAGATCTTCGATTAACGTTCAAGGTGATTAGTTGGTTTTATATATTTTTTGTGTAATACTCAATGCTTTTAAAAAGTAATTATCTTCCAGAATATTCTGTAGAGCCATTTTTGTGTACAACTTATAAATGCCTCTTTCAATGAGGTTTAGTTGCAGCGACCAGTTTTTTAATATAGAAGCAGTTTTTTACGTAATTAACACATGGCAGACATCGAAGAAATTTGTGGACGTCTTAGCTTTACATATTATTTATAAGGCATAAACATTGTACATACAAGAAGTCGGGTAAATTGATTTAATTCATCCACCCGCATACCTTAGCATATACATCCAAAATCATAATGGTCGCAACGGTGCCAAAATAGCGGCAAAATTTATAGCATAATATAGCAAAAAGAGGTATAAGAAATGTGAGGTATAAGGCAAGTAATAAATTAAAAAAATTACTTGTTAATTACCTTCTATTTCCATTAACGAAATTTTACGAACTAGTTACTGCACTTAGAAGCTGCCATGCGGGATAAAGAAAATAAAGCACAAATTGCTAAAGAACGTTTCCTTTACGTAGCTCTTTCGTTTGCTGAATATCATCAAACTTTTGAAGCACCGTTCGTCTAAGTTTAAGGATTACTTAAAGAATGAAGCGTTCCTCTAAAATTCTACTATCCAAAGTTTAAGAGAAGCGGTAAAGATAATAGAGCACTGAAATTCTATTTATTTCATGAATACCTACTATAAGTGAAGCGAGATGAAATAAAATTTAAGTGTTGGCGATTTCTTTAACGTGTTATTTAAATAAACAGACTGTTTTATGAAATACAAAAATTTATTAGTCAATTCGAAAGAACAAAATCAGAATTTGGTCTGGGTTTGTTGTGGCGACCTTAAATTCTCATTTCATAGTCTCTGTTACTTACGCCAAATTTTTTGATATATTTTTTATTACGTTTATTATTATGGAGATCTGCCATTCCTTTAATATACTTAAATTTTGGGCGCAGTAGGCAAACTTGATTCAAACTACTTCCGATAGACTTAACACGAGATTTCTACCTGTTTATGTAACGGTTACAAAATTAAACCTAAAGTCTTAGTTTGTAAAATAGCGAAGACATAAACACTGGCGACATTTAACAGACACCGGAGGAACTAACAAGTAGAGAAAGAAGATTTTGATTCACGCTATAAGAAATTTCACTTTTACTTTTCAAAATGTAATTAATATAATATACATATTAAATCCTTAGTGGATTTATTATTTTGCCTACTTAGGAATTTTTTATTAAACTTGTTGAGGGTTCCAAGACAGTTTAACTTTCAACAGAATTTTACGAGTGTCCAAGCTGACTATACAAGTGAGGCAGTGGTCGGCATTAGTATAGTCTTTCCTATCTTCTGGCCGAGGTCCACTGGCCCGGTTACCTAGAATGGTCAGATAATCATCACTATTTTAGGAGGAACACCACAACTCGCTGCTGTATATATAAAACCAACCGCATATAGAACGACAAATATATTGATTGAGATCTGTATATTCATACACACGTTCTGTATACTATTCAATACACGCGGGTGTATGATACTGTTTTTGCTAACATATTATAATGAGCATATATTATATAGATAACGAGTTAAACAAACGA
The DNA here is from genome assembly GCA_944739405.2 of Euclidia mi. NCBI lineage: Eukaryota > Metazoa > Arthropoda > Insecta > Lepidoptera > Erebidae > Euclidia > Euclidia mi. The sequence goes on along the minus strand of OX123193.2, from coordinate 66,436,708 downwards.
CACAAAGCCAGTCTAGAACTGATTAAAGTTAAAGTTCTGTCTTCTTAAAGTATTAATAGAAACTTATGAACTTTCGCGTCTTGTATTGTGGCCGCAAAATCGTAGTTAGGTTAATATTTTGTAGGTCATATTTGACAGCTTAACATTTGGACAAAATTATAAGGGTATAGATATTTTATTACTATGTCAATATTTTGCGATGATTAAGATTATATCTTTCGTGGGCTCAGACGCCTTATCTAGTTTCACCTTTATGTGATACTTTTTGTGGTAGTAAATAACACTAAAATTAATAGCTTTGTGGAGGATAAAGGTGTGGTGTTCCTCCAACTAGAGGGAGGAGCCTCTAACCAAGCTGGGGGGTCGTGCTTGGTGGCCTGCAGGCCGACGGACATACTTTGGAAGTTGTATATATGCCGCGTCGCTCGCGAAAGTTGATATCGCGGTTCAGGATTTTTGAATTTTTCCCGCGTTGTTAGGTGTTGCAGTCGTAGTTGTGTCGTAGTAGTTCCGTCGTTATTGGGTAGATGGCGCTGTGCGGGTGTTATGTAGCTGGCCGCTACATCACTCCCCCCCAAGACCGGAGGTCGTCCTTGAAGCTGATGGGGTCAGTTGTCGAGTGCCAGTGGAGTCTGTAGTCGCTTGCCGCAGTGTGCTTCGCAAGTCCCACGGTGAGTCGGGGAGAGGTTGCGAAGGTGATGAGCGGTCGGTGATGAGCAGTAGGCGATGAGCAGTGAGCGTTTGAGCAGTGAGTGTCCCACAGTGAGTCGGGGAGTTGCTGCGTAGTGGCTGCGTAGTTGCTGCGAAGCGGTTTGCGTAGTGGCACTGCTGCGTGAACGGGAGCGTCGTGTGCTGCTTAGGGGGACCGTGTGTGCAGTGAGGTGTACCGTGGCGCTGGAGAGGCTGCAGGGAAGACCAGGCATGCAAGTCTGCATGGCCTACGGTGGGATCCTGGCTTCGAAGATGCTGGCTGGCGGCGACTTGGTTGCTGACCATCAGGTGAAGTTCGGAGTGAGGTGAGGGGGAGATGACGATGATACTGCTGTTGCGGATCTGACCGGTGAAGGTTGCTTCAGATCACGTCGGGAACTGCTGGTAATCTGACCGGTGAAGGTTGCTTCAGATCACGTCGGGAGCTGCTGGTAATCTGACCGGTGAAGGTTGCTTCAGATCACGTCGGGGTCACCAATGTGGAGGAAGAAAGGTGTGGTGTTTCTCCAACTAGAGGGAGGAGCCTCTAACCAAGCTGGGTGGTCGTGCTTGGTGGCCTGCAGGCCGACGGACATACTTTGGAAGTTGTATATATGCCGCGTCGCTCGCGAAAGTTGATATCGCGGTTCAGAATTTTTGAATTTTTCCCGTGTTGTTAAGTGTTGCAGTCGTAGTTATGTCGTAGTAGTTCCATCGTTATTGGGTAGATGGCGCTGTGCGGGTGTTATGTAGCTGGCCGCTACAGCTTGAATAGATAGATAGAGATAGAATACGAATAAATATTTGTCTCAATTTATATATATCAAATCCTTACGTTACTGACTGACTGACAGACAACGCACAGCAAGAACTATTGGACGCAGGAAGCTGAAATTTGGCAAAAGAAAGAAGAACTAAGAAGGGATTTCCAAAAATTCCCACGGGATCGGAAAAATGTGCAGGTCTAGCTGAGGGAATTCTTTAGTACCTGTATATTCTGAGAAGACTAGATTTAGAAAAGACGCGTGGTTAACGCGGTCATTAGTTGCCTATGCTACCTTCCAACAATTTTCACACATAAAAAAATACTTAACCAATATTTTCATTTTATTAATTACACCAACTATAGAATACCAATAGATTTACGGACAATAACATTTGTTCAAGTTTGTAGCTATATGTATGATATTCTTACTAGAATTTAATCTGATCAAAAGTTATTCTATTCAGTCAAATTCGATTACAATTGGTTCAATTTAAGCTTTGAGATACAGCAGTCATATAAAGATTCCGTAGCCATGTTTATTCATACCTAAAATCCTACATATGTACACTTCTACAACGTATACTCAAATCTTAGATATGAGTTTGTGCTAGATAAACACTGACGTCATATATTTGTTCATCTTCAAAGGGTTTCTTCGCAAGATAGCACGTGGGACTATACAGGGTGCTAAATTAGTGTCTACTGCGTGCATGCACCAACGCTCAAAGGATGCGTCGGCAACACTCCACCCGGCACGACACTGACGGAAATTAACTAGCTTTGTAATTAAACGGTACAAAGACGTTTCTGTTACTGTCAAAAATTAGTCGAACGTTTCTCTTAATTGAGAATAATTGTATTTACGAATTCTAATTTCTCGTGATGCTATCAGCTTGTATTATGATTACAATCTGTCATGCATTACTGATTAACTTTCAACTACAAGTATTATTTCCTATATATGTGTAGCATATTTAAAAAAAATGGCAAACCAATTAAAATTATACAAGATGTCACAGGACCCATCACCAAGCCGAAGTCTACTTACTCGTTTTGGACATCATGCCAAGTCATACTAACCAAAAATAATACCTGGGAAACGAATTTAGAACTAATTGGCGGGGTGAATGCATCGATTTTGTACCTAATTAGAAAAATTGTATGGTGACGTTGAGCCTCAATAAAAAATGTTCGTGACGCTTGTTGAAATATGGGGTTTCAGTTTTCGCTATGGGTCTTTTTACACCCCGTAGATACTGAGCTATTTATTATTCAAGTAGGTACTAAAATTGTGATTTTCATTACTTAGAGATTACAAAACACTCTAAAATGGTAACATAATTAGGTTTTCGTATTGGGTATTAATAATGCTGGCCCCGGGAAGTAAGAATATATTCATAAATATAGTATTTTATTATTTCTAAGTACTTATAGACAAGAAAATATTGTTTAAGATATCAGTACAAATATAATTAGTTTTGAGCCTTTAGTCAAATACTTTTTAGAAATCAATGATTCTAATTAAGTAACTCAACATCTATATAATTATAACTTTTCAATTTGGTTTAACTGTTTGATCTTTAGACATCAACCAAATTATCATCATCAGCCTTTAACAGTCCACTGCTGGACTAGGCCTCTCCTTTGAAAGGAGGAATTGGCCTACTATACCACGCTGGCCTAACGGGTTGGTATAGGGTTTTTATCAAGTTTTCCTTCTCTTACAGTGCTGTTATCTGCATAATTTGCTGCCTCTGTCGGCTCTTACGACACCCATAGGATGATATGGGGTGCTGCCATTCCGTATTCTTATTCCGTCACCACACGGACAATTACTACAACTATATTCCAAAACATTTTATTGAGCCCATGAAATTATTAACTCCTGTGATAATACAATGCCTAATTACATTATGAATGTCTCTGTTATATTATTCAAATCATTAAATTGTTAGACAAAGTTTAAACTCTTGCTCTGATTTTTCAGTAAAAAAATCGTTAAATACTATTTATTGTATACTTTCTAGTATACAATACATATATTTCTTAATTTTATAGTGTCTGTCCGTTCCCATGGAAATTTCAGAAAATCCTTTCTTATTTCAGCGCCCAATAGGTTTGGTGTAGTCAGTAACGCAAGAATTTTTTATAGTTATCCAGATAAACAATCATTAAACTGAATAATACCAAAAATCTGCGACGACTGTCAGACAAATGCATTTTATTTACTTTTTAACATTTATTTATTTTTTAATTGGTGTACGCTATCTTAGTACCTTAATTGAAGTTTATATTATGTCAAATTTAAATAAATTGGAAAGTGGAACCCCAACTCGAAGTTCGTCTTGTATGCAATCAGGTTACAAGTAAGACTATTTAATAGTGATTAAGTATGCGAATGCAAACGACCCATGTAGCAAAGTGAGACAAGTAATAACCTATAAAGGAACGAATTTAATAGATGCGTAAAACCAACACAAAATTTCTCTACTCCAACAGAAACCCAGAACAAACAAGCACCTTCGCAATTGACTCATCTCATCAGATCATCACCAACTACCCCATACCATCTGATATAATAATATCATACGAAACTGCTATTACCGAAAAACTCTACTTAAGTAACCGGTAAATGTTCCCACCATTTCGATAACGGTTTCTATCACCGATTTTTCCCGTATAACGCGCTATCCGAACTCTCGTAGAATGAATAACTTGTTACAAGTTGTAGCGCTACGTGACTATTCAGTTAGGCACCTCTGAACACTTTAACACATGGAGCCAACCGACCGGATGTCATATGTCTGGCTGACACACTGCTAGAAGAGATGGCTGGCATGGATGGCAGTGTTAATTATTATTATTAAAGGTGTAAAAAGAAACTCATTTTGCAATATTGATTCAGTTATAGTGTAAATAGCCTCGTAGGGGTAATATTTGAAGAAATATTTTACAGGACGTGTGTGTCGAACAACGTCGCAACGTCGCAATTTAATATAAAATGTTGTGATTTCAGTTTCTAGTTTTTGTAATAGTTGTTTTATTATCCCTATATTACTGCTAGTATAAGCCTCTCCTAATTTTTATTATGCTGCAGACGTGTTGGTACCTATGGGATAAGATGTTCAGTTTCTATCTCTTCTCCCAGATACCTACTGATTCGTTCGTTTTATGTACTTTTATTATCGCCTCTTACGACAGCTACGAAATAAAATGGGGTAAGAAAGAAAGAAAGAATAAGCGTTTATTTGTATACCAGACGAAGGACATGAAAAAAAAATTTGAAAAAAATTTAGGTTTCTACACGCCTGTCGTCTGCATAAAAATAGGAGGCCAGTTCAGCATATTGCCGGACAGACGTGATCGGTGCTGGTTTTCAACTGGCTCATAAGTAGACACGGACTTCAAAACTGGTAAGCAATATATACTTACTAAAATATTTATAAAGTTAACATTTTAAAATAAATTTATAATTTTTTCTTAATTGGTCTAGTACATAACTATATTGATAAATACTACTTACAGGGTACTTACATTTCGTATTCTCAACCAGTCACTACACGAAGAACGCAGAATTTAAGACCGCTAAGGATCGCGCAAGCAACTCACCGTCACTGCCACGGATAACTTTATCGCGAGCTGCCCGTGGCAGTGAGCAAGGACACGCAATTTACATGGTGATATTTAGGACATTCTACACCTATGGTAAGTGACGACCTCCCACCACTGCCTTCAGTGGTGGGAGGATCCTTCCTCTCACCACTGAAGGTCTGCCACACGCCAACGGTCAAGGGCGGTGACCAGTTTTATCAAAGCCTTATTTTATTTTATTTTATGCAAAAACAATGTGTACAATAAGGCATTCTCTACCTGTCAACCTTAAGGTGGAGCAGAGATAAAGTGGTAGGTGCATTAAGACTGAACTGATAGTTATATATAGAGTAACATAATAATTTTTATATACATGATAGGGATATAATACATACACATTAAATAGTTCTATAAATATATACTTATACATAAATAATTATAAATACCTACATATATACCTAAATATACTTACATTCTATATATACATAAATACTTATAGTAATGGATGAGAGTGATGTGCTGATTCCTTCAATCTCTTGAAAAGAAGCTCTCGTACTTTCATTTTGAATGCAAAACGGTTGGTGGACAATCTGATTTCAGGAGGGAGTGTATTCCATAAGAGAATAGACTGCACAAAAAGGAAGAGTTAACGAATCCAGTAGCGTGACTGGGGCTTGCCCCAGTCTCACTACTGGATTCGTTTCGTTTCGAAAAAGATTATGTGAAGAACGAAGATTTCTATCATGTATAGAAGATAGATATTGGAAGTACGGCGTGAGATAAGTTGGAGGAGAAGGAGACCTAAGAATGGAGAAGAGTGTGGTAAGAGCACGCAAACACCGGCGCCGACGAATTGGAAGCCATTTATGTTCGGAACAATAAGTAGAGACATCATACTTACGAAGATTGTAAACCATTACGTAGACTGCTGTCTCTTCAGAAGGGATTTACCGAAATTCTCACGGGATCGGGTAGCTGCGGGGATCGTCTAGTACAAAATATCAAGTCCACCATCATTCCCGTCCGTGTGTATAACCTGCGTTATCGGCCGCACACCGCTCGAGTGAGCACCGCCGATGACGTCATAATCTCGTATCACGCATACTTCACGCGGCGCTTGACGTGACGCGATTTTATTAACGACTCTTCGAGATATGTCACCTCTTAGTAAAGTTGGACAGTTTTGCGGTATATATAAATGGGTGGGTATGTGTGTGTGTTCAATGTTGGTTTGAGAAGAGCGCAGTACATCTAATTTAAAGTGCCCATTGTGCAGGATTGACAAGGGTATTTGTTTTTTTCAGGTGCTGTATGCTCACCAGGGGTAGTAATAGTTAACTGTGATAAATCTTTGTTGCGGCACTATATTCCAGTCATAACCTATGTAATGTAAAGTCGAGGGACGACATTAAATTTTGTACAGTTTTCAACAATAGATAGTGTGACTTCTGAGGAAGGTTTAGGTGTTAACAGTTATTATTATTTTTTTTTAATTAGCCTGTATTGTCCCACTGCTGAGCAAAGGCCTCTCCCTTGGATTTCCACAAATCTCTGTGCTTTGCAATCTCTGGCCAGTCGTCCTCAAAAGCGTCCAGGTCATCCCGCCATCTCCGTTTAGGTCGTCCTCGTCGCCGCCGACCACCTGGAACCCAATTGGTAGCTACATGGGCCCACCTTTCTGTGTGCATGCGACAGACGTGTCCGGCCCAGTCCCACTTTAGTCGGCCTGATTTTGCTCCTACGTCCATTAAGCCCGTTTTTGAGCGCAGCGTAGAGTTACGGACGTGATCGGTCCTCTTCACCCCCAGAATGCTACGCTCCATGGCTCTTTGGCAAATCTTCAACTTGGACTTCTGAATCTCGGTCAGGGACCATGTTTGAGCACCGTAGGTTAGGATGGGCAGTATACACATGTCAACGAGTTTCCGCTTCAGTGATAACGGAAGGTTTCCCTTCAACATCTGCTTCATGGACCAGAAGCTCTTCCACGCATTTTGGATTCTTACTGTAATTTCCTTGTCTTGCCTGTTATCGAAGGATACTATCTAGCCCAAGTAAGTATAAACAGTTATGTGTTAATATAAATAAATAAATAACCGAGGTGAACAATTCATGCGGGTGAAATCAAATTACTACGTAAAGAAAATATTTTTGCTAAGCAGGCAGAACAGCAGTCTTAACTAGTTCAACTAGTAATGGTAGCATTTGTAACTGTGATACGACTCCCTTTCTTTGTGTCTTTATAGACAATGATATCACATTACAGTATTAAGACGATTGGGCAGGTGAGCTATTATGAGCGATCATTGTCGTTAGGAGATACGGAAGAAAGAGTATTTCTTGATTATACGACGTTATATTATGACGTTATAAATTAAATTGAATTTTATTTCAGGCAATTTGCAAACAGAAATTCACAAAACATAATACACATTCACATAGCTATAATAAAATGATATTATGTATAGGAATAGAATAAAAATATAACGTTAATATGTTACGCTTTTAGAATTAGGATTTAACCTTTTTTTCCTTTTCGTATGAGTTTATTGCCAACCCTGGTGTTGCAGATTTCGGACTGCCCAAAGGCCTAACGATCCTTGTCCGTACACTAGAACCGAGGCTGACAGCTCTACGTGCCCTTTAAAGCACGGTGGCACACTGATGTAAATCGTGTAAATGCCAAACGCGGTCACCTATCTAAGTAGCGACCTGTGGAAGAGTTGCTCAACTTTGCATTCCTATTAGAAACTAGAATAAGAATAAGAATATTTATTTGCTAGAAACATGGTTAAATATTACAAGATGTTATGTTGTTATTATTGTACAGCATGTTTCACCAAATGCGGCATGCAAAATTAGGCGTTGTTAACAAATTATTACAGGTAAGTTTTGCATCATAAGATAATAATCCATTTAGAATTTTTATACATACACATGTCAGATAAGATTATATAATACAATGGATAATTAGAAAATAATAATAATTTCAAATTCATTACAAAATTATCAATACAATGTTAAAATGTCAAGTAGAATAAAAATAACAACGAGCACAATCATTACAGAATTGAGTCAAATACATTCCATTTAAGATAAATAAATATTAGTATCATTGCATATTAAAGGATTAATGTTAACCGAATCAATATTATTATATAATTACATTGTTCTGTCTTTGTATGTCATAAATTCTTGCAAATTATAAAAGCACTTCTCAATAAGCCATTTCTTTACAGAGCTTTTAAATTGTCTTAGCTGTAATTCTCTAACCGATTTTGGTAACCTATTATACACTTGAATAGCCATGCAGCTGCTATTTCTTTTATATAATGTAGTTGACATTTGAGGCAGTGCTAGTTTCGTTGGATCTATAGAAATTTCTTATTTTCGTTCGCCTTTGTAAATAAGTTTGGGTGTGTTTGAACAAAAATACCAATCTCATAAATATATAAGCAAGTAATAGTGAATATTTTTAATCTTTTAAATAAAGGCCTACAGGAATCCAAAGGGGTTGCACCACATAACTGTAAGCTAAGTCTCGCTACGAGCGCTACTTTATGGATTATACCTATATGAATTTGACTAAAACTGAGTCTAGAGAACATAATTTTGCAATTAACTGCTTTAAGTGCCTCATGAATAAATTTTAGCGGTTATGTCGATACTAATTAATGGCATAGTAAAATGATAATGCAGAGCAAAGTACACCGCAATGAGATTTCGAAACTGATAGTAGTTTGACTCACACTGGTTTTGAAATATCATCACTATCATCACAATCGAAAAGTTATAATGGCTGCATTAAAAACTTTTGCTTTTGAGTCTGGTGTCTACGTTCCAGCCTTACTAGATTTAACTGAATATAAGCTACCGAGACACTGCGTGGCCGTCAGTGGGTCGGCCTGCTAAACGTTTGCTATTCAATTTGCTGGATATCATGGATTAATGACTGCTTGAAAATCAGGATAAAAGGAATGAAAATCTATGGTTTCTGACTCTAACTTGTGTTTTCATAAGAATCAATAGGTTGACCATATAATTTTGGAGATTTGTGAACTCAAAAACTAGCTTTGCCCATTCATTCCTACGAAAATGAAAAATAAAGTAAGAAATTGTAACTGACTTTAATTATTACACCTCTTGCTTATATATAAAAAAAAACATGTATGATACCAGACAACGTACCTATATTGTCCCAAACAATTATAGGTATGTCTTGCTGTTCGTTAAAAATACTTAACAGAAAATTTTTCATTATACAAGGTTATATATCGGGTCTTACTCGCAATAAATCATATATTTAAGGCATTTTTTGAAAAAAATTTCATCGTGTTTTTTTCAAATCGTTCGGATTTGAAGTAGCATGATGAAACAAATGGTCACAAACGTAGACGAAAAAATATATTTGCGTTATCAGCCTAGGTTATAATATGTATGTTCCACTCTTCTCAAGATGAGACACACGGGGCTCATCTCAATAACAAATGAGGGAAAAATAAATAATAAACTTATTCAACAATAATTAGTTTCAAGTAACAGCGTCATATCCGTTCTATCTTAAGCCTGTATGTAAATGTTTTGCAAGCTCAAGGGAAACTGTAAGCATGTAACAGTTTGCCACTTTTGATGGATGAACGTAGATATTACCGATCGGTGCCGCGAGACTCAGTTTAATTCCGAGCAACTATGTATTAGATAAAATTGCTTATGCGGCGGGATAGGAAGAGGGATGTTTTAGATAGGTTGAAGGGAAAATACGGAGGACGTATAATTATGTAATAAGAAAGTTTGTAAGTAAAAGTATTCGGTCATATCAATGTGCTTTGAATATAAATTTCATGTCGCTGTAATGTAGTGTACCATGGAATTTCCTTTTGGGTTGCGGAAGTCAGACGACAGTGGCCTGCGTTCCATGGAAAAGCTATTATTCAGTCCATTTTTAAGCCTAGCACATTCTTTATTTATAAGCCTACCTATTACTTGCTTCTTAGAACCAAGTAACAGACTGCCAGGCTTATAAATAAATTAGTTATAATCTTAAGAAAAAATACATAGTTGTACAGAATCTCAAACTTTATTTTGTATTTTATACTGACTGGAACAATAATTTGTAGATCACAAAGCGTTGTCCCTTGTGGGAATCGAACCCACAATATTCGACGAAGTTCTAAGCGGCGAGGAGACCGCTTGAACTATTCCGCCAAAATACGCGCCGTCATTGCTGAGTAATTAATAAGCGTTAATAATAATACATCGTTATATACACGCTGATTTTTTATTGGTTTAGGAAAAAGAAACCTCATGTCCGAAATAAAATCCTCTATACATATTCAAAATCAAAATTCATCTAGCACCTAAAACAAAAAAGTTATAAAAGTCAGTAACTGTTGGAAATACGTAGTATTAACGCACAATTCTCTCGAGTTAGGTATGTTCGAGCGCCGCGCGATCTTGACCTCGCCGCGCGCCGCCCGGCGCCGTCAACTGTTACCTACAGCGGTTGTAGGTAGTTAGTGTGGACCGATAGTGATACGTAATTTACTTAGAAAACACGATTTAGGTAATTTACGATGCCAACAATTTTAAACACATGTTTTTTCTTCTTTTGTTCTCTTTTTAAGAACCACTCCCGCACCCTAGTGCTAAATCCTGTGTTACGAGGGACATTACAAACCCACCACTAACGGACACAGGAGCCGAAATAAGAATGTATGAATCATACAAAGTGTTGTGTCAAACATTGCTTAAACCACTACGCCAACCATGAAGTGCAGTAATAAATAATTAGAACAATAAACGTATGTAACTAAATAACTATACCTAATCAATAATTCCTTCGTACATTACTCGGACTTAAGAATCAATAAATCGTTGAAATAAGCTATGTGTTCACAAAATCATAATTAACTTTTAGAAGAAACACGATAAACTAAGAATTATTAGTTACGTCGTTAGTCATAGGTATCTACATGATCTTTTGAATAACTAGACAAAGATTTTAACAATGGAAAAGTTTAGTACTTGCGTATTTCTAACGTATTTAAAAGAATGTAATCACAGTAGGTATTCAAAAATGAATAAACTAAATCATTTCATTTACCTTTGCTGTCTGCTGCCTACATCACAATCAATTTACACCTTTCACACATTGTCTTTTAGTTTCACTTGTGTTTCGTTCACCTTATCTTATCACCTATGTATTTTAACTACACTTCGAATACGTCGCTTCTTTCGTTTTCTCTCCAAACACGTAATAATTAGATAAATAGGAACCATAATACTCGACTTATTACGCAACACGGACACAAAGTGATGGGATAAAACGTGACATACAACTATCTCGCTGACCTAATTTCTTAAGACTGAAGTTCAAGGCTACGGACTGCCGGGCCATGCCAAATGAACCCGAACACAGTCGAACGTGATTGGACACGAGTGACGCATTGTGCCCGCGTCAAGCCACCGCTATTGGCTGGCCCCGTGTTAAAATGCAGACGGGGCCTCTCATGCAAGCGAGGCGCGCGCGCAGTATTGGGGGGGGGGGGGGTATCGCAGACACAGCTGCAGTTGAATGACCAATGCCTAGTACGTATGTGTATATATGACACGATCGAACGGATTTCGCTAGCGCGCGGCAATGATGATACTTCGTGCTCTCGAACTATGAAATTATTTATTTTCTCAATATTTTTTTAGCTTATATTTCAAATATTATTAGCTGGTTAGGTTCTATTAACGATAAGTAATAAGATGGCTTTCGATCCAAAACCAATTAAAAATCAGCGTGTATATATTTCTTGTGTGCGTGTGTATGTCACTGAACTCCTCCTAAACGACTTGACCGATTTTGATTTCACCGAATTTTTTTGTGTGTGTTCAAGGGGACTTGAGAATGGTTTAGATTTACAATTTAGTCCACTGGAAAATGATTTATAGTTAATTTTTATTTGTAAGTTGTTGTTGATTTTGGAATGTTTCACATTGGAACCGACTGACCATCGCTCTATCAAATCTATATTAATAATTTTTCAAGGGCTACGGCAGACTCGATCGAAACCTTACCTGAATAATAAAACATAAAAAAAAGATTTCTGATCGACAACATATATCCGCAAAATTCGGATTGTGGAGTATTTTGTTAAATTCTAATGGTTCTGACAGACAAATCGCAGTCGTCATATTGGCCACTCTAGTGAAACGTCATTGATACCGGATAATAACATTTTGAGTACAACTAAGTCTTAGTACTAAGTAGTTTGTATGTGTAAATACTTTTTGCAGTTATATTTCTTACCCCGAACATAGATGATAATTATACTATAACTAGAGAACCCCGAATTTACGCGAGCGAAGCCGCGGGCAAAACCTAGTTTACTATATACTTTCTACAAATGTTTTACATAATCTCAAATGCAATCCACATTGAATGCTTCTAGTGTAAAACTTCATTCAAATCGATCGATTTTTAATAACTGAGTTAAAAAGTAAAACGAAATCCCCGTTATCTTCCTTTAGTTAAGGAAGTCTGAAAGTTGGTAAGGATGGCCATCCATCCTCACAAACATTCGCGTATGAATAGATGTTTGTTACTCTGTTAAGCAAAAACAACTAAATGTTTTTTAATGAAATGTTGGCATAATATAACTTATACATCAGAATTAGCAACCAACTGAAAAAGGTGGCTGGGGTAGACTGGATGTTGAAGGCTGAGAACCGTGTACTGCGGCGCGTGTTGGGAGAGGCCTTTGTCCAGCAATGGGCTGATTGATACATCAGAATTACACATAGGCATCATAATTTGCCGCAATAACTGAACCCATGTGGCGGTTTCACAGGCTAAAGGGTCGTCTTTAATAACTTTAATCCTATGCGCTCTAAATGGTTAGGTAAGCAAAAAGTTTAGGCTTAAAATCAACATAATTATAAAGAAATAACGCTATTCATTTTCTGAAAACTGAAATAGAGTGAGCTCTATTTCAGTGTGTATCTTCCGTATTATATTTCTCTATGACTTCATTGAATATTCATTCCGACACATTGCCAAACTTTTGTCTTACAGAAGTTTGTCTTCAGTAGGTGAATATTTCTTGGAGATCTTTGAACACGAGGAAATAATAAATGAGGCTTTTCGCAGAATTACTGGTACAACTTGAAAGTACTCAAGACCTTTATACCGTAGTTACGCCAGTATACATTCTTAAATGAATATTGTCTTAACCCACTTTAAGAAAATGTGATAAGTTATTATGGCAAACTAGCTTCTGTCGATGGCTGGGTTGACTACCGGGACAAAAGATAGCCTATGTGGTCTTCGGATGGCTAGCACATACAACAAATAAATAATGTTTTGTACTCAAACAGTATTATAGCTTACCTTAAAGCACTGATAGTATTTTGTAGTATTGCAAAATTTCATAAAATTTTGTTCTTGTATTTGCATAAAAGATGATATGTTTGTAATTCCTACCGAATTAGAAACATTAAGATTAGAAATCACCGTTTTTTACAATAACGAATTTCTTAATTTTAGTCTTGTAGCAAGTTTTGTTTGTAATGATTATCAATGAATTTTATTATAATTTGCTTGTATTTTAAGGCAGCCTATAGGAAAGACTTTAAAATTGCTACGTAAAGTGTCTAGAGTTCAAACTGACAGCGCGAGTCGCTGACATAGGTATTGGTTTAAACTTTATCGCTTGATTAATGATGAAGATATATATCACACTTGGCGAGTATACTTGCATGTCTAAGAGTTTTTCATGAAGTTCACAAAAGACATATGAGCACGGCAAAGAAAAGTTTAACCGCTTTCATAACGAGAAGAACCAAGCTCTGAAAATAATGCCAATAATGACTTATTTGTCTTTAAACCGCCACTATCTCTAATTTATTTAATTTCAATTCAAACGGGTCTAAGTTCCCCCATTTTTCTGCCATTATCACCAAAACTGCTGAACTCAATAACTCATCTGCTTAGGGCTACAACATCGATTATGGCGACGTCACTATGCATAATATCGACAATTTATAATCTAGGAGTTGGAGTGAGATCGCTAAAGTCTAGTGAAGTGGTGTTGGGCCAATTTGTATGCAAATATCGATAGCACTCATAGCGCCGCGATCGGGTGTGGTGGGAGTTATAAGCGGTAGATTTTTACAGTAATAATAATGAATGAATTAGTTATTGCCAAGAGCCTTTATTATTGAAACGTGCATCATCGACCTTTCGAAAATAGGTGCGCATTGAATAAAATCATTAATTGCGGTAGCCAGTCAGGACTTACTCTGACAAAGCCATAACATTCGCTTCGATCTAATATCCAATCGAAATATTGGATAATAGAAACGAAATCAAATGTCTAAAATTACACTGAAAGTCAACGTACAACTAAATGTTAATGATGACAAAAAATTGAAGAACTTGCTATATTCTCCTCCAAATACAACAAAAATCAACTTTGATCTTTGAACACGAGGAAATAATAAATGAGGCTTTTCGCAGAATTACTGGTACAACTTGAAAGTACTCAAGACCTTTATACCGTAGTTACGCCAGTATACATTCTTAAATGAATATTGTCTTAACCCACTTTAAGAAAATGTGATAAGTTATTATGGCAAACTAGCTTCTGTCGATGGCTGGGTTGACTACCGGGACAAAAGATAGCCTATGTGGTCTTCGGATGGCTAGCACATACAACAAATAAATAATGTTTTGTACTCAAACAGTATTATAGCTTACCTTAAAGCACTGATAGTATTTTGTAGTATTGCAAAATTTCATAAAATTTTGTTCTTGTATTTGCATAAAAGATGATATGTTTGTAATTCCTACCGAATTAGAAACATTAAGATTAGAAATCACCGTTTTTTACAATAACGAATTTCTTAATTTTAGTCTTGTAGCAAGTTTTGTTTGTAATGATTATCAATGAATTTTATTATAATTTGCTTGTATTTTAAGGCAGCCTATAGGAAAGACTTTAAAATTGCTACGTAAAGTGTCTAGAGTTCAAACTGACAGCGCGAGTCGCTGACATAGGTATTGGTTTAAACTTTATCGCTTGATTAATGATGAAGATATATATCACACTTGGCGAGTATACTTGCATGTCTAAGAGTTTTTCATGAAGTTCACAAAAGACATATGAGCACGGCAAAGAAAAGTTTAACCGCTTTCATAACGAGAAGAACCAAGCTCTGAAAATAATGCCAATAATGACTTATTTGTCTTTAAACCGCCACTATCTCTAATTTATTTAATTTCAATTCAAACGGGTCTAAGTTCCCCCATTTTTCTGCCATTATCACCAAAACTGCTGAACTCAATAACTCATCTGCTTAGGGCTACAACATCGATTATGGCGACGTCACTATGCATAATATCGACAATTTATAATCTAGGAGTTGGAGCGAGATCGCTAAAGTCTAGTGAAGTGGTGTTGGGCCAATTTGTATGCAAATATCGATAGCACTCATAGCGCCGCGATCGGGTGTGGTGGGAGTTACAAGCGGTAGATTTTTACAGTAATAATAATGAATGAATTAGTTATTGCCAAGAGCCTTTATTATTGAAACGTGCATCATCGACCTTTCGAAAATAGGTGCGCATTGAATAAAATCATTAATTGCGGTAGCCAGTCAGGACTTACTCTGACAAAGCCATAACATTCGCTTCGATCTAATATCCAATCGAAATATTGGATAATAGAAACGAAATCAAATGTCTAAAATTACACTGAAAGTCAACGTACAACTAAATGTTAATGATGACAAAAAATTGAAGAACTTGCTATATTCTCCTCCAAATACAACAAAAATCACCTTTTATGAAGTAGGCTGTCTTTAAGTGCTAAAATCTAATTGTTACAAAATAATGGCCAGTTATTTCAATTTTTTTTATTATTATTGATTCACGTCTGTATCCCCGAAGGGGTAGGCAGAAGTGTAATATTACACCCACATATCGTCATGAATTTTTAGGTCCCACGTAATAGGAGGCGAGCCTATTGCCATTACCGGGCACATCACCAGACTCCGTGCTGCTACTGAGAATTCGGAAAAACCCAGTAACACTTTTGCCCGACCCAGGAATCGAACCCGGGACCTCCGATCAGCAGTCGCATAAGCTATCCACTGGACTACGGAGGCATTTATCTCTAAGTTTAACAAGGATGAATTAATGAAGCGAGTATCAGTTACAGCGTATTGATAGCGACTGCTCGCGACTTAAGATAGCGCAAACAATATTGGAAAGTCAATTCACTCAAGAGCTGTCTCATTCTGTAATTTGATTTGAACAGTTTATTTTGTGTCAGTAATATGGATCAGTGAAATAAGAAAACAGATAGAAAACAACTTTGAGATCTCTGATTTTATACATGATATTATATTTTCAAAGTATATTGTATAATTATTTTTTAGATCAATAAATAAAAATGATAGTTGAATACCTTTTCATAACTCAGAAAAGTATGAGGGAGGTAAATATGCCGCACTGGTTCTTCTTGCTGCTCCTGCAAAGATAAATACATAAATGAATAAAACACTGATTGTAGACAAAACAAAACAATTATCTATACCAATAATAGCCATAGCATTAATTAGATTTTTAGTCTGCCAGAAAATGTACTATAATAACCTTTGTCTGGCCTAACATTAGATAAATTGTGCGTTTGTCTTAGGATTAAATGTGTAGAAGACCAACAGGCCAACTGAAATATCCTCTGATACATATTTATTAGCTTTCTTTATCTTCCAGTCAACACCAACAATATAAGAGCACTATAATTTTATAGATTACACCACTTGGTGCATAGGGTTCCCACCAAGAACTTAGGGTCCCAAGCCAAACTCACCTGCAAGTGGTGCACCTGCCGATCAACGGACGAGGCTCTGGCAAACAAAATGTCCCAATAAGCGGCAATAGGCTCGCCACCTATTACGTGGGATCAAAACACTGGCGAAAAGTGGGCGTTTAATATGCCTCTGCCTACCCCTTCGGGAAAACAGGCGTGAGTCTATGTATGTATGTATGTATGTATTACACCACTTTATTGTGATTAGGTTTTTTCCTTGCGAAGCATAGCCGAAAAGTTTTTGGCCAAAGGTCAAAAGGTCTATTGCGCATTCGTGGATTTGGAAAAGGCTTACGATAAAGTGGTGAGGAATGAAATGTGGTCAGTGCTGTCAATGAATGGGGTGGACAGCAGCCTCATTCGAGCTCTGAAATCCCTTTATGAGGATTATAGAGCTTGTGTGAGGATAAACGGGGCATACACTAGCTGGTTTACCATCGAGAAAGGTGTTAGACAGGGATGTGTAGCGTCACCGTGGCTGTTTAACCTCTTCATGGACAGTTGTTTGCAAGATTTAAAACATAGTGACTGCGAATTAAGGATGAATGGGTTACTCGTCAAATGCCTCCTTTATGCTGACGATCAGGCAATACTTGCATCTTCAGCGGAGGAGTTGCAGGAGATGGTAACAATCATGCATGGTGTGTTAGAGAGGAAAGGAATGATAGTGAATATAAGTAAAACGAAAGTTATGGTTTTTGAAAAGGAGGAATGCGTTACGGCTTGTAATGTTTTGATCGATGGACAGCGAGTGGAACAAGTGAATGAGTTTGTTTACTTAGGTACGTTGTTTACAAGAGATGGTAAGAATGAAAAAGATATTGAAAGAAGAGTTAATGCAGGTAATAGTGTGAATGGAGCTCTGAAGGCGTTTACGAACAGTCAAAACGTGTCCAAAAAGGCGCGTTTGGCTGTGCATAGAGGGGTGTTAGTGCCTACCCTTATGTATGGTAGTGAAAGTTGGGTATGGCAGAAGAGACTTGAAAGTAAAATAAATGCTGTAGAAATGAGAGCACTGAGAAGTATGTGTGGTGTGTCTTTGACCGACAGAGTAAAGAATTGTGTGATACGAGAGTGGTGTGGGGTAAAAGAAGATGTAGTGACAAGCATCGAGAAAGGCATGTTAAGATGGTTTGGGCACATGGAGAGGATGGATGACGAAAGACTGACAAATAAGGTATATAAGGCAAGTGTGAATGGGACAGGACGAAGGGGAAGACCTAGGCGGACGTTTTCTGACCAGGTTGGAGACATCCTAAAAAAAGGACAAGTCAGAAGTACCCTAAACAGAAGAGCATGCATGAGAAACTTGATGGGAGTGAATGAAGCAAGAGAGGTATGTCAGGATCGTTGCAAATGGCGTTCCGTAGTCTCTGCCTACCCCCCTGGGAAACAGGCGTGAGTCTATGTATGTATGTATTGTGAAATCATAGTAAAAACCAAATAATTATTGGTAAAAAGTCGCTCTTACTTACAACTTGTGCCGAACTAATATGTATATTACGAAATAAACTTTGTTCAGTGGTCATATATATCATTTTTGAGTTATTGCCAGTTTACTGATTAAATTTTTCTGAATATATATTGCCAAGAAAATTATATATTCGAAGTATTAGAATTTCTTGTGAATGTGGATAAAATCTGTCATAGTGAGTTATAGGGATAACGTAGTTTGGTGTAATTGGAATATTGTAGCGGCAAATTTTGATATATAGTTATAGTCACATTGTTTCAGAATTATTTAGAAAATATTGTTGATAGGTATTATTTTAATTTTTTTATAGACTCACGCCTGTATCCCCGAAGGGGTAAGGCAGAGGCGTAATATTACACTCACATTTCGCCATGTTTTTTTTTTTAGGTCCCACGTAATAGGGGGCGAGCCTATTACAATAGTGTTACACAGGTCAATATATAGAAGTACCTACCTACATTCCAATTTTATTTTATTGTTTTATAAATATAATATCAAACAAATAAATATTTTGTACCTATTCATTACTTTCATATTCCCCAATAGTTATATTTAAAATAAGCTGTTGCCTGTTCCCAAATTTATTTAATTTACTTTTCTGTTATTTTTTTATAATCTACCTACATTATTTCCTTCTCAACTTTCTATCCACCCATTTCTTAGTTTCTCTCTGCTGACTTTACTCACTCTTCTTTATATTTCAGGTGCTTACGGGGTGGGTCTGTTCAAATGATGACCCGCAGAATGGCAGTTCTGGAGGACAAATTACAGTCCACACTCAAGGAATTGGAATCCTCCAAAAGCCTGTGTAACCAGCTGCTACAGGAAAGAGAGGACAGCGAAGAAGAAGTAAAGAAAATAGTAGACAAGAACACTGAACTCAAGGCACAGCTGGCTGAAATGCACACACACCATCTTGAAATACTTGAGCAACATGAACAACTTCGACTGACGGTGTCCAACTTCCAACAGTGCATGGACACTCATGAAGAAGCTCTGAGACGTGTAGCTGAACTGGAACGTGAATTGAGTGAAGCTCTTAAAACCATCTCCAACATAGAAATAAATAAACACAGTCAACAGATTGCGAATACCTGTAGCCTATATCATGAGTTGGTTAGTAGTGAGCCTGATCATGTGTGCATTAGGGAGCCAGTTGTGACAATAGATCTGACCAGGGAGGATACCATTATTATGAGACCCAGCTTTTCTAGTCATAATAAACTTAAACGCTACATTAAAATTACTAAATTAATTAAAAAATGTCATAAATCTATTAGGGAATATAATGTGCATAGAGTTAATTTAAATCTTAGAAAGGAGCGCATAAACTTAGTTAATCAACTTTCTGAGTACTCTAGAAATTTGGAACATAGCAGATCAGTGTATGATATGGAAACTCATCGCTTAAGGGAAGAGATATTACTTAGGGAAAGAACCTTAAATGAGATCTTCAACAAATACCAAGCTTCTCAACAAGAACTGAGCAAGCGTATAGTGGAGGCAGGTGAGCTCGTAGACTTGGTGAGGTGTAATGCAGAAATGTATGAGTCTCTGACCAATAAGCTCTCATGTTCTTGTACTCATACTCTTGTACCAGCAGAGCCATTGAGTACCGTACTACCTGAGAATTTTTCTAACAATCCACAAAACTCACACTCATTACAATCAAATTTAAATAAATCTAGGCTTCCAACATCTATTCATAAGACTTTTATTTTTTCTGATAGGCTAGGTCACAATTTTGGTAGTCTTCTCAGTGAATATACAAATCAGTGTGTTATAAATTATTGTAGGCCAGGGGATAGTTACTGTAGTTTAGTTAATCAGATTAAGTTACACCCCTTAGATGAGAGTAGTACTGCAATATTATTGTTTGGTAACAGTTTAACTGTAAAGAGACAGGATATCATAGAATGTGTTGAATTGTTGATAGAACTTAATTCTAAATTTAGTTGTAAATTTATTTTAGGTGCTTTACCTTACTCAAACAACTTAACACAGACACAAAATATGCACATACACTCATTAAACATGTTATTGTATAACATAACTTGTCGTCATAGTGACGCAATATTGTTTTTTGACGCTAATAAATTTATTAGTAAATTTATTGACGTGACAACGTCTTATAAATTGGTTTGCCGGGTGACACTTCAAGAAACTGCGTTACGCTCCGCTCACGTTATGCGCTCACAATGAGAGCGAGTGAGAGGCACGCGTCCCGCCTAAGAGCGAGAGAGACAGACATAAAAAGTGAAAGGCACGCGTCTTTCATCCTTCTTCCTACTATACGAATGAATATTCACATTAAAATTATTTTACCACTCAAAGTCGTTGTCACGTAAAACTTTCGCCCGTATACCGACTTTACAGGCAACCAATTTTTTTTAACTAAAGATACAATGTATCTGCCATTTTATATTAAGCGACAAATTGCTAAGTTATTAGCATACAATTTACAGCAAGGCAGTGAGCCTTGTGTTGACAATTTATTTGATAGGGTTAGTACATGTACTAACAACGTTTTTATTGACACATCTTGTGATTTAAACTCCAAGATAGGACAACAGTTAGGCTGCAGTATTTGAATATAGTACATCAAAACATTCAGGGCCTATCTGGCAAAGAGTTAGAGTTAAGTTTATTTCTAGAAAAATATGACGTTAAGGTTTTGTGCTTAACTGAACATTGGTTAAGCACCCATGAGGTTATTGTTATAAATGAATATTACACAGTGCAGAGTTCGTATATAAGAAAGCAGGCTATTAGAGGCGGTTCTCTCATAATGACTTCAAATTTATTAAAATGCAAAGAACGTAAGGATATTGTAAATTTATCTATTGAGCGCACTATTGAGTTGTCCTGTGTGGAACTAGACTTATATATTATAATTTGTGTATATCGACCCCCTTCTGGTGATTATAATCTATTTGAGACTGTTATGGAAGATGCTCTTAATAAAATTATAGGTAGTCATAAGAATATTATAGTATGTGGTGATTTTAATATTAATATTTTAGAGAATTCTTCACAGTGTACTAGATTTCTGAATCTTTTTAAGTCATTTAATTTAAGTAATTTATTCTGTGAACCTACTAGAGTCTCTGAAACATCTTCTACTTGTTTGGATAACATATTTAGTTCTTGTGTTGCTAAAAACCCAGTAGTTATTAGTTCTCTTCCTTCTGATCACCGTGGACAGATAGCTAGTTTTTCATGTACAACATATGATAAATCACATACAGTAGAATGTAGGCCTCAAACTACCAATCGTCTTATACGTTTTAAAAACAATATTATCGCTAAACTCAATCCCTCAATTTTGAACTCAGAAAATCCAAATACAATTTATAATTCACTTTTTGGAATAGTAAATAATGAGTTTCAAGATACTTTCAAGAGTAAAACTGTCACATTAAAGGGTACTACCGGATCTTTTAACCAGTGGGCCACTATAGGTATATACGGAAGTAGAGCCAAATTGTTTGAATTATATGGTATGAAACAACATAGATTTGACACACCTTTTCTAAATTATGTAAAAAACTACTCAAAAATTTTTAAACAAGTTTGTGTTATGGCAAAATCTAAATTTATTAGTAGCAAAATTAAGCATTCAACAAATGTAATTAAAGAAACTTGGAGAATTATAAATAATGAAACAGGAAGAGCACGACCACGGGAAAACCAATTTGAACTAAACGAAAACAATTTATTAGTCACCAATCAAACTCAAGTAGCGCATATGTTCAATAGTTTCTTTGCGAGCATACCTTTAACAACTACTAGCTCTTTACAATCATCATCTTTAGACGCTGGAAATTTTTTGCTTAGCAGTGTACCTGAATGCAAGAGCGTGTTTAGATTCGAGCACGTTACCCCGCGAGATATATTGATCGCATATAATTCAATTAATATTAAAAATACCGGCGACTTTTGGGGCATTTCAATTAAAATTTTAGGTACTATAGTTGAGACTGTTGCGCCTTACCTCTCTATAATTTTTAACCAATGTTTTGACTTAGGCGTATTTCCGGATTTGATGAAATTAAGTAAAATCATACCTTTATTCAAATCTGGCAGTAAAAATGACGTAAATAACTTCAGGCCCATCTCTATCTTGCCGGCATTTAGTAAAATATTTGAAAAGATTTTATTAAAGCAGCTACTAAGACACTTTAATTTAAATAGTCTGCTTCATAAAGATCAATACGGATTTACTAAAGGTAGATCCACTACTGATGCGGGTGTTGCTCTCATAAAACACGTTTATAATGCTTGGGAGTCATCTAAAAATGCTATCGGAGTATTCTGTGACCTCTCAAAAGCATTTGATTGCGTTCATCACGACACACTATTGCGTAAGCTCCGCCACTACGGCGTAGAGGAAACCGCACTTTGTGTTGTCGAGTCGTACCTGCGGCAAAGATTTCAGTGCGTCGATGTAAATGGGACTACATCCTCTAAATTACCTATACAGTTAGGCGTTCCACAAGGCTCTATTTTAGGTCCTTTTCTATTCCTTGTATATATTAATGACTTACCTTTTTATTTAAAAAATATCTGTGATGTCGTACTTTTGGCAGATGATACGTCACTTATTTTTAAAGTAGATAGGAATAGGAATCAATTTGATGATGTAAATAATGCACTTATACAGGTTACACAATGGTTTACAGCAAACAACCTAGTGCTTAATTCTAAAAAGACTAAATGCGTTAAATTTGCTTTACCTAACGTTAGACAACTGGGACCTAATATAAGGCTAGATAGGGAGGAACTTGACACAGTTGACTCGACAGTGTTTCTAGGCATTACACTAGATAATAAGTTACAATGGGGTGCACATATAGCATGTCTTGCAGGTAAGCTCAGCTCTGCTGCGTATGCTGTCAAAAAAGTTAGACAACTTACTGATGTTGACACAGCTCGTCTAGTTTATTTTAGCTATTTTCATAGTGTCATGTCCTACGGTATTTTGTTATGGGGCAAAGCTGCGGATATTCAGAATATCTTCATTCTACAGAAACGAGCGGTACGATCAATATACATGTTAGATGCAAAAGATACTCTTAGGGAACGCTTTAAGTCTATAGGGATTCTTACAGTAGCCTCGCAATTTTTATTTGCTAGTATATTGTATATTAGGCAAAATATAGGTTTATTTACTACAAAAAGTGATGTACATAACATAAATACTCGAAACAAGCATAATTTATATGCCCCTTATCATCGTTTACATAAAGTTAATAATTCTTTTGTAGGGCTAGGTATTCGTATATACAATAAAATACCAATTAGTCTTTTAGAATTGCCATTTAGTACGTTCAAAAGTAAAATAAACTGCCTTATTAGGAAAGGTTATTATACCATTAATGATTATTACAGTGATAAGGATAGATGGTCACTTACACTAGCCAACTCTTGATTTTTTAATTTATATAGATACCTTACTTTTCAGTTTCTTTTTTATATAATATCTCTAGTTATATTAATTTAATATTCATGCATTATTAGGTCATTCAACTTACTACATTTACATTTTCATTGTTGTTCCACAAATTTTATTAAAATTTGCTACAGTGTTAGATGAAGGTAACTCGTTATCATGGGCTGGATACATAGTTTTTGTAATTTTCGTGTATTCATATACCGTCACTTTCTGTAACATACTTTTCCACCATAGTTCTGAACATGATCGCGAGTTGCCTACATTATAAAGCGTAAGTGGATGCTCCTGTTACACAAGATTCACATTTGAAGACTACTACAGCACTTAATTTAATAATTACATATTTTGTATATATGTATATTCTTATTTACTATTTACAAGTAATTAATTACAATGTGAAACAGTTGCAGCTCCTTACAAAAACAAAATATGTACCATAACACTGGCGATTAAAAAGAGTGGCCACGAGTTTTATTGCCCGTTCTTTCTCGTGGTTCTCCCTATTGCTTTGCGAATGGGCAGTAAATGTAAATGTAGAAGCATTATTAGAAGCATTATTAATTTACTTTAAAAATTTGACGTTCATAAGCGTCACGTTGTGACCTAGATGAATAAATGATTTTTGACTTTGACTTTGACTTTGATTACCGGGCACATCACCAGACTCCATGCTGCTACTGAGAATGCGGAAAAACAAAGTAACAGTTTTGCCCGACCCGGGAATCGAACCCGAGACCTCCAATCAGCAGTCGCATAAGCTATCCACTGGACCACGGAGGCAGTATTTTGTTGTTATTCGTTGATGTCATTATATTCACTGCACACAGATAGACTGACTGCGGAATTCAATATTCGATCTACCCATTTTTTGTGATTTTAAATTCGTTTTGTACATAAGCTCCATACAAAATATGTCAAACACGAATCTCGAATCTCAAAATCCATGGATAGATCGAATATTAAAACCGACCCTAAGACAGAACCGCAAAATATTGGAGATAGAAAAAAAAATACTGGTTCAACCCTCCAAGTTTAGAAAAGGTTTAAAGAGTAAAAGTTTTAAAGGACAAAATCGATAACGATGCAATATATTTTATACTTGCTCGTTGTCTATCTCTTCACTTCTCATATAAAACGATTCAAATGTCGAGGTGACAACAGGCATTTATACCCTAAAAATAAATCTGCTCGATAAGGTTCAGATGTCCGTTAAACATGTAATATATTCATAAAATATACATAATACTTTTGTGCTCTAGTGTATGAATTGATAGACTATTACAGTACAGACATGACAAATGAATAATATTCAACTAAGCCAAAACATTGCAATAAAACACCAGAAACTACATAACTGATTTTATTATAAAGATTGCAGCAATTTATTGCTTTTAGAAATACATTGATTATGTATTAGGTGCTGGTACCGTACCAAGTAGCATTATATTATTTGTAAACAAAGTTCTTTGCTATGGAATGTTTCGCCTGCATGAATAACAACATGCTGTCTAGACGGCATATATTATGAAGGCATGTCAGTAAAATGTAGTTAGTATAAAACATATTTTATACTAACTACATTTTACTGACATATCATATTCTCCGATTTAAGAATTTCATTTCAATGATAGCGTGCTGTCGAATTATTCATAAGTTAATCAGATTTTTATTCATATTTTGTGTCAAAGGGGACAGACAAATCTTTATTCGCTCGTGATAGTCAAATGAGTTAGTTACCAGGTTCACGTCAATTTTAAAGTTCATAGCAAATGTGTCTTGTCACACTGTACCGGCACCATAACGGTGCAGTAGCAGCACGTTGCCGTGTAGACTTTGTTAAATACTGATTAGTGCGCTGAAAACCTACCGTTGGCATTTTATTCTGACGTTGTGAAATGTGCTATATACTGACGTTAAATTTAAATGATTTATTTAAAGTCAAATTAATTTAAAGTTAAATGATGAATTTCTAAATGTTGCTATTTAAAGACCATTTAATCAGACAGTTTAAATGGTCTTTAAATGGCAACTTAATCAGTGGGTTGAAGTGGTGCCGTTGTGATGACATGATAATAAGACCCGAAAAATTCACTGAGTGGGAGCACACGCGACTTCATACAAATGTGCTACGTGACTGGCAGGAAAACAAGTGTCCATTATCGGCAGCTGGGCCTTACGCAGATTTACTTTTTAAGTAAACTTTCGACACGACCACACATTCACACATTTAGGCCGTTCACGAAAGTCATATTTAATGCAGTTTCAGTTTCACCTTAGCCACGAAGATATAGAAGCAAGTGGTGCATGCAGTTGGTTTGAAAACGATACCGTCTGCATAGCAGTCTTCTGGTATCTACACGAGACTATCGTTGCCTTCACGGCTTATGAATATGTCTATAAGCAGCTATAAGAGTGTAATTATTTACCTACTAGCTTTTGCCCGCTGCTTCGCACGCGTGAACTTCGTTTAAATAAAAAGTTTTGTACAGACTCCCCTACACACCTCAAGGAACATACATGCCAAATTTTACCTTCTTGCGCACAGTTGTTTTAGTTGTGGCGTGTCTGTCAGTCAGTCAGTAACGCAATGATTTGTTATATACAGATTGAAGTGATTCCATTGAAAAGTAATAGGTTTTACACCAACTGTGACTCCCTTTGCAACCCTCTTAGAGGAAAAAAATCCAAAAAAAATTATTTGTTTTCACTAACGTCATTTGCGGATCCAATAAACAAA
The DNA here is from genome assembly GCA_944739405.2 of Euclidia mi. Classification (NCBI taxonomy): domain Eukaryota; kingdom Metazoa; phylum Arthropoda; class Insecta; order Lepidoptera; family Erebidae; genus Euclidia; species Euclidia mi. The sequence goes on along the minus strand of OX123193.2, from coordinate 66,410,134 downwards.
GTATGAATTAAATACCTTGAAGTATTAAAAGGGTTTAGTAGAATTGAATAAAATAATTACTCTAACTAAGAAAGTCCAAAATGATTACTATATTCATAATAGCAATAATAAATCAAAAGCGAGTTGGAACATTATAAATAAAACTAGAGCCAGAATGCCCAAAAATTGTATAAGTAACTAGACTAAATGTGCAAGGAAATATAATTAATGACCCTATGAAAATTGCCCAACCTTATTAATAATATTTTTATTGATGAAATACAAAATTTGACATCTAATATTAAATTATCATTTAATAATAAATTGACATTAAGTAATAAATTGACATTAAATAGTAATTTTGCATGTAATAACTATAATTCCCTCACGTGGGATCTCCACCTTGTCGTGGAGGGGGAGGGGGGTGGGCTCAGTACCCGTGGGTTTGAGATACACCCACGGTGAAGCTAAGCGGGATCCCGGGAGGGGACGCTCCACGTGGGCTTGGGTGAGGCCTGCGTAGGATGTGTCCCAAGGTGCGGGTGCAGGGGACAGTTCTGTCTGTTTCTCGCAGTCGGATGCAGTCGCGGGAGGAGAGGCGTGTCGGTGTTGCGTTGCCGCGTGCCATATCTCCCGCGATCTCCACCTTGTCGTGGAGGGGGGGGGGCTCAATAACCGTGGGTTTGAGGTACACCCACGGTGAAGCTAAGCGGGAACCCGGGAGGGGACGCTCCACGTGGGCTTGGGTGAGGCCTGCGTAGGATGTGTCCCAAGGTGCGGGTGCAGGGGACAGTTCTGTCTGTTTCTCGCAGTCGGGTGCGGTCGCGGGAGGAGAGGCGTGTCGGTGTTGCGTTGCCGCACGCCATATCTCCCGCGACCAAATGGGGTACCGTCGTTGCGTCGCGGTGGGGCCGCAAAGGAAGAGGAGATGCGGTGTTGCGTTGCCGTCTTCCGTATCCTCTGTGGCCGCTGGGTGTTTTGGCGGCGGAGCCCAACACCTTCATCCGCCACCAAGGAGGTTTCGTTCGGTGCCCGCCTGACCATCTGGCGGGCCACTACCCGTCGGGGGGTAGCGAGGAATGCTTCGGTGAAACCCTACCCAGGGCGGAGGGACTCTATGAGGATTTTCCAGCCCGACACAAAAAATTTCATTCCATTTTTATTAATCCGACAAAACCAAATGACATCTACAGAATAATTCAATCACTTAAAAATACTACAAGTACCGGTTATGATGAAATACTAAAGTAATAAAGTATGTAGGTCAATTAATATCGCCAGTACTCAGTCATGTTTGTAATCTATGTGTAATACAAGGTATATTTCCTTCAAAACTAAAAATAACTATTGTAAAACCACTCTTTATGAAACAAGACCGTATGAATATGACTTTCTACAGATCTATAGCACTCATACCTGTTCTCTCTAAAGTTTTGGAAAAAGTAATATACGAAAATCTATATCAATATTTAGAAAAATATAACATTATAACAAACGCACAAGCAGGCTTTAGGAAAAATATGACTATAAACCAAGCTATATACAATTTTTTAGGCGAAATATTAAAAAACCTAGACAAAAAGATAGCCACATGTACGCTATTTATGGACCTGAGCAAAGCATTTGACTGTGTGGATTATAAGATATTAAGTAATAAATTCCTACCTGAGCAATAGGAAACAAGCAACCAGTGTAACAGATTTATCTCAATTAAAAAAATCAACATTAGAATACAAACCTTAATATAAAGAAATAACATATACTTCAGAATATAGGGAAGTTAAATATGGCGTTACCCAGGGAAGTGTACTAGGCCCCTTATTATTTCTTATATATATCAACGATTTCCCTAAAGCCACAGCCTCGCCAATGTTTCTTTTCGTCGATCATAGTACTGTAATTTTCTCTAACCAAAATCACAATCTAATAACGAGAACAATTACTGATACATTAACTGATCTAGTTTGCTGGCTTGAAGCTTATTATCTTGTTTTAAATTTAGAAAAAAACAAATATAATGGTATTTAGAAATCGAGTCAGAAAATTACCTAATAATATTGAATTAGAATTCTCAGGCACAAAGATAAAAGAAGTAGAGATTGCAACATTTTTGGGCCTATATGTTGACTGTAATTTAAACTGGAAATCCCACATAGAGTATGTCTGCTCAAAGTTAAGTACATGTTCATAAGCTCTATAAACATTAACAAAAAATGTAAGCATTTCTACAGTCATGACTGCTTACTATGCATATGTGGAATCAATACTACGCTATGATATAATATTCTGGGGTAACTCTACAGACTGGGAAGCTGCATTTAGAGCGCAGAAACAATATAATATAATATTCTACCACATACACACATCACCAACTAGTCCCAAACTAAGCAAAGCTTGTACTATGGATACTAGATAATGGATAAACAAACATTTATAGACAAACATCCATGTTCATGCACACAAATGTTTGACTTGAGCGGGAATTGAACCCGCAACCTTCAGCGTAGCAGTCGCTTACACTCCCGCGGCGCCAACCAATGCATACGATCAAAATTAAGATTGAAAGTGACAGATAGTTGCAAAACACATTTTAGAACATTAAATCTACTGACCTTGCCATGTATATACATACTAGAGACAGCTTTATTTGTAAGAAAAAATGTGAACCTATTTGCAAAGCAAAGAGGAAGTCGTCACCAACATAAAATAAGAATTGTGCCTAGTATGACATTCCTATTAAATAATAGTATACTTTGTATGACTACCAGGATTTATAATAATTTAACGTCTGAACTACATAGAATAGATCATGTCAATGTGTTTAAATATGAACTGAATAAGATATTGGTACGTAAAACTTACTATAGTGTTAAAGAATATCTAGAAGACAAACATATACCAATAAAAACTGCTTGAGAGGTGTCAAGGGACACCCAGATGGAACGAAGTTCCTTTCGATCAATTAGTGAAGGAATTGTAATTTTTTTTTTTAAGTTATATTAATATTTTTTTATTATTAACAAATATAATGTAATATAAACTTAATGAGTAGGCTCAATTTTAGTAATAATAGTTAATTTTACAAAAAATGTTCCGTTCGCCATCTTGGATCCCCAAATAAATGTCATTTACGTTATCAGAATGCATGATAGCCCCGAAAATTATACCCATATTAATTTTATTAAAAATGTCCCGTCCGCCATCTTGGATTCCCAAATAGATGTCATTTTCCTGACCAGAATCCATAAAAACCCCGAAAATGATACCCATATTAATTTTATTAAAAATGTCCCGTCCGCCATCTTGGATTCCCAAATAGATGTCATTTTCGTGATCAGAAAGCATGAAAACCCCGAAAATGATACCCATATTTTATTAAAAATGTCCCGTCCGCCATCTTGGATTCCCAAATAGATGTCATTTTCGTGATAAGAAAGCATGAACATGATGCTTGCTTTCTATAAGAGAGAGAGAGAGACAGACAGAGAAGCATGCGCACGCCGCACGGCTTACAATCGCTTACTATAGCAAAAAGTGTCGTTACAACTTTTCGTCGTAATTTTTTCCGTCTAGCCCCCTTTCGCAACGCGCGATAAGGAACTTCATACCAATTACTTGATCTTTTTCTTTGACTGATTATATAATTATGAACAATCTGTACTTGACATGATATAAATTTTTAATATATTTTTTTTTTATAGTAATAGGTGGCAAACGAGCAGACGGATCGCCTGATGGTAAGCAATTACCGCCGCCCATGGACACAAGCAACACCATAGGAGTCACAAGTGCATTGCCGCCCCTTTGGGTTGGGATGAGGAGTGGGATGAGGGAGAAGGAAAGGGGATAGGGCCTCCGGCGCTCTCACTCACCGAACGAAACGCAACAGTTTAGGTACTGTTACTTAACGTCGATTTTCTGTGGGAGGGTAGTACTTCCCCGGTAGAGCCGGCCCATTCATGCTGAAATCAGCAAGGCTCTACTACCTGGTAAAAGTTTGTAGTGTTTTGGTGTATTACTTGGTTTATATTTGACATACTTAATATACATTAAAAAAAAAATTATAATATAATAATAACATTCGGACTGTATTTTATCTTATCTGTTTATTGTGAAGCCTAAAATCTATTTATTTGTAACGTTGCATGCCTACGTTGGTAAACATACTTTAAATACTCATTCACCTAACAACTTGTAATGTATACTATGTTGAGCAATAAAGATTTGATTGATTGATTGATTGATTGGGTTTCAATCAAATTTTGAATCCCATTTTATCCACTTAGGGTAAGAATTTTCAATAAGAGTTTCTTAGTGTTCACTAACTTCATTTGAGGAACCAATATACAAAGTTTCAAGTTAATCCATTGAAGGAATAAAAAGTTTCATTTAAACTCTGACAACCTGTTCATCCCACTTAGGAGAGGAATTGCCAAAAATCCTCTCTTAGTGCGCCCCTACACACCTCAACAAACAAACATGCCAAATTTCACCTACTTGCACTCAGTGGTTTCAGCTGTAGCGTGTCTGTCAGTCAGTAACGCAAGGATTTAATATATTATTATAAATATATATACAGACTAGAAGACGCCAGCAGCTACGCCTGCACATTTTTTTAATTTATCTGTTTTGACCGATCCCGTGGGTATTTCGGGAAATCCCTTCTTAGTGCGCCCCTACGGTCCCCAAGGAACATGCATGACAAATTTCAGATTCCTGCGCCCAATAGTTTTGGCTGTAGCTTGTCTGTCAGTCAGTCAGTAAGGCAAGGATTTTATATATTAAGATGAAAGTGATTCCATTGAAATATAAAAGATTTTAACCAGACTCTAACTCCGTTTTCTACCCTCTTAGGGGAAGAATTTCCGAACTAAATGTCTTTGAGTTCGCTAACGTCATTTGCGGATCCAATAAACAAAGTATGAAGTTAATCCCTTGAAGTATACAAAGGGTTTCAATCAAATTCTGACTCCCGATTTTATCCACATAGGGTAAGAATTTTCAAAAAGACTTTCTTAGTGTTCACTAACTTCATTTCAGAATACAATTTAATTTAAACGGGTCTTATTCGCGATATATTTAATTAATTTAAGGTATAAATACCTATGTTTTACCATTTTCATTTCAGAAAACAATATACAAAGTTTGAAGTTAATCCATTGAAGGAATAAATATGGAAGAATCCCTTAGGGAAAGAATTTCCAAAAATCTCCCCTACACACCTCAAGGAACATACATGCCAAATTTCACCTACTTGCGCTCATTAGTTTCGGCTGTAGAGTGTCTGTCAGTCAGTAAGTAACGCTAGGATTTTATATATACAGATTCGTATTAATCATCATCGTTTTCCCATTAATTTGTCTGCAAATAACAGCTTTATTTTAAACCTTAAACATCAAATTCACTATTTCCTAAACTTCTTATAACCCACCTAAATACACATCTTGAGGGAATAAATCTCGTTAAATGAATCGAGATATTAAACTCGGCGGGAGCGTTGCGTGTCACCGACAGATCCACATTTACATATTCCAATCGGAAATATCATCGAACTTGTTAATATGGCGTGTTTACTGAGCGGTTCTGAGATAAGTATAATGTGAACTTGTAAGTGATTGCACTGAGTTTTTATGAGGAACGTGTGTTTTTTAAAGGAGTGAGTTTGCTGCTTGGAAAGTATTAGGATTACAGGAAAATCTTTAATTTCCTTAAAAAAGACCACTTTCGCACTAGGAATAATTTCGCATTCCTGTGTCGCGGCGCACATTAGAAACATACAACCAAAGGGCACAGTGAACACCCAGACTCAAAATAACAATTTATTGATCGATCAAAGTGTTGTCTCGTGTGAGGAATGAACACACATCTCTCAGCGATCTGCAATAATCGTAGTTGATATCTGTTGAAGGTTTTTATATCTACACAGTATGTATTAGCACTGGCCATGTATCGTACTGGCCATCTGTCTTTTAATGTCACTAGACATATAGACATGTATTTCAAATTATGTGTTTACTTCTATAGTAAGAAATAAAACATTGTCTGTCTTTGCCACTCGTCTTTGGGAATACGTCGTTTTATTTCAGGTTATGGGCCCCGAGAGCTCATAAAATCGCAATTGAGTCGTTTTAACAAGGATTTTGCAAGCAAGTGTGAAAATACAGTATTCGTTTTAACAAGGATTTTGCGAGCAAGTGTTAAAATCGCAATTGAGTCGTTTTAGCAAGAATTTTGCAAGCAAGTGTTAAAAGACAGTATTCGTTTTAACAAGAATTTTGCAAGCAAGTGTTAAAAGACAGTATCCAGTGCGATTTAGCTGTAATTTTAATTATCGCAGTAAGTTCCAGTATATCAGTTCGACAAAATTCGACAGTTCGAAACTAAAGGGACGCGATAATTATTCGGAGTGGTGTTTCGCTGCAGAAAATTTCTTGGTTCTGGAAGGCATGAAACATTGTATAAAGGCAGAACCAGATAAAGAAATTACAAGCGCGGTCGATGGGCAAACGTTGTATTATTTCAGGTTATAGGCCTGAAATTGAAGCCAGAAATCAATTCAGAATGTAAGATTCAAGTGCAAGACCAGAATGTTGCTTCAGTGGGGGATTAGGTTAAACACCAGAACAATCCCAGAAGGTAACAGGTTTTGGAATCAACATCAAGTCTTGAAGGTAAACAACAAGCCCAGAAGGTAACAAGTTTGGAATCTTTATATATCTAGTCTTGAAGATAACTCCAACAGTGATTATAAAGACTCAGAAAGTACACTTCAGTGTAAAAATGAAGGATTCATGGACAGACCCAGGCGAACACGGAAACCACCAGAGAGATATGGTATGTTGAATCTTTGTACAAGTACAAGAGCTGAAACCTATGACGGACCAGAAAAGAAACAGTGGATGTTGACCATGCAAGAAGAACTAAATTATTTCAAAGAAAATGATGCATGGGAATTATGTGATAGTTCACAAGATGGTAGGGTTGTGTAGTATAAGTGGGTGCCTTGTAAAATATAACAGTGATATTATAACAAAGTTCGGTTCCGTGCATATTTAGTTGCTATGAATGTATTGTTCATAGGAGATCTAGTTGCTATGAATGTATTGTTTATAGGAGATCTAGTTGCTATGAATGTATTGTTTATAGGAGATCTAGTTGCTATGAATGTATTGTTTATAGGAGATCTAGTTGCTATGAATGTATTGTTTATAGGAGATCTATGATAGATCCATGTATGTATATAAAAGTTAGAAATATTTTTTTGTAGAGATTTTTATTTTTCAAATGGTTGTAAAGAAATAGAATATTTGAAAAATGTATTAGTTAGTATTTCAAACTTAAGAAAGTCATTGGTGTCAATGTGTTAATAAATCTGAGAAATCTATCACATTGAACCAGTCTGATTATATTGATCAGGTGTTACAAAAATTAACTTATAATCTGGGAATACGTCGTTTTATTTCAATATCTATGTACATTGTACAAGCAAGTATCTCGGTAAAATTTTTAACATATTATTCAAGTTAATGAAAGCGCCATAAACATAACTGTTAACAATAAATAAACATGTAATAATATAACCTTAAGACGGCTTATACATCTGCAATGCCTGCGTAGTATGCCTGAGTAGGTGCATAGATTTTGTTAAAGGTCAATAGGTAAATAATAAAAGAAAACCCACGCAAACAATCTAAAATTATAACGATGAGAAAAACATCTTGTTAGTGTAAAGGTCATATTATTGTGAATCACAATGAAGGAAAAAATATAGGTATTATTAATATTACAGAATGCCATAAGCTATTCAGTGTGATCACAAATTATTCTTCTTCTCTCATTTACGAGGCGTTCGGTTTCCTGCCCTTTCTTACAAATACCGCTATCGCCTAAACTTAGTAGTCTCTTGCTGCTTTCATCATGAATAGGCCGACTCGACTGTTGAAATACTACCCTCTCACAGAACATCGAGGTAAAATAACGGTATTGATGCAGTTGCGTTTCTTTCGGCGAGTAAGAGTGCTGAAGGCCTCACCCTCTTATTCTTCTCAGTCATCACTCCAACTCCCATTCCTTTGCCGTAAAGGATAATGATAGTAAATTGTTAATTATCTCTTCCTCCGAGGCTTCGAGAGCACGTGAAGTTGGCGGCCCTGGCTATAATGAAAATCTTTGCCACTCGTTATGGGACTGAGCAGCTCTGAACAAACTGACACTAGTCTTGACTAGGGAATATAATATACCTATCCCTTCGGGTTGCGGAGGTCAGACAGGCACTCTGTGGAAAAGCGAATATTCAGTCAAACCTGGATAGACTAGTAAACAGTCTCCGGGATGCAACTGGGATAACGATAGAAGAATGATGATGACCTGCTAAGGAGGCATTTTGCAAAATTCCTACCTTAAAGGAGTGAAATAGGAGCTGAAAGGTTGTAATAAACTAAACTGATTTAAATAAAAAACATCGACAACAGTGAGTTCATCTCTGAAATTTGCAAATTCTCCACACGAAACCTACAATTTGCCACCAAAGTTTCCTGCTTATTATACAAAATACCACAAGACCATTACCACAACATACGCACATAGGCGTACATAAAAATAAGGTATAAAAAATTGTGGCCGTCCACAAGTTTCATCAAGCCCTATATTGGTGGCCATAAATTTTTCATGGTAGCCCCTATACGTTGAGTAAGTATTTACTCTGACTAAACCGGTATATATCACTGAGCCGACCAATTTATTGACCGAAGAATTTATAACGCTGGTCCGGCGTTGATATATTAAGGCGGAATGTCCCCTGAACGTGTAGTGAAATGATGAATAAGGGTACTGTTTGTTATTTGCATTTTTGGACTGGATGAAAATTATGGAAATTACTGAGATACTTTATTGGTAAAGTTGTGATGATGCACATGTTCTGACTATATAATATTAAACGAAAGAGTCCCTCTGAACAATGTTATTACTTATTTCACTTCATATCCACAGAGAGCAAAGATAAGGTCAGACTGTCATTAATGAGCGACCGGTGGGTAGTAACTGAGATCTTTGGTTGATGGATATCTATTCGAACCGTATCGTACTCTATTGGATCGCGCGGGAGGTTAACCTCCCAATCCAATCCAATAGAGCAACGTTTGGCCCAAACGTACGTTTCCAGTTTAAGAAAATATTTTAAAATTGGTCAAGCGGAAATCGATATATCGAATGATATAACCAGATCGTATCACAAGTGCAAAAACCGTTTAATATCAACGACCAATGATAGCCATCATGCTATGCACCTATGAGGTGCATATGACTTTTGGAGCGTTTTTTCTTATGCACCTATGAGGTGCATTAGACATAAATAACAACGTCCGATATTGAGACAAATCTTGTCATGAGATCTTAGAATTAAATATTGCCCGTACTGTCCAATTCTTTGGCACTAACTGTTTTTAAAGACGACATACGCGCAGACGGGTACACCTAATGGTAAGCAATTAACGCCGCCCATGGACACAAGCAACACAGAGAAATATGTGCGTTGCCATCCCAAAAGGTGACACGGATTTAAACTTCACAGTTGATACCCTCTGCAAAACAGTCTGTTGGTATATACTAGGATACCACTGTAGAAGCTTACAAACACTGAATACTTGTTATAATATTTGCCGATATTAAAAAACATAGTAGCGATAGATGTTTATTATTTATGTAAGAACCCAATTCGATTATGTCCCATCATATTCATCACACGAGATTGACAGCAAACCACCGAAAACCACTCAAAACATCCAAGACCTTGGACAATACATATAAAAATGTTTTCTTTAGCAATAAAAATTGTTCCCGTAGAATTCACTCACGTATTTGATGCTCAGTCGATCATGGATCTTGGATGAGCATTGTTCTATAAAAACGTTCTTCCACCCCTTGTATTTGTCAATGTTCGACCGAGGGAGCCTCGCGATATTTCTTGGAATGACATTTTTATACTGCAGATAGAACAGTAGGACATATTTGGTATGTGTTTCAGTTTCTTTGTAAATTGTATTGCGTTTTATACAGTAGAATATTAACAAATCATTGGCACTATTAATAAAAAGTTAAGTTGATAAAAGATGTTTGTTACTTATTTGCACAAATACTGAACACATCTCAATGCAACTTAACAGCAAAATAGCTTATACAGACCATGAAGAATATCGAAATTTTTTAACTATGTACAAAATAAAGAAAATAAAGTAAGGACTCTGAGCCGGAAGAAATAATAATCCATGGTAGTTAGTAATTGCAAATGCTTTACCAATCAGAACTTAAATTATAAACAAATATAATTATAATACAAGGTATTCAAAAATACAGATCAATACCTAAGATTTTCCTGCCTAATGGAATTAAAAAACCGAATCATGCTTTGTCTTCATAAATTTAAATCACATCAAGCAACAAATATAATTAATTGTGTTCTCAAACAAACTAGTATTACATAATAGTTCATAAAATTTATGAAAATGAGTGACACCTTTCTCTCATTTAAGTTTCTAAAACACATCTGCTACTATCATCTTTGCATCACCTTTAGCTTGACTGGTTGTAAATGCCTATTATAATGCAATTTTTTTAACGGTCTTGCATCATAACTGGCTAAACGCTGTGATGATAATGTTAAATTTACGACAAAGAATAGCCCATATTCCCTTACCTAAAACTGAATAGGTACGTACTTAGCATGTGTATCATGTAGATAGAGATCAATAACAAAATTATGCCATTATGCAGACTAGATAATGCAATCAAGACATTGGGGCAGTCAATGCGCGTGCCAAGCGTGGGTAATTATGACAATATGGCGCAGAGTCATGAGTACACTAATATATCGACGACGGGTTGGCGCAGCGGGAGTGTAAGCGACTGCTACGCCGAAGGTCGCGGGTTCGATTCCCCCTCAAGTCAAAACATTTGTGTGCATGAACATGGATGTTTGTCTTGGTCTGGGTGTTTCTATGTATGTATTTACAAAAAAAAAAGGATTTATGTATGTTTATCCATTATCTAGTACCCATAGTACAAGCTCTGCTTAGTTTGGGACTAGATTGTGATGTGTGTAAGTGTTAGAATATTATTATAACGCTTGGTTGCCAGTTTGACTTCCTCCGTGGTCCAGTAGATAGCCTATGCAACTGCTGATCGGAGGTCCTGGATTCGATTCCCGGATCGCGCAAAAGTGTAACTGGGTTTTTCCGAATTCTCAGTAGCAGCACGGAGTCTGGTGAAGTGCCCGGTAATGGCAATAGGCTCGCCCCCTATTACGTGGGATTCATTTTAAACTTTCGCGATTTGTATACATCATACAATTTTATTTAAACGGGTCTTATTCGCGCTATTATATATAATTAATTTAAGGTATAAATACCCCTGTTTTACCGACGTTTCGGCCGTCTTACAACAGCCATGGTCGTAGCGGGACTGATCATATACAAAGGTAGTCTGTGGGACTGATGTCATCTCAGCGTCGTCCTTGTGAAGCGCGGGTTGCGGCAGCTACCCTCATTTGTTTTTTATTTTTATTTTTATAAGAACTGTCGGTACGTTGACACAATAAGACCCGTTTCAATAAAATTTTATGATCTAAAAATTTTATTCATGGCAAAATGTGGGTGTAATATTAAACCTATGCCTACCATTTCCGGGATACAGGCGTGAGTCTATAATAGTAACGCTTGGTAGGAAAAAAATTAACACTGAAGTCAAACGACTAAAATACATAGAGAGAGACTAGCTTCAGCAATCAGCAATCGATGTCAAGTGTATAGGACTCTGGTGGTAATATTATCATCTTTATCATCAGCCTTATATATAATCTGTAGCAATGTTGAGCACTGACCTGTTCATACAAAATAAATACACACAAAGAAAACCTAGTTTACAAACTGTTTTTTTGTAAACTAGGTTTTCTTTTTGGATCATACTAAGTTTTATTCCTTGTGGGAGTCAAACCCACAATACGGCAGCATTATGCGGCGAGGCTACCTCTTAAGCTACTAAGAAATCCCTACAGTCAGCGCAGTCAGTAAATGGATCGATGCGGACTGCGGTCTAAGTATTCAACATGGAATCCTGTAGCATTGATAACGTTTCAAAGGATTCTTCCTTTCTAAGAAAACTTCCTTTGAAATCCGCTCAGTCTTTCTATGGACAATGCCTCAGTTGCAGAGGTGTCATTATAGAAAAAAAGATCTGTGCTCAGAACGTAGAGGTCCAATTACGGTCCCTAAGGGAAGAGTAATCTTAATAATATTATGCAAATCTAAATAACTTAACCTGTATAAACTAAATTACCACCTTATATCATTCAATTTCCCCAAGCATATCTAGAAACCCTCAGTATAAAACAAAGAAAGATTCGAATGTTTCTCATTTGAATCTCCTCAATAGAAAAATCGCTACTCCACTCACGATACACCGCAAGCTCTTATAGACAGAGCGCCGTGGCTATCAACACACAACGTTTGTCTCAAAAAGGTTTTCGCTCGGAAAAGAACCTGTTACCCGTGCGACACTCGGCACGACGTTCGCAAACACTTCTGACTGTGAGAGCTTACTTGTAAGTCGACACAAAGACCGCGTGTGACACCGTACAAGTTATAAATTGAATAGGACTTTTATTTTGCACAGTCATATACAATTGGCGACTTCGAATTGAATGACGTGAATTTACCCGTGTGTAGAACTGATTAGGAAAACAAAATGTCACTACCTCATAAATATTTCTTGGGTTTCGTAAGTGATGACAATTATTTATTTATTTAACTTCTTACTGTACAAAAATATCGGAGTTAATGCTAAATAATTAAAATAAAAAAAATCTACTGGTCAACCTTGGGTGGTGCAAAGATGATATGATAGCAAAACAAACAAACAAACTCTACATCAACTTGCCTGGCCAGTGTGGTCAACCTAATCCTCCACTTTACTTACAATGCTATATGATGCAAATATGGAGAGATATATGATCCGCAGTAGGCAGAAGACAGTATGATGATGATGTTTTCTAACGACGCCATCTCTTTTAAACACCAAAAGCACGGAGAATTTCTTGTCGACGCCAAACAATCGATGAACGAAAATCAAAGCTAAAGTCGTGTCCATGCCAAAGACATTTCGTGCAAAGAGTGTATTTTTTTGGAAAATTTGTTTATTACTGAAGATTTCAAAGTGCAAACTGCAAGACTTTTATAATTAAAATATAGGTACGTATATTCAAATAAAACTAATAAAAAATCTGAAACAAACTTTCCTTTTATTTTAATTAAAATGTTACATCATTACACTTGGGTGTCAGTATCGGGTCCCATTAAAGGCACAGTCTTCAGCTCCAGTTTTATTTCACACGTCGTCCGTACCGCGAGAAAATAAAATGTGTTAGCTACAGGCACTACAGGATTGAGACTCACGCCACTTGACATCGATCCTCCTCGCGTTTCTATTCTACTGAAGTCTACTTTGATCTTTGAATATTTATAAGTTAACTCCGATAAAGACAGTCACTTTGTCTTTATGCAGCTCTGTTTTTACGAAAAGTGCAATGACAAGGTTCAAGCTAATTTCGAGGAAAACGCGGTTAAAATGGCACAAACTGCTTGTGTGTTGGTGATAAGATGTCTTTGATAAAAAATATTACCATCTTCAAAGCGTAATGCTTATTTTGACATTTGTCCCAGTTGGTTCATGAGTCATTGAAATAAAACAATACTAGGCTTATAAGTGATGTTGATGATTGCGATATAATATTAACAACGTTTTATCTATCATTATTATATTAAATTGTTAATTATCGCTTGCTAAAGGGTGAAGGAAAACATCGTTAGGAAACCTGCATGTCTGAGAGTTCTTCATATTGTTCTCAAAAGACATGTGAAGTCTGCCAACCCGCACTTGGCCAGCGTGGTGGACGATGGCCTTATCATGTGTATTATTTATGAAAGTAAGTTATTTTTATATTGGTGAAATTATGCCGCTCTGAGATTGAACTCTGTGTCACGAAGGACTTTACAAACTTTCAGTGAAAGTACACCCAGACTCGAAACAATAACTTTCTGATTGAAGCAAAATGTTATCTCGTGTGGTGATCGAACCCATAACACTCGGCGAAATTTTAAACTGCCGTGGCGACCGATTGAACCACTACGCCATAAGTGCAGTATAGGAAATAATATATACCTATACCATCAATAAGCTGCCTTCAATATTAAATTTAATACAACACGTTTCACTATTTCTTTGACCAGCAAGCCCAAAATCTATATATTGAATATTTTTGCGAAATTTCAATTGGACTGTGACATGTTATCGATATAGAACACAAAACAATTTTTTTTTTAATTATTGTCTGTCTGTCTGTATGTTTGTTACATTATCACGCAATAACCAGTGAACGGATTTTGATGCGGCTTTCACCAATATATTGCCTGCAGACCCGATTACAATCTTGGACAACAATCATCACGCTATCACCTATGGGAGCCTAGCAGTGTCATTCAATAAATTTAATAGACTTGAATTCAAGCAACACACTAAATTGTTTGTATCGAAATAGACATGAACATGAAATAGACATGAACAATAATGACAAGCGCACAGTATGTGTCTTTGGTTAACATTTAGTCTTTAGTTTATCAGAATCCGTCTATTCTATCAAAAGTTATCGCAATTTAAAATATACATATATCCGCATGGATTATGAAATGATTCGGACTCAATCTGTGCAAAAATTTGATTTATCTTCTTTTCTAATATTTATATTGTCAGCGCTGGATCTTAACACCGACTTTTAATTTTGCCAGTGGTGCCATCTAGGGGTATAACTTAAAATTATTATTTTAGCGGTACTTTTGCCGACTTGCTTTCAACGCACTAAATTGTTTGTATCGAGATAGTGGCAAACGCATAGTCTGTGTCTTTGGTAAACATTTAGTCTTTAGTTTATCAGAATCCGCTTATTCTATCAAAAGTTATCGCAATTTAAAATATACATATATCCACAGTAGGTTATCAAGTGATTCGGACTCAATTTGAGCAAAAATTTATTCTACCTTCTTTTCTCTTATTATATTGTCAGCGCTGGATCTTAGCACCGACTTTTAATTTTGCCAGTGGTGCCATCTAGGGGTATTATTTAAAACTATTATTTTGCACACCATTATAACAGCTTATATTACATAGTAGAGCATCGTATACTTACTATTCGAGTGTTACTTTTTGAGTGCAAAGAATCAAATTAACTAATAGTTATGTAATCCGGCCAGATAGTATTTATTAAAAGAAAGAGCCAAGAATTTATGTGGCAGGTAGGTAAAGGTTACTACTTTTCTAATACAGTAAGTAAGAAACTTATATAAGAGTGTGAGTTTCATCAACCGATCATTATGTTATTTTACATTATCAAGGCCACAGGAAGGGATATTTAAAGGATACCGACTTCCACGCCGGCAAAGCCGCGGGCACAGCTAGTCATTAATAAATAACAAGAACCAAGAACTAAACCTACGGCTAGTATACCTAAGTGAACGTTCAGTACATAAGTAAAACGCTGAAACACGATGTGGGTCACTATTTAAACATTACCCAACGACCTTTACTTATTCGATCGTTTCTAGACTACCTAAAAAATTTCGTGAACTTAAGACGTGACAGTACTAAAGTGTGGGTACTACGCACGTCGAAATATCCACTAATTTAAAAAAGGCAATATGTATTTATATTTACAAGCCTATTAGCTCTTAGTAAATATCAAATAATATAATCATACCTCAAGTTTGTTTTTCACGCGTTAAAATTACAAAAATATTAATTAGGGACCGACGCCGACGTCTTAAATTTCTCTCCGAGGCACAGGAAAAGCGATTAATAATGATTTGCTTCAAGAAACATTCATACCTATGATAGTTGCAACCTGGGGTTACTAGTATATCCGGATTTGACTGAATATTAGCTGTTACACAGAGCGACTGCCTCTCTGACCTCCGCAACCCTAAGGGATAGCGATATTCCATGGTATGGTTCCATAAGCTGTCTTTGATACCTATTTTATTTCTATAAGAAGCGACATAGTCTTGCATGGACGTGGTCAAAGGAGATCAAGTCAGTGTGCACCTTAAGCGAAGCTAACTCAGCAGAAGTTCGGTGTCGACATTATCCTGTTTATTCTTCAGTTCGCGATGCAAACGTGAGCGCCCGCGGCGTTACACTTGTTTGTGATGAATATGGTAAAGAATAGACTGGGGTGAGATTTGTGGATATTTAGGTGTGGCCTCTAAGAGGCAATGTCGGTATCAAGGGTTATCGCAAAGAGCCTTGAAATTAATAACACGCTGATGTATTAAGTACTACCACTAAGAATATAAGTTGATATGGTAAATTGTTTATTTGCCCTCATCTACGTCGAGAATCTGAGGCAGCGATAGCCTAGAGGAAATACCAACGGACTGCAATGCAGGTATCGGATTTCGAATCCACGGTGCGCACTACTGTCTTTTCGAAAACAAAGCACATAAGCTTATTAAATTGTAAATTATCGCTTGCCCCGTGCCTCGGAGAGCACGTAAAACCGTCGGTCCCGATTGATATGAAGATCTTTGACTATCGGAGTCAGTACTCTCAAATAAAATGATACTGGTCTAAACCATGGAATATCGCTCTTCCTTCGGGTTGCAGCAGTCAGACGGCAGTTGCTCTACTTTTCTACAAGGTTGATATTCTGTCATGTTTGGTTAGACTAGTAAGCGGACCTCAGGCACAGATTACTAAATAGTTACTACGTTACAGATAAATCACTCCCTACAAAAATTTCCATACCTACTGTTTAAAAGACCTACAGTTTCTAGAAGGTGATAGCTGCGTGTGAAAAAGATCCTTAAAAGCTCAAACGCTCGACTGTTTTTCTAATGCGATAGCGCACACTGCCTCGACCGTGACTGAGCGTATGGTTCACAGATATGAGAAGTATCAGATGTAACGCACGGCACAGTTGCGTGCGGCCACTAAAGCAAATACAAAATTGAAAAGCGAATACAAGCTCGTCTCAGTGCGCTACGAAGCATCGTACAGTTCACGCGTCACGATCACGTCAACTTTTAAATTCTCAAAATGCCGTCTTGTGTTCTTTAAACACTGTAAAAGTTGTTCCTAAAAACAAAAACAGGAAAATGGAATATCTTTTCACAGGTAACTATTGATAATTTGACTGTTTCCTAATTTAATTTCGATAAAATTCGTATTTGTGCAAGAAATATGTAAGTGTTGCCAGTTTTTGTCGACGCCGTTCTGCCTGAATTAGGGAAAATGCACTTGTCAATTGATTATGTGATAATGATTGTCATGTTAATGAAAAATACACTACCGTATTATAAAAGTATACTGTAGATATATCTTCTTTCTCATAAATATAGTAATAGAATTTCAATTTCCATTAGTATATACCTTACATAATATTGTTTTGAGATCGATCCCCAAACGATCCAAATATTCGTGTACACCCTGCTACTCGTCAAGCTTATAAACTTTGAACTTTGCACCGTTCTTATGGCGTAAAGAATAAGTATCAAAATCGTACAGCAAATGTTTAGCTTGACTTGGCGCCGTGTGTACATACATACTTATGGCGTAGGGAATAAGTATCAAAATCGTACAGCAACTGTTTAGCTTGACTTGGCGCCCTGTGTACATACATACTAATGGCGTAGGGAATAAGTATCAAAATCGTACAGCAACTGTTTAGCTTGACTTGGTGCCGTGTGTATATACATACTTATGGCGTAGGGAATAAGTATCAAAATCGTACAGCAACTGTTTAGCTTGACTTGGTGCCGTGTTTACATACATACTATTTATTTCTCAACTAATCGACGCCAGCGGCTTCGCACGCACATATTTTCTTATTTCTCGTTTTGCCCGATCCCGTGGGAATTTCGAGAAATCCCGTCTTGGTGCACCCCTACGGTTCCCAAGAAACATATATGCTAAATTTCAGCTTTATGCGCCGAGTAGTTTCGGCTGTAGCTTGTCTGTCAGTCAGTCAGTAATATTTTTTTTTAGATTTTATATATACAGATTTACGAAGTAGTTAAAACTTAACTCGGTACCTACATTTAAGAAATGTATTTATAAAAGCATTAATTAAATCCATGGTAAATTCTTCAAAACCGCAAATGAATATAAGAATATTACATAACTATATGCAAAATACTGGGAGATTATTCATAATCTGGCAACTTTTCACACACATAGACGCGCGTGTCCGTACAGTGCCAGTCGCCAAAGGTCACGCACACATAGCTGTCAACGTGCCACGCTTAGTTGGACGAATACGCTACATCTGATTCTTGTTAATAAATCTATGGTATGGTTGCTTCTTACAATAAGGTAAATATCTAAGTAGGTAAATAAAGTTACGCTTATTTTAAGTTTGAAATGTTTTATTATGTACAATTTTAATTGTTTTTATATACAATCTATAAAATGTACTCACATATGTTTTATTTTTATGTAATGATTAATAGTAAGTATAATTATATAAAGTCCGTGTGGTGTGCTGACGGATTAAGTATCCGCACCCCATATCATCCCATGGGTGTCGTAAGAGCCGACAGAGGGAGCATATTATGTAGAAAACAGCACTGTAAGAGAAGGAAAACTTGATACAAACCCTATACCAACCCATTTGGCCAGCGAAGGCCAATTCCTCCTTTCAAAGGAGAGGCCTAGTCCAGCAGGCTTATTTACTGCGGAAACGAATTTTGGACAGGAATGTTGCTTGTTGTATTTGTAAAGTAAATATCCCGCTATACCTACATACCAAGGCATTTTGAGTAGGTAAGTCAAATCGGTAATCTGTTTTGCTCTTTAAAGCCACAGCCGAAGGATCATCGCTAGGTATAGAAAGATTTTGTTTATTTTTCTTTTATTGGATTTGCATCCATTAACAGCACATAGACTGCCAGACGACGTCATGTTAATTCATCTCTGATTTCTCAGACCAAGTCAATAATAGGTAAGTACGCGCGCGATGCGAGACGGTCGACAACCCACTGCGGTAAGGGCCGCCGGCGGCCCGGCTAGCGGTAGGTAGCGCTCGCAAGCACATCGAGTGACAGAGGCCTGCCTCGGGTTTCAAGGCGTATAGGTAAGTCTTGGATGCAACCGGAACAACTCTATCAGCCGGCCAACTCACAATAAAAACATCAGGATTTGAAGATTTCAATTCATTACAATCGCATGTGTTTAAGTATAAAAACCTAAAGTTGCTACAAGTAGTCCTTGAAATCCATTATTCAATATAACAAACACTAATCAAAATGCACATACAGCACCAACTAAACCCACACTACATAATTAACGCGTATTTCTTAACAATAGAAACGGAATCAATAGTCTTGCTGAACTAACAAGAATGGCATTCACATCGTATTGGCGATCGTTAGCTTTACAATCGGGCATTTGCTCCAGGCTTACAGTACAAAGCAGCTTTGTTTGACGAAGTGACTCGCTATACAGTAACTGTTACATTTTGGGTTTGCTGTATGCATACAATTTCCATATTTGCTTACCGAGTTTGCACTTACGGTGTTCATGGAGCTGTATTAGGAATGCGTCGTGGGTTTTTTGAGAATTGCCAATCTGGCATTGTAAGTTGATGTAATATTACATGATGTCGAATTTTTTATGAGTCTCGTTGTTATTTACACTAAGACGGTGGTCTCTCCGTGGCAAAGTTAATACTCAAACTCAAACTCACTCGATTATGTTTATTTGCATAAGAATATCAAAAAAATTTTGGACACGTCAGAAAGTCATAGGTTATAATATTATAAGAAAAAAAAATATAACTGCTTATTTAAATAATTGAGCATTGAATAAAAATGCCTGTTTAGAAAGTAAAGCCTCTCAGAAGTATCAGGTAAGAAACTCAGGGCCACTCTTTTCATCGTCCAATTTTATTCAAGTAAATAAGTAACTACAGTACTCCCAAATTAATAATGCGCATGCAGATCTTTGTTAATTGTCGTATTCCCGGAAACACCCAAATCATTGAATTGTAAGAGCCCTAAAAAATGCACTTGCATTTTGCACCTTGTTCGAAAGAAATAGGAGTGAATATTATGTGTACACAATCGAAAACAATTCGGGCGGTCGGCGGCGGTCGCCGGTCCGTCAAAGGTCCGTCAGTCGTCTTTATATAATGGTGGTGACTGCACGTGTTCTCTCTGTGTGGAATTATATAGAGCTGCTATTACACACCCTTCTTGGTTTTGTTTTCAAAGGTGAATTTAATTATGTCATTCAAATTTAAATAGTTTATTTTGTAGAATAGGTAAATATACTAACATTTTTCACGGCTTGTTAATATAAAAAATTAAAAATACCTACTTTAAATACATATTAAGTACTAGAAAAAACATTTTAAAAAGATACACACAATAAACAAATAGATATAGGAATAAATAATATTATAAAGTATATTAAGTAGTACATAATGCAATAATACAACAAATAAATAAAAATATGTCTAACTCTGCCCATACCATTTTCTTTCAGACGTATTCTTCCAGAATGGATAAATTTAAACGTGGAAAGCCACTTAAGTCACAAGCACGGCAAATGGTATTTAATGTGTACCTTTATTTCTTAAATGAAGCCAATGTTTTCAAAAAAGACCATGATGGTTATTTAAAAAAAAACAGGACCGTGTTACAAAAGCTACAGGAATTTCAGGACGAACTTTGACTAATATTTTAAACGAAAAAAAACAGAATCAATCAATGAAATTTTCCACACCAAAAAAAGGAAAACCTAAAAGTAGATTTCAGCTGGGTTTTGATGATTTCGACTACTGTGTTATTCGTAATATGATATACAATTTTCACTTGACGCTCAAAGAACTCCCAACTGTAAATAATTTGAGAAAAAAGTTGATCGAAGCTATTAATTTCAAAGGCTGTGCAGAGACTTTAAGCCTGATCTTGAAAGAAATGGGGTTTAGGTTTCTGAAAACTGATAATAACAGACGGTTACTTATGGAAAAGCATGATATACGTTTAAAAAGGATCGAATATCTCAGAGAAATACAACAGCTAAGGAATTATGGTAGAAATATAGTGTTTATGGATGAGTCATACGTGCATACATCACATACTAAGGGTAAAACTTGGCAAGATAGCAGCAAAAAAGGTATCAAACAACCCATTTCCAAAGGAGAGAGAATAATTATTGTACACGCAGGCAATGAAAAAGGCTTCGTCCCAGGGGCTCTAATGTTACATAATTGTGTCGACTCAGAAGGTGATTATCATAAAGAAATAAACGCGGAACGTTATCAAGCTTGGCTACGCAATCAATTGATTCCTAACTTGCCTCCTAATAGTGTGTTGGTAATTGACAACGCCCCATATCAAAATAAGCTGTCTGTGAAACCACCAAACTCAAACACACCTAAACCACAAATGATAGCTTGGTTACAACAACACAACATTCCGCATGACCTAAAGAAACTGAAACCCGATTGGTATGAAATTATAAAAAGACATAAAGAGAAATACACAGAATTTGTCATTGACCGTATAATGGAGGAACGTGGGCATCAAATTATACGATTGCCACCATATCATCCCGATTTTAACCCCATTGAAAATATTTGGTCCCAAATAAAGCAACACGTAGCCAAAAAAATATTGCAATGACTGTCACTTTAGTTAAAGATGCTATATTAGAAAAAATCAATAATATAGGACCAGAAGAATGGAAAAAAGTTTGTAATCATGCTGTTAAATGCGAAGATGAATATAGAAAATTTGACCCAAGAATCGATAGTTTTTCTGATGAAATGATTATTTACACAGGTGATAGCAGTGAGGAAAGTGTCAATGAACAAGAGCATAATGAAAGCTCTGATGAATCTACGATGTCAGGAATAGAGATCCTCCCTGATTCTGATTAATTTTTTTGTAATTGTAATATTATTTTGGAATGATCACTGCTGTAAATACTTTTGAACTGAGATGTTATGATTAGATTTCTAAGATTTTAATGTAACCTGTGTTTGAAAACCATTTTTTTTCTTCTAATATAAACCTTGTATTACTTAAACCTTCTTTTATTCCATCATTACACCAGCTACAGCAAGATACTTAAAAAGTATTATAATCGAAGTAAATCAATTCAACAAAAATTGTAGCATATTCGCTATCGTGTGCTTTTCTTCACTATTTACTTATATGGAACTATCGAATCAAATTTCTTTACTGATAAATCAATATTTATTTTTTTTAGCACAAAAAACATAATTTTACTAAATTATGCACTTAACAACTCTATATACATATCGTCTTCCGACGCTCGGGGAATACGACCGTTGCCGAACAGTGACGAATATTTCTATGCGCATTATCACTTTGGGAGACCTGTACATTGCATTTTTCATATATGAGCTGGTTTGTCCATTATATTGTCGTTAATTAATATAAATAACCATTTTAATATTCTGTCATATGAGACTAGACAAGAAAGTTGACCCCGGGTTCCAGGGCGGAAGTCTTGGATGCAACCGTGAGAGCGCTAGAGTAATGATGATCATTCAGAGCAATTCACCTCACTGACAACCCGACCGTAGTGTATGACTGCAAAATCGATTGACGACCGGTTGGCGCAGCGGGAGTGTAAGCGACTGCTACGCCGGTGGTCGCGGGTTCGATTCCCGCTCAAGTCAAACATTTGTGTGCATGAACATGGATGTTTGTCTTGGTCTGGGTGTTTCTATGTATAATATGTACGTATTTAAAAAAAAAAGTATATATCGAGGGTTCACGGGCAAAATGTATTAAGCGACATCCTGGCCGATATTGAGTTATATACATATTCGGAATCGCCGGATTTTTCTGCGTCGTTTGCACTCGGTTTCGTGCTGATCTGAGCACATTTTTGGCGCTTAAAACAATAGTAAATTTAGGCGCAGTTCGGAGTAGCTTTGATTGAAGCGACAACATTTTTTTACAATTTATGAAAAAGTGGACTTCATACAGGCGAAAAATTTAGTGTTTTTGACTTGAGCTATTTTCCCCGGCATAAGTTTGGTAAGATAAGGTGTTTGAATCGTCTTGCCTGCGCCTAAAATATATACAAAGCGTTGCTTAAAGCATTTTGCTTGCACCTGAAATTCATACTTGATGTCGCTTAAAACATTTAGCCTGCTGCTGAAATCCATTCCTTATGTCGCTTAAACCATTTACCATGCGTCTGATATTAATACACACAGGCGCTTAAATCATTTTCATATTTAATAAAAATACTTTATACTCGGCGGTTAAATCCTTCTTCTTGAACTGAATTAATAAAGACTCGTCTCATCAGAAATATTGTATTCGAAGTGGTGGAAGTTAAAACATTTTTACTCTACTGGAATTAGGAAATCTATATTCGTTAAGATAGTCAAAATTTTGTATGAATCGTTTATCCGTTGTCGGGTAAGACATATCGTTTCGGCGCCAGAGTCTTTGATTTACGTCACTGTGAGTAACGCGCGTGCCCCCGAGGTGCTTCAGTCGCCGTGAACCGTGAACGAGTATGGACATGTTATGTGTTATTTGGACAAAATCATCACCTGGTTATTGAAATATTGCGTTGTTGTGGCGTAAAATAGTGCATAATCTATATCTACACTAATATTAAAAAGAGAAAAAAGGACAATGACCACTTCTCATACATTGAATGGCCTGATAATTAAATATTGCGTATATAGATAAAATGTACGAAAACAAGTAGCTCTATGATCAAGAAATTATACTGTAAAGACAGTTTTTCTTATAAAGGTCTAGGAATTACATAATACACCGAAATAAGTTCGTATTAATTTGACAGATTCTCCCATGTCCGATGTCACGCGAAAGTGAAATGGAACGTAGGTAAACAAGGAAGTAGGCAAAGAAATATAAGAAGTAGGTATTATCAAAAATATTTTTATAAGGATGCGTTCACGAGTTCTAGAACATCTTTACAACCCAAAACTTTTCTTTTTACCAAGACTTCTTCTTCTATAAAATATAATTGTTAGTGAAATCATAACACTAAAAAATAACCTTAATTTTAAAATAAGTTTCATCTCCATACATGTTTAGGTCAAAAATGGCCATTCTTCTTTGTATTTTTGTTTGTTTGTTTGTAATGGATAAACTCAAAAACTACTGGAACGATTTTAAAAATTCTTGCACCATTAGAAAGCTACATTATATGCGAGTAACATAGGCTATATTTTATTTTAGGGGTCCGTAAGATATTTGGGTTTTTCGGGTACGCGAAGTAGTTTCCTCAGGACGCGGGTGAAACTGCGGGAAACGGCTAGTCTAATTATAATTTGAAGAAATTCCTAAATAAATTATCAATACATTTAAAAGGTGAATAATTTATTGTATTATTAATTTACTGTAAAATGTATCCGAAATATAAACAGTCTACACGTGTCTCTTACACTCGATCAGACAGTATTCACATTGAATACCTATTATAGTTCTATTTTAGAGTGTAAAACTGAATTGCAAGTACCTATTATTTGCCATAATATACATTTCGATGCTTAAAAAAAAATATAGGTAAGTACTTACTTACATAATTGTTTTTTAAATGTTTCCTTAATAAATAGTAGTTGTTTGTGTTTATTAAAATCTATAATTTAGTGTTACTATACTATTACTGACTACCTCGTTGGTCTTGCGGCAAAAATGTGCGCGTAGGATCGGGAACTCTCGTTTCGATTCCCGAGTCGGGCAATGTATTATTGGGTTAGGAAATTCACAGTAACAGCACAGAGTCTGGAATGTGCCCGGTACGGTAATAGGCTCGCCAATTATTACGTGGGAATAAAATAAATCTGGCGAAAAGTGGGTGTAGCAATACACCTCTGCATACCTCCTCGGGGTTACAGGCGTGAGACTATGTATGTGTATTTATGTGCTATCAACTGAATTGAACACAGATAGTGTTATTGCACATTTTGCAAACATTACCTACTACAGGCAGCGACAGTCTAGGGGTGAGACCAACAGACTGCAATGCAGAGGGTCTCGGATTCGAAATCTGGCACACACCAATAACTTTGAACAACTTGTAGTCCTATTAACGTTATGTGCGTATTTACCTGAAAATTATTGCTTGTATAGTGCTTCGGAGGGCGCGTTAAGCCGTCGGTCCCGACTGTCATGAAGATGTTTGACAGTCGTTACGGAGAGTCAGCACTCTCAAATGTCCTGACACTAGTCTAACCAAAGAACATCGTTATCCCTTAGAATTCCGTAGGTACATATTGCACCCTATCAGGTTCGACTAGATATCGAGCCCTGGGCTCCTAAGCACATAGCAGAGGATGCAACCATGAATAATGCTAGGATAATGATGACTGTTATTACACATAATCTAAAGTCCTAAACTAAGTAATTGACATAACATAAATTTACGCCTGTATTTCTCTGGAGAGGTATAAGGGTAGAGGGCAGAGATATTTGACACACTTTTTACCAGTTATATTATCCCATGAAACATGGGATGTCCCTGTTGCCACTTACTAGGCACAATTCCAGACTGTGGTGCTACTGAGAATTTCTACATGGAAAAACTTGAGAACACTGTTCTCGACCTGGGAATCAAACGCCGGGCTTCATGCTTAGCAATGACATTGGTATGCGTAAACCAAATTCTTTTTTGGAAATGTCTGCTTACAGTGACATCTACGGATATGGAAATGAACAGACAAATATACTTTAAACAAAAAATAAAAAATATCTTATGAGAATCAAATCATCCAGGAATAATCGTGGTGTGATGAGTACGATGATTTGTCTGGATGTAATTTATCTAAAAAATATGTACCTATTTCTTGTTAGCTGAATATTTTTCAAATAGCGAAAAATGTGAATCCTTGTGCCATTTTTATAATAAAAACGATCACTTGTCTGATTTTAAGCACATATTTGTTTTATTTTAAAATTTCTTTAGATTTTTCATTTGTAGGAAATAAACAATAGTCCAAATTATTGTTGATCTAACCGCCAATCCTAATTATACATACAAATTAATTGTTATTTCAAACAATTTACTTTTAGAGAAAAGTGCTACATAAATCATTTTTATCTGCAACTACTTTATGATATTTCAATTGCTTAAGCCGATTAGCCTGATTTTATTTTAGTATTCCAATGGTTGTTCATATATTTAGCTTTACACAAAATAATACCAGAGTGTCGCTTAAATCATTTTTCCTATACCTGTATTGTGAAGTTTATGGCACTTATATCATTTAGCCTGTTTCTAAATAAAAGTAAACTGGGGTAATATTGTATCAAGCGACTTTTATTTCTATTAATAGTAGCTTAAAAGAAATGAAAACTATACTCAATTATGCAGCTTTTGTCATGGAAATCAACTTCGGTCACTTTTTCGTTAATAACCTTATACTTTTTTATAACGATTTTTTTTCGTAAAATTGAAACTTTAAAACGCTCTCCTGTAAAGTTAAAAAAATGTCGCTTAATACATTTTGCCCGTGAACCCTCGATATGTATGTTTATCCATTGTCTAGTATCCATAGTATAAGCTCTGCTTAGTTGGGACTAGATGGTGATGTGTGTAAGTGTTAGAATATTATTATTATTATGCCGTTTATTAAATACTGTTCTCATGATCACATTTTACATACTTAAATATTACAAAAAAAAAAAAATAGGTATATAAAATGGGACCACGGAGACCCACCGGCATCGGGCACAGGGACCAAGCTACCGGTGGTTAGGGCTCCAGGGAAAGGAACCTCCGTACGATGCGTGTCGTGTCCAGCAATACTGCCTTCTTTATAGAGGACTTGATCCAGCCGTCTAACGAGAGCCTCTTGAGGTGGTGGTCGAGGCTCTTGGCAATAAGACCATTTACGGTCACGACTATTGGTACAATGATCGCCGAGTCAGTTATTATTATAGATGAAAGAGATTCAGATCTCTTTCATCTCTCATCAATTTTACTACCTCAGGGTAGTAAAATTTACTAATGAATTTGAGTACATCCTTATTTAATTTTGAAGTCAATAAAAATTATGGCTACGCGTTGTCAGAGAACACCAAGCAAATAATTTGCCTAAAGAATGTTTTTCTTAAACATCTATAAGGCAGAAAATGTTTTCTGATCTGAGTAATATTCTGTGGTTGTTCTAGACTCGCCCCGCTTAGTATTCAGAGCCATTACTTTAATCCGTCGACGGCCGTGGCCCGCGCGCAATAAGCATCACAATTTGAGCTGAATCTCGTTTGTAGGTGACGATTGTGTCTTCATTTATGTTTCAGTTATATACAGTGGTTTATAATTACTGGACCTGAAATCAATGATTATAACTGAACTAGTGTTAAGTTTTTGTACTACATATTACAATGATGGGCCATTTGCGTACCTCGGGCTCCAAGGAAAAAGTTTTGGCTTAGTTGGATCGCAACCGAGATAACGATAGGGTGCTGGATCAACAAGTAGGACATAAAACATTATATCTAAAATACTAATGATTTGAAGTCACTTCTAACACAAACTTATTCGACGACAATTGTTGAACCCCGCGTGTCATGATAATGCAAAATACACGACTAGCGACATCTCTTAAATAATAGCAAAACTACCAGGACTCAAACAGAGATCCTGAATTATTATGCCAGTAAAATCTTTGCTTTTTCGCAATGTTTTTTTCTACACCGCCAACAACTATCGCATTGATACGCTCATTAATATCGTCAACAGTTTAAATTATGAGTTAGGGTATTGCTAATGAAATGGACAAAGTTTACCCCATATGAACAGCATTGAATCTCTTTATTATTGTTCCGTAACTACTATTCAGAATAGGAAACAGCTACAAAGTTGTTAAACAATAAAGCTTCTTGCAAGCCTCTAATTGTAATGATAAAAAGGCTGTAGTCCACTCAAATATAAAATTATAACATACATTACAGCTGTACATTATAAGAAAACAAAATAAAAAATACCCAAATTATACCCACGTTTTGTTTGTGGCAAACAAACAAAACGTATACCTAACTAACATTTTGAACAACTCAAATATAAACAATTTATAGAACAATAAAGCATTTTTTTTCTGAAACATGCAAATGTCATATTAAAAGTTAGAACACATTCAGTGCATTTACCCTGGGAATTCTGTATTATTTTAAATGCGGCGAAGAGACCCAAGAGAGCAATATGCATCGAGCATTTAATGGTTAACCCTCTCAACGTTCACGTGGGGTTTTTTCCACCCCCTGCTTTGTTTGCAAACAATTTCCTTGCTGTAAACGATAATGGTGTTAAGTGGAAGTCTTCGGTAACGTTGGAAATGCGCACGGGAAGGATTTAAAATTAAAACATCTTGTTTCAAAGAAATGCTGTGAAAATAGGGTGGGAAGATTTTTTTGAAAGAATTGTTGGAGATTTTGTAGGTTATTTAGCTAGTTTTTAGGGTTCCGTGCCTAAAAGGTAAAAATCGGAACCCTATAACTAAGCCTCCGCTGTCTGTCTGTCTGTCTGTCTGTCACCAGGCTGTATCTCATAAACCGTGATAGCTAGAAAGCTGAAATTTTCACAAATTATGTATTTCGGTTGCCGCTATAACAACAAATACTAAAAATAAAAAAAAATAAAAATATTAAGGGGGGTCCCATACAATAAACGTGTTTTTTTTCGTATTTTTTGCTCAAAATTACTAACGGTAACAGGTAGACGCTTAAAATTTTCACGGAATATGTAGTTGTATATTACCTTTAATATATAAATAATTAAATTAAAAAAAGTAAATAATAAAGGGGGGCTCCCATACAACAAACGTAATTTTTAAGCAATTTGTTACTCGATCTTAATAAACAAGTAGAAACTTAAAAAATATTTAAATATATATACAACAAACGTGATTTTCTTTTATAGATGATGGTACGGAACCCTTCGTGCGCGAGTCCGACTCGCACTTGCCCAATTTTTTAGAGGTCTTGGACTTGGTTTCAGAACAAGAAAAGCTTTGCTTAGAATGTGGATGATTTATATATTACTTTAAATAAAATCTTAGACAAAAGACTTAGACAAAGAAAAAAATTCTTGGTTAACGTGTGTAATTACTATCTTTTATTATCGTTAACTACGTAAATGTTCAGTGTGTACCAAAAATACTATTCCTTCGTTACTTTATTTCACTTTAAATACAAACAGGGTTCAATCATCAAATATACGTATAGCTCTTGTGTGTAACGTATAAAGCTTACGAAGTATATTATATTACATTTATATCAAGTGCCTTAGTTTCATATTGACATTAGTAATTATTGCAACTGGTTCGGTAAAGAGCTTTTTAGCCCTGCTTTTCGAAATTATATTAGGGGTACTTCAGTAGTGTTAGTTACGTGTACAATTCGTATAAGATTTTTAAATATCTATTCAGACTAAGTCTCGTTTGCTGATCATAATTATATCTATATTTGTTTTGATACTTATAGTCTAAGATCCCACGACAAATTAGTGCACTCATCGAGTTTTCGCTAAAAACCAAATATTTATGTATATTTATGATTATGAGAAGATATATTTAACAGGTTGCCTATTCATATATGGCCGCAAGTATTTAAAAAAAAAAATTGATAATTTACTTTTGGAAAAATATTCTTTCATTTGTTTTTTACATAAAATATCGTCTACATCACGGCAATATATATAAAGATTCTGAAAAATCACGGTTGCCGTTTGTCACTTGGCCGCCCTCTTCGCAGCCAGGTATAAACAAGTATAATTTCGATATATATATATGACTAGCTTTTGCCCGCGGCTTCGCTCACGTAAATTCGGGATTCTCTAGTTATAGTATATCATCTAGGTTCGGGGTAATACAAATACTGTTTAAGGAATATAACTGCAAAAAGTATTTACACATACAAACTTCTTAGTACTACTTAAAACTTAGTAGTACTCAAAATGTTATGTTAACGTTTCGCTAGAGTGGCCAATATGGCGACTGCGATTTGTCTGTCAGAATCATTCGAATTTTACAAAATACTCGACCATCAGAATTTTGCGGATATATGTTGTCGACTCGAAATCTTTGTTTTTTAATGTTTTATTATTCAGGTAAGGTTTCGATGTACTCTTTGACGAAATTATTAATATAAGATTTTACACTGCGATAGCAGCGCAGCCCGTCTGTTCCAATGTGAAACATTCCGAAATCCAGAACTACTTACAAATTACAAATTAACCAAAAAAACATTTTCCAGTGAACTAAGTTGTGAATCTAAACCATTCTCAAGTCCCCTTGAACACACACAAAAATTGTCATCAAGGTTGGTCCATTCGTTTAGGAGGAGTTCAGTGACACACACACCCACACAAGAAATATATATATTAAGATGGGCAACCGTGATTTTTCAGAATCTTTATATACATTGCCGTGGGTTTATTTAAAAAAACTTTTTCCCAAAAATCAATATCCAAAAAAAAAAATACCTGCGGCCTCATTTTAATAGGCAATCTAGTAAATATATATTCTGCTAATCATAAATATACATAAATATTTGGTTTTTAGCGAAAACTCGATGAGTGCACTTATTTGTCGCGGGATCACGTACTATTAAATATAATTCTATTTTAACTATATTTTGGTGGCTACACACACTGGCTTAACATTTCTTATCTGTCTATAGACAAAAAATTAAGTCGCGCTATTTCGATAAACTTAGATAAATGAACGGGACGTATTGTTACTGATTCCATCTCCGCATGCGCCAAAGGACATGAAATACATACGTGTCCAATATTTGAGAGCTATAATTGATCAGTTCAGTTATTGAAAGCTGCTCCAATTTCCACGGTTACTGCTTTCAACGGGGCTGCGCTAGTGTAAGTACATGTCTGAATTAATAAACTGTTGCTTGCTTTTGTGCATTTGCTTAATGGCTTACACTGCACATGATACTGTATTTACGCTGCGTCTAGTGTCATGAGATCGATGCCTATAGGAAATAACTCTTTGTGGGATCTAGAAATTGTTTATTTTAAATTGTCTTTCAGGATATATACCACGTACCTTTGTTTAGAGTAACCGATATTTCGACACTGTTACCAGCTCACGGATGTACGTATTGTGGGTGAATGTTACAGGTACACTGCTATAGCGATAACAGTGATAGTGGTGTTCTACGCAAAAAACGAGTAAGAAAGCGGGTAGACCGTACGTGTACGTAGATACGTGGTAAATATCCCGAAAGACAATTTAAAATAACTTTAAATGACCACGAAAGTTTAAATTTCAGAAAATTTTGTTACGAGTTTGTATCTGTTGCTTGAATATTTGTAAAGTCACTCCAAATTTCAGTGCAAATTCTATATTTGCGTCATTGTTATGTAACGATACAATACACATTAGACTTATCGATCAACAAGTTGAGTTATATCATAGCTATCTACCTATCACTAACAGTGAAAGTAAAAACCTAGTTTAAATGGCTTATATTTATTATTATCAGCCTCCTGTACACAGGCAGCGATAGCCGAGTGGATATACCAACAGACTGCCATGCAGAGGGTATCAGGTTCGAATCCACGGCGCGCACCAATGACTTTTCGGAGTTATGTGCGTATTGAATTGTTAATTATCGCTTGTCCCGTGCCTCGGAGAGCACGTTAAGCCGTCGGTCCAGGTTGTCATGAAGATCTTTGAAAGTCGTTACAGGGCGTCAGTACCTTCTAAATTAACTGACACTAGTCTAAACCATGGAATATCGCTATCCCTTCGGGTTGCGGAGGTCAGACAGGCAGTCGCTCCGTGGAAAAGCTAATATTCAGTCAAATCCGGTTAGACTAGAAAGCGGACCCCAGATTGAAAACTGGGATAACGCTAAGAGGATGATGATTATCACCCTCCTGTAATCCACTACTGCATACAGGCCTCTTGAATGACACACCACTGAGCTCGATTTCCGACCCTTTGTGTCCTGCCGATGCCACTCGCTTTGCGTAAATTGGCACTCCATCTAGCCGGAAGTTTGCCTACGCTAGGTTTGCCAAGATGCGGCCTAAATCTAGAACGGTTCACCAAACAAGAAAAATTTAACCAACCCAGTGCCACTTCAGGTTGCCAATTTGTTAAACTATGTTGATTAAACGCTTCAAATTATTTATCAAATATTCATTAAAAATAATAATCTGTCGCATTTTATTCATGACAGTATCTTACCTCGCCGCATCTCGAGCGCCCGGCCATCGAAAGTTTAATTAAAGCGAAACGAATAAGGTGTAATATTTCTCACTCGCAATACGAAGCTTCAATTATTAACATCGAAATCTCACAATTACTCCTATAATATTTTTTATAACTGCCTTTATGGAACAGTCAATAGAAGCTTAATTGTTAGGCGAATAAATGGGTCTGGCTCTGGTGGAAATTTTTCATAACTTTATTGCTAAGCGATGAGTTCTTTTCAGTTTATTTGATTATTAATTTTAAGTGGATTTCCTTTGGTTCATACACTGCTTTTTAAAGTTTTGTTTTTATGGACGTTCAAAATACACATTGACATTATATTAATACAAAATTAATTTATTAAGAACGTAACAAACCTCTTCTACGTTGGTGGAATAGTGGTGTGTACGTTTGCTGATTTTGAGCTCTTTGGTTCGATTACCAAGTAGAGCACGAATATGTTACGGGGATTTTCTGTCAAGATTTCTGTAGTCTTAGTTATTTTGTGTCTCCAAACTCGACAAACACACATCTCCTCAACTCATCTCATCAAACTCATAAATAGCAGTTGCTATCGCCACGTCAGAACACAAAACATTCTGACGGCTTTACTAACCTTATCAATTGCGGGCTTTAAAAATCAAAATGTATATAAATATAGTAGAAGTATGTTTAAGTAGCCAAACATTTTATTTCCTTTGTATTGTTTTGACGTGACAACGTCTTATAAATTGGTTTGCCGGGTGACACTTCAAGAAACTGCGTTACGCTCCGCTCACGTTATGCGCTCACAATGAGAGCGAGTGAGAGGCACGCGTCCCGCCTAAGAGCGAGAGAGACAGACATAAAAAGTGAAAGGCACGCGTCTTTCATCCTTCTTCCTACTATACGAATGAATATTCACATTAAAATTATTTTACCACTCAAAGTCGTTGTCACGTAAAACTTTCGCCCGTATACCGACTTTACAGGCAACCAATTTTTTTTCATAACATGTTTTTTACAAGATTATTGCAATATTTTTGTACAACATTTCTTACATAGTACACATTGTAGGTACTGGGTCACAATAAGAGCGTCGGTAAAAACTACGTAGCACGCCTTTGACGGAGTTAATTGCGCGCGGTTCAACACGGGTGGAGCTCATTAAGTCACTGGACAAGCTCTCAAGCGTGCGTTTTTACGTTCGTATGTAGTAGGCAAAGGCTTTGACGTGTTATGTAGTAATGCTAAATCATATTAACTGAGTATTTAGTACCTATCTATATTCTGTCTATACGAAGGCTGCCAAGCAGACATCGCTTTTGTGGTTTCTGTATAAGATTGCATCAAATAACATATTGGTTGACAGGCAGCGATAGCCTAGTCACACCGGTGACACTCTCTGTACGTGAGAGTTTCGGCGCCGTTGACCTTGAGCCGGTGCCTATCAGCGCTAGGGTTGATATCGAAATGAAATTTACACTTGTGCCAAAAAATATTATATATAGGTATCTAGTAAGTATGTTATGAAATGTAAATGTTTCTATGTATTATTTATATGTATTTACAAAAGAAAAGTATATTATGTATGTTTATCCATTATCTAGTACCCAAAGTACAAGCTCTGCTTAGTTTGGGACTAGATGGTGTATTAAGAATATTATTATATAACTTGTACAAGGACATGTAGGTAATGAAAGATAGGTTTGATTTATGAAAAAAAAAAAACTTTAAATACATTTTAGGTATAAATTGCCAACTCTTACATATTTTCGGCTTTTATACATACATATTTTCCGGGCATTATGATTTATATTATTTAACAATTAAAATATAATACTACGATCGCGTGGTGTACGTGCGAAGAGTACGTGCGGTGCAATTTACTCTGTGGGTGTAATGCAAGCCCTGCCGCGGGCGACTTTACGAGCACACATGTTTAAGTGTCGCTTCTTTTCGCGTAGTGTATAAATTCTTTGGCCTAGTGGAGATACCAACAGACTGCCATGAAGACGGTATCGGGTTTGTATCCGCTGCGCGCACCACTGACTTTTAGAAGTTATGCGCGTATTGTCATTATAATTTTATTATAGCTTGCCCTGTGCATCGGAGAACACCTTTTTATCAATCCTGTTATCATTAAGTAGGCTCTCCAACCAGGTGGAGTGACGAAATACGCAAAGTGGCTGGCAGCGATTGGATGCGAAGCGCTGAAAATTGGGCTTAGAGGCTTGCCATTAAAGATGTATTTATCCATATAGGCTGATGATAATAATGAAGAAATAGTTTACAATGCCAGAGGAACTGTTGTCTGATATATATATAATAAAATCATAATGTAGTTTTATTATTTTTCCTGTTTACACAGGTAATCTTGAAAGTAAATTGGTTTTGCTTATTTTGTACCAAAATTTAATTATGTTTTTGGTAAATTAATTCTTGGTAACTTTATAAATAGGATTATTTTTCGGAAAATCTGTCACGAGACTCTGTGATTATACCATTTTATTAAAATTGTATATCTGGAGAAAAAAAATTTTTTGATGATCCAATATTGATTCTTTTATTTCATAAGGTAATTTAAACTTAAAATATCGGTTATTTATTGGTTTGGCAATTTGTGAGCAGTTGTTTACTTCGTACTTATACTTTTTATTTTATTTTATAGACTATCGCCTGTATCCCCGAAAGGTTAGGCAGAGGTGTAATATTATACCCACATTTCGCCAGTATTTTTTTAGGTCCCACGTAAAAGGGGCGAGCCCATTGCCGTACCGGGCACATTACCAGACTCCGTGCTGCTACTGAGAATTTCCTAACGGAAAAACCCAATAAGACTTTGCCCGACCCGGGAATTGAACCCAAGACCTCCAATCCCACGCGCACATTTATGCCGCAAGACCAACGAGGCAGTCTTAAGCTTTAATTTTTTTTTTTCATCATGCATCATCTTTTCATTCATCATGTGGGAATTTTCCTCTTAACTTCAAATTGCATTATCTTTAAATCCTGACTCTATTCGATCTCTATATGTTATATTTACATGTGTTGACGCAACAAAATTAAGACAACAAAAATATTTGACATAATTATTGACATTCTTAAGCTGTTGTGTCTACTGAACATTCATTATGGTATAGATGTTATCAATGTGCGTATGACTACTTCGAAACGAGGGTGCGCTGAGGCAATGTTGTAACCAGTATAACTTCTGCGGGTAGATGGTGCTAGAAAACTTGTTTATGCGAACACAACAGATGACACTTTGGTAACGGGGTTGTAAAGAAACTGATAGAACTGATCAAAAAGTGCCCCGAACTCATGCACTAAATATGTATATACTAGTACTTATGTATATACTATTAGCGAAAGTTTAAAATCGATCAATGGAACTAATGAAGAAAATTATAATTATGTATCTAAACTTAGTCCTCAGTAACATAATAATAATTATTTTCGTATTGTCCGATAAAAGCAAACTGGAACAGTATATGTGTGAATCTGCATGGAATACCATTTATAATGTTATTTCTAATAACCACCCACACATACCCAACCACATAGCCACATTAAAAAGATAATTTCGAAAATATACTTCTATAAGCTGCTATGTATCATAAGAGCCTGAATGCACTAGCGGCTGGCCGCAGTAAATACAGTTCGCAACGGCGCGCCGCATTGCGGCCAGCACCCAGTGTGTTTAGCTCGAACATAGTTTTATTATAATTAAAAGGATACCTTCATGCTACAAAATTAACTTTTACGTTTGAGATATCGAAATATACACATAATATTTTATTTTTATAACTAACAGTGGACATTTAAATAGTTTGCACCAGAAACCGATCATTAGCTGCAAAGTCGACTCTTGTTCATATACCAATCTAGAATGTTGATAAACTCTCAATATCGATAAATAAATTTGAGCGTTGACTGCCTCATTGGTCTTGCGGTATAAATGTGCGCGTGGGATTGGAAGGTCTCGGGTTCGATTCCCGGGTCGGGCAAAGTGTTATTGGGTTTTTCCTTTAGGAAATTCTCAGTAGCGGCTCGGAGTCTGGTAATGTGCCTGGTACGGCAATAGGCTCGCCTCTTATTACGTGGGACCTAAACATTTATGGCGAAATGTGGGTGTTATATCACACCTCTGCCTACCCCTTCGGGGATGCAGGCGTGAGTCTATAAAAAAAAAAAAATTGAGCGCAGGAACAGCCACTTGTGTGATTTATTAAACTTGTTCAGATTAAAATCTGCATTTTATTATTTAGAAACGACATTTGTTTATATATCTTACTCTTACTCTACAAATAATTGAGGTGCAGGCGAACAAAACCGGACTTGTCCACGTATCACATTTTCTTTATCTACCTCTGAAAGTAAACATCTATGCATTACCAAAAGCCGGCTCTTTCATATTCAAAATAAAGATGTAAATTTGCCTTTTCATGCAGAAACGGACTTGTCCTTTTAAAAGTAGGCTAACAGTTTACTTTATTTAGATTTTTAATCAAAACTGGACTAAAACAATAGAAATATTTACATGTTGATGGATTTTCAAACAAATTGTAACTTGTCTATTAAAATTTACAAATATTTTTAAATGGTACCGTGCCAATCAGGGGGCGATCTCTTCAACGTCGTGGGAGAGGCAAAGGTTTAAAAGGATGAAATGTGAGCCGAGCTGAGTATTTTTTTTCTTATATACACTGCGGTATAAAAGTGTAAATTTTTTATAACACTCCTGAAAACGAACTCAGCACGGTATCTTTATTAAATTACCACAGAACCACCCATCACTTTTTCGAAGACTTCCAGCTGTGAATGAGATTAAGCAGTAGAAGAAAAAAGATGTGC
Organism: Euclidia mi; assembly: GCA_944739405.2. Taxonomy (NCBI): domain Eukaryota; kingdom Metazoa; phylum Arthropoda; class Insecta; order Lepidoptera; family Erebidae; genus Euclidia; species Euclidia mi. The sequence goes on along the minus strand of OX123193.2, from coordinate 66,373,044 downwards.
AAATCTTGGCTAAGCAGTTTGGAGAACAATGGTCAGAAAAGCCTGGACTTGAATGGTTCAAAACCATAATTTCCAGTCATACATCAACTGCTGTAGTTACAGAAAATAACGTCAATGATGACGATGCTGATGCCAATGTTGAAGAATGCGATTGTTGTGAGCCCGATCAACAAGATTTTCATTTCAAATACAGACTTGTCCAGTAACTTTTCAGTCAAAACCGGAGTTGTCCAAACATTCGAAAAAAAAACAGACTAGTCCTTTATAAAAATAATAAAAACAAAGCGACGGGTAATTTTTTGATTAACATGAAACAGGTACGTGTTTATACTTGTATGTAGTTTGCATGCACTGAAAGTCAGAACTCTGACTAAACTATATGTGCTTCATTTAAATTTTTTACTTTCCTGTAAAAAATCGTTTATTGGACAAGTCTGGTTTTGTTCGCCTGCTCCTCAATTCATAAGTGAAACTGAAGTAAACATATTGGGTAAAACTGCTGTTCTTGTGCGATTTCTATATTTTTTCTATATTCTACGGACCATTTAAATTTAGAGTGTTCGCTAGAATGATCTTGAAAATGTTCAGTTTGACAAAACAGAAAACGGCGAATGCTCGCTGTTGTGTTACACGTGAATGCTCAGGTGTATCAGCGCCATTATGAAAACGGACAAATATTAATCTATAGATGCTCATTCAGTAGCAAAACTTCTCCCTCACATCTTTTATAAGGCTTTGTTCTCCTACTCTATCTTTCGTATAAATTAAGAAATATCAACACTCTTTAGAAGAGAACCGATGTTTCGCTTCGTGTATGCGCCTATACAGTTTTAATATTTCTTAGCATGAACTCCTAACCTTTAAATTAGTGGCTTGTATGAATTAAGTTATAAGATGACACCCTTGGAGGTCAAGAGGTTACTTACTGGTGATTTAAAGGATAGCTCATACGTATAGATAAATTCTTGTGTTACTACTGGGCGCAGGACACTGAAATTTGGTATGTATGTTCCTCGGGGCCGTAGGTGTGCACTAAGAAGAAATTTGCGGCATTCCTTCATTATAGGGGATAAAAGTCAAATAAAATAAAAATGGGCAAGCGTAGCCGCAGGCATTCTCTAGTCTGAATATAAGAACATATTTTGAACTCTCAATTTACTGATTATTGGTCAAAACATACTTACTCAAAATTTGAAAGAGCAAATCATCCCACCGTTCGTAACTTGTACTCCAAAGACAATAGAAACACCAGAAATATATTTTCCGGAGATGAAAACATAGCATTTAATTAGTCAATAATACAAAGTACAATAATGCCAAATGTACAATCACAAACAAAAGTGTTTCAAATAAATTTGCGTTAAAGTAAAGTGAAAGATGGCACTCATATTTCTGCGTCATTGGCCCTCAACCGAATATAAATCTGAATAACTGTGGAGCAGGATTTGTTCTTAATTTGAAATTCAAATTCTGTAGCGGGAAAATGTAGCCTACCCGTGAAAACAGAGAAAAATGTACCGATTCAAATATAATTAACATAAAAAATAAAAATAAAATAAACACGTATTCTGGAATGGGACGCGGCTATTTTCTCCCCTATTCTTTTTTGTCAGCATAATTCTACAGTCTAATCTCCTATAGTGATTTAATCGGAATTCAATTTTGTGTCAAATGTAAAAAATACGACGTCTACGTGACTTCCAAATTGTTTATTCCAAAAGTAATTTTAAGAGTGTCGTAAAAAGTTATTAACTCTTAAAATTGTTTCCTAATCATTTTCGTTTTCCGTTTTAAGATTATGTCCTTTTTAATGATTTTAGGCCCCAATTTTAATAACTTGCTGTTTCCTCCCTTGTTTTACAGATTTCGTAACATTTTTTATGTTGTAAATTGGATAACGCTTAGGGATCCATGACAATTTCGTCTTGCAAAAGAGCATTTTGATATTTTTTTAACAAGCATTCATAATAGGTTCGTTGAAATGGTTGAATACGCTTTAAACAGAAGCAACAACTCTGATAGTTATTAACTCCTGCACTTCCATAGGGCTGGGGTGGGACTCCTCACATTCAAGCGAATGGTGGTGTTTCGGTTTGGCTTTTCAGCACGTTTGGTTTTTATGCTGTGGCTTTAATATATTACGTCATAGAAGAGTAAAGAAGGTCTGGCAGCAAAGCTGCTATGTATACTGAATACATGCACATCGGAATTGTTGAGCTCGATAAAGAGAGAATTCTTACGTAAAGTTTAGGTACTTTACCAAACAAATAACAAAAATATTTTTGGTAACTTAGGCGTAATCAGAAGAAGAATAATATTATGTTAAAGTCGTCATCCACTGTACTGTATTTAATGCATTTTTGCCCGTTTACCAAAGGCAACAGCCGGCCCGGTTCCTTTTTTGCCGATGCCCGTCGTATCGTTTACAGTTTGCCGCGCGTTTGTACCGACACGACTGTGGTTCGGGTTTATGTTTATGCAAATGGCCGCCGACAAGCGATTTAGCCAGTTTATGACGCGTCACTACCCGAGGTGATACGTTAGTATAGTGCCCGCGGTGAATCGTGGCATGAGCAGTTGGGAATACCTTTAAGTATGTTTGAAATACGACAGAAATTAAAAGTTTAGAGAAAGCTAATCACTTCAACGATGGAAAATTTTACTGTAATATTTGATTAATTTGTAAGGTAACAAGGGTTACACAACAATTAACAATTACTTAGCATATCGTTAAAAAAAATTAAAATACATAATAAAATATAGGTGTTGTCAATGAAAAATACTCAATAATATTCAGATATCACTTCAATTATGAAGGAAAAAAGAAAATGAAAAATAGATGTATCTCTCCAGTTCGTAATGTACTCTTACTAGCTTCTGTTTAAGGCTTTAGTACTAGTATAAGCCATATTACTGCAAAGTTTAATAAAACCCGTTCTGTTGATTTTGCGCGAAAGAAAAACATACCAAGAAACAAATGAACCAATTATTGTAAGTCTGAATTATAAGTCAAATTACATGAACAGTATAATCAAAACAACTCAGAAAACTTAGAGTACCTATTTATTCTTCAAATGTTAATTAAGAACACAGAAAAGTTACTTTCCAACTTTTATTGTTTCTAAATAATAAGAGACACGAATAACAGTCAATTAAAGTGTTTTAATGAAATCGGACAATCTTATAATAACATTGTAGTAGTATTTTAATTACATTTGTCAGAAGTTATTTTATTACAGTTATAATTCTTAGATGATAATGTTCAAAATTTTAAACTCAAGGGGCCTTGGTAACGCATAAATCTTGTAAGTTACTTCATAAGTTAGTATTTTATATAGAATTTTAAGCGTTCAGTTAGGTTTATTAAAGCTGAAAATATTTTCTGCTTCTGCTCCCCCGGGGTATAATCTTGCTAATAAAATAATTATGAGTATGATTCGAGAAAATTTGTTATTTTTTTATCCACTGTATTTGATGGTACTACCTTGACTTATGATTATTGTTTTGTATGAGCCCGATGATTATTCTTTTGTTATTCATCGCGTAAAGGTATGTCGTAGATGAAAATTGAACCTGCGGCTTACCAGTCAAAGTCAATCACTAGAGCTCCACCAATATTACAAACCAGTCAAATATAATGTTAATGTAAATCTATCTCGCGTGCCACGAATCACAATATAACATTTTCCCAGCATCTGCGCGCAAAACATTTTTCCATTTTGTGCAAAATATTCTTAGTTTGGCTTGATACATCGCAAAACGAGTGTATAACGCCAAATTACCATTTTTGTGCTCGACATGAAAACCTCCTGAACGAATGGAAACCTTAATGATGTATGGACTAAGATAACACCGTTCATAACGCTGTAAGGGTACCTAGGTTTTGAAGGATTTTTTAACTTTTTTTATCCTAGAGGATGTGCTACGCTCGCACTTTTTTTATATAATTGTTTTTGCCTCATCCCGTGGGAATTTCAGGAAATCTCTTCTTAGTGTTCCCCTACGGTCCACAAAGAACATATAGTACATGTCAAATTTCAGCTTCCTGCGCCTTATGCCCAGAGATAGGAGAGGCTGGTGTTCTGTCATACAGGTCTCCTAGTACAGACACAAGTCTCTCACATTGATTTAACTCGCTCGACATTAATTTAATATTAAGACTAAAAATATGTAACATTCTTTGTGAGAGTTTTTTTTGTATAGTTTTGGCTGTGCCTTTTCTGTCATTCAGTCAGTAAGGATTTTGTATATACCGATAATCAGTTGTGTTAATAAGCTACTTTATGTCTAGTTAGCGGCACACCTCGCGATGTTTTCACCATTTAGCGAGCGATAACAATTTAACATGCGTATAACTTTGAAAAGTCACTGGTGCGTGTCGCGGGCTTGAACCCTCCTTTTGCAATTTGTCGCAATCTGTCGGTGTCCCCATAGAACTGCCATATTTTAAATACATGTTTCAATTTGAATGCACCCACTGACTACTGCCCCAGTGTTAATGAACTGGAAGTCGTTTACCGAAGAGAAAGCAGACATATTTAAACTTTACAAAATTTTTGAACTGCCACGTAACAAGATTTTTCATTCAAAAAATATAAAACAACGGTCTGCTGTGACTGTTTTACTAGAATAGTAAATAGTACATTGGGATTTGTACGAGTATCTAACATATTGCAACGGGATAGACCGATAGAAAAATGCTTACTGCTCTGATAAAAAAAAATAACCTAACTTTAACCGGCAAATTTTAACATACATACATACATATCGTCACGCCTTTTATCCCCGAAGGGGTAGGCAGAGGTGTATTTCTACACCCACTTTTCGCCAGATATACTTTAGTCCCACGTAATAAGGGGCGAGCCTATTGCCGTACCGGGCACATTTTCAGACTCCGTGCTGCTACTGAGAATTTCGTGACAAAAAAACCCAATAACACTGCACGACCCAGGAATCGAACCCGGGACCTCCCGATCCCACGCACACATTTATGCCGCGAGACCAACGAAATTTTAAGTTTATGATAATACATATAGCCGCAACCTATGCATGAAATGTATTTTATTGCGTACTTTTTAATATAGTTAATTATGCGTACGGTTTAATATAAGATATCCCATTTAGTGAGCAAGGCTAATGGCTATGTAACATAATACTATGAGTCACGGGAGCTTAATAGTCATCATCATCGGCCCTGTATATAAACTGTCCCACTGCTGGGCACAGGCCTTTTCTCACTTTGAGAAGAGTAAGGCCAAAACCCACCACGTTGGCCAAAAGCGGATTGGCAGATTTCACATGTCTTTCGAGAACATTAGCAGTAGCACTACCTACCTAAATAACGCGGGTATATCCGCGAGCTCATCTAGTGTATGTATACAGGGTGTCACAAGACCCATCACTAAGCCGAATTTTACTCGTTTTGGACATCATGCCAAGTCATACTAAGCAAAAATAAAACCTGGGCAACGATATTTTTTTTAAGAAGACACATTTTTTTAAATCCGCAATTAAAAGTACGTGCTTGAAACTTTCGATATCCCTAGTTTCCTGAAGAAGTAAAATGTTTGTAATGATTGGTACATTATGAAGTTTCAGTTTTCGTTAAGGGTATTTTTATACCCTGTATACCTACATCCAATCATTCTTAGAACCATCTAACCATCGAACTCAAAATTTTCACTCACCCAAACAAATCCTCTTACAAATTTTAAGAAAAAACAAAATGTTTTAAAGGTGGCGGGTTGTCCTGGACTCTTCTATCGGATGATAACATTGCGATTAGAATGAACTTGGTGATATTCTGCGGCCCCTCATAAAGTACACGCGTCTGGTAGCCGATTCAGCGAAGGGCTGAGCTGAATTAGACTACACGAGACGGAGACGAGACGGGGATGAAACCGATTTATTGGTGGATAGACCACGCGAGTCAAGCTAAAGTGACAGTGGGCCCTACATAGTAAGGAGTGTCGGTAAGCCTCTTTCTAGTTGGACCGATAATCCAATCTGGAATGGAAGAAAATATTGCTTTTGGCTTATTGCGATAAGGCCGCCCATTGTCCATATAATTTGTAAATTCTTTATTTTTTTTTTGTGTCTGTGATATGACTATATAAATCGTGTACAATAAAGCATTATCTAGTTTAATCTAATCCTGTTGGGATCGCGAGAAGTGGATGGATGCACACCACTCAAGATGAATCCTTATAGAGCGTTTAACGGGAGGCCAATGTCCAGCAGTTGACATTTTTCGGCTGAGATTATGATGATGACAGCACACGTTAGTGAACAAGTATCGCTTAATCTGAGCCATATTTCATCACATATTTAGTAAAATAGTCATTCAAAGATGACATTGCCCGTCAGAATAAGCTTACTATCACGTAGGTTTATCTTTATCATTTGAAATTTTCTCATTTTAAACTTTTAAAAGTAGCATACAAGCGTAGAATTTTCCAAATAGCAAAGTCGTGACCACCTCGTCCGACGTCTCCCAACAAAAGGCATAAACAGCCCTATTTCTGTAGATTTACAACTCTCTCCGAAGTGACTTCATTCTTTTATAGACGTCAAACGGAGCGAGAGTGACAGATATACGCGTGATCACAAGTGAGATTATAAAAGTATTGTAATGTAGACGGTTTATGTAGCGACAATGATAATGCTTGTTAGAGATTTATTTGCCTTTGTTAGCACTCTATATTTTACGTGGCTCTCGAGTTTTTATATGGTTGAAGTGATAAAATAAAATTATATAAAATAGGTGACTTTATTCACGTTGGTATGTATATAATACCTTATGGCCTACTCCCTTAGGGCTTATTATATGGTACAGTACGATTAAACAATCAGCATTCATACTCTTCTGGTTTAATTCAATACTTGTGCGTAAGCAGAGTAATTCGCTGCATTAACATTCATAACTTCACGCCTTCATCCCCGAAAGGGTAGACAGAGGTATATTGCACACCCACACTTCGCCTGTTATGTTTCGGTCTCTATGCAATAGGGTGCGAGCTTATTTCCATCTAACAGGCACATTATTAAGCGAGCAATAATTAACATTTTAAGGCACATGTTACTTTGAAAGATCAGAGGTGTGTGCCCGGGGTAACTGGGGATCGAACCTGAGACCATCGTCTCAGCAGTCCGTTGCGTACACCACTGTGCTATAGCCACATCATAGCAATGTGTAATTTGCGTTAGCAGGCTACATGTTCCTATAATCTGTTTATGTTTGTCCGTTACCAAACACTACCTTGGCATGAAGTTTTATAAAACATGTACATACAGCATAATTTCATTACATATCTAACACAAACTTTGTCCCTATTCCATTTCTGTCGCAAATGTCAGACACATCCTGTCAGGCCACGTGTTGGGAACAGTCACGCATCACCGACGAGGGAAAGAGAGGGGGAAGGAGGGAAAGGGAGGGGTATACGCACGTGACCTCCGTGGGATAATAAGAGGACATTAGGATAACGTTTTGGGCTTTTTTGGTAATATTAGTAACTTTCTTTAGGGTATTCAGGTTAAGGTATTGTGGTTGATGTGTTTCTTGGTTAATACCTACTTATAGGAGCTTTTATTATGGAGAGCACATAACTGATTTTATAATTAAATTCTTAAATACATAATACTCTGTAGAAACGCTGACATTCTTTCATACCTGGTTGGAAAAGTAACCGGACCCCGGGATTCATGGCATGTGTTGGATGCAACCGGGATAACGCTTGGACGATGATGGTTCTTTAGTACATAATATTTTAGAGATAGATTACACCCAGACACAGATCATAATTATTTTAGCTCATCATAGACAACATTCGTCCTAGGTCGAACCCACGACGTAAATAATGCTGCAATCTTGCGACAATCTGCTGCAATAGGGTAATACTACCCTGTTGCTAGCCCACTCAACTTGTTACCATAGTACCTACTTAGCCAAACGGTAAGTCAATATTTAGAAAATTAATTATAAAATTGATTGAGGGAATAAGAACTTATCCTTATTTATGTTGTAACTGGCAACAACTGATTATTTTTATCGTATTACAATGTGATAGTTGGCATAGAATAGATAGAATAATATACTCGAAAAGTTTAATAGAAACAGAAATGGACAGCTATAAAATCGAAAAGTCAAAATAAGTAATTACATGCTTTTTAATTCAATCGTTTGATGAGGCGATGACTGTAGAGTTTGATTACTAATCAATTGACTTTTATTCTACTGAATCCATAAACAACCACAAACTCTTAAACTGTTAATGAAGTCATTCGTCTATATTAACATCCTTTTATCCCATACCCTTTAAAAATGTCGTTAAACACGCCTAAAGCATAAATAAAGCGATCGTCTAATGAAACCAGAATAGTATAGCTCCAGTAACAAATTATTTGCAACCCCAAACCCCTTCGATACGGGGGGTTTAATTAAAAGGGGTTATTTGGACCGGTTTTGTTGTCAATAATTGACATGCTGTTGTGTATCAACGGTTTGGTGGCAATTATAATTAATTAAGTATTGATTTTAGTTGATTGATTTTCGTGTTTGAGTTTAATTATTGCAATAAACTATGTATTTTCCGTTTTTGTATCTTAATTTTGACTACGCAATCGTGAATTGATAGCCATTTGTCAAATTTGACGGTGTTTAAGGCAGCGATAACCTAGTGGCGATACTAACAAACTGCCATGCAGAGGGTTTTAGGTTCACAGCCACGGCGGCGTACACCGCTGACCTTTTGAAGTTATGAGCATTTTGGTTTGAATATACTCATCTAAGCCATAGAATATCTGTCTGGGTTGCGATGATCAGACAGAAATAATTAACAAAAGATTCCTCACATAACGTACGATATCCTCTGCATGGACAATAATTATGTTAATTTCTCAACAAGGCCATCGATACCTCAATCTCTATTATTTAGAATTAATTTGCTTTTTGCATTTCAACATGAATGGGCCAGCTCGACCGGGGAAGTTCTACCCGTTTTACAGTACCTATAGCTACTGTTGTTTTCGTTCGGTGAGTGACAGTGCCAGAGACCCAATCCCTTATTCTTTCTCTCTCATCCCACTCCTCTTCCTATTTCTTTACCCAAACCAAAGGGTGGCAACGTACTTGTGACTACTCCGGTGTTGTCTATGTCCATGGGCTGCGGTAATCGCTTAGCATAAGGTAATCCGTCTGCTCGTTTGCCGCTTATTACATAAAACTTAAACGATTGAAAAAATATTGCTAGCTTCACTTAATTATCCTGCTATCAATTTACTGATATTAATCTTGCATATAAACACATGTTCAACGTTGTATCACCGAGTACACATCCATAAATTAAACAACCCAATAAAAACAAAATAAATCCGGATACAGATGAAAAATTGGAAGCGGCGACGAGGAAACTGTAAAACGGGGAAAAATATATTTAAACTGGGCAACGGACGCCGTCCAATTTAATCAGTATCAATTTCATACCAAAGCCCCCGTGGACACGCAGTATTTATGCGAAATTTCTTCACAAATGTACCTTAACACAGTCCCGGAGTGCATTTGAAATTCAGATTTTTTTCTCCTTCGAAATCCGTGCCATTATTCAAATTATTTCGACTATAGCCAATGAGGAAACGGTTTGATCGCGCGATCAACAGTCTAGCTTGTTTGGCACAAAATGAATTCCCATCGTGTTTATGGCATTTTAATGTGCTGCGTCGATGGATGTTTTTTTGTTGGTAATGGACAGAGCTGTGTTGAGTATTTGAAGTGGTTGGTGATTCTGTTAAATCTCCATGCGATTTGTCAAACAAAAATATTTTTCGGAATGACAAACATTAAAATTGATTAAATTGTTTAGTTTTATCTGTAAATTCAAGATTAACCACGTTTACTTTTTGTTCCGTGTTATTAACTCCCGACATAAACAAACAGGTGTGAGGGATGATATGCGTGCCAACCAACTAACCACCAGGGATGCTGAAGACCGTGCGAAGTGGAGGAGGCACAGCCGGAAAGCCAACCTAGCATGATGATGATGAAAAACAGAGGGGTGTTATGAGTTTGATACTTCTGTGGCTTTGTCTGTCATGTCTGTGGCATCGTAGCCGCTAAATGACTGGACCAATTATATTATTACGCGTTATTTCCTTGAAAGCCATAGTGATGAAGAGATGTTATAAAATTAACATTTTAGACCTATGTATCCTGCTTATGTGTGTGAAGTTTCATTAATATCGGTTCATTAATTTCGAAAAATGAGGACTTGAAAGATTGTATGAAAAGCCATACGGCGTAAACGCTCTTAAATATTAAACCATCAGAGATAATTTTGATTGATTAACTTAAGGGCTTGAAGCGCGGCCACTTCGAGCTATTATTGACCTAATTAGCAACTCCTTTAATCAAATGCACGCCAAAACTGCATGCATACCGCTTCTATAGGTTGTGTATTTTGTTGATAACGACGTGATAGCTTATACGACATGTATAATATTGAAGACATTTAAACTTTCGCGACTAGTACACATAGTTTAAGTAACGGGTCCATGTCATGTAATTATTTGAAAATATAGGTTAGATCCCCACACGAGGTAACACTTTGTGTAATTCACAAATTGTTGTTTGGAGTCTGAATTTTCATTGTGTCCGTTAATTGTATGTTTGTAAACTTCCCCGTAACACAGGATTTAGTCCTAATGCGGGGGTAGTCTTTAAAAAAAAAAGTGCCCCGGTCGCAGCGCCGTAGATCACCTATATATTATTTTAAAATAAATACGCGACACAATTACCGTAACATAAATATAACTAAGTATTATATTATAAAAAGGTCTACTAGTTATCCGGTTGCCACAGTATATGGCCAGTGCGGTGGACGAGGACCTAACAATTCTTATAGTGAAAAGATGACAGTGTCTAGCACTAAGACAGCTTATTTATATAGATGTTTTAAGGTACTATCTATTTACTCTATTACTACCACTTTCTTAAATGGAACGTAATAATTTCTTTCCAAAAATCACCTAACATACATTCTCTCAAAAATACACAAATCACAGTCGTCGGTAATTCCTTTTCCCATATTTCAAAATCTAAATAAATATTAACCAAGCACTACAAATTCTACATAAAGCTGTTTAAATAAACAGCGAAATGATCCATATTTGCGTCATAAATAAGAGGCGAGTGCGGTAGATTTTCATATGTACACCCGGCAAATTAAGTCGACCGACGTAAAAAACATAAATGTTTATTAAAGTGCTGAAACCTGGCATCAGGACTGTAATTTGGGATTTAATGCTATGCCAGTGACCGAGACTGGGCAAATAAACAAGTAAAAGGCAAATGAAATAAGGTACGGAGGTTCCGTTCTATATGAAAAGAGATTGTAAGAGAAAGTGGCTGGGAAGTCATTCGTGTGCTGACCGATTAAGAATACAAAGGTTCACTACCCAATTTCTTTACATAGGTGTAGTAAAAGGCGACTAAGAGAAATTCCGAAGCAAATAGTATCTTGCAGAAGAGGCTGAAAACTCGAGATCAAACTCTAAGTCGATTTGGCGAGTGTGGAATAGCAGTGGAATACAAAGTGCTAATGACTATGATTACGCACACACGGCACAACACTTTGGGTACTCCACAATTACTCATTTAAATAAGAATAGTAAAAGGCGACTAAGAGAAATTCCGAAGCAAATAGTATCTTGCAGAAGAGGCTGGAAACTCGAGATCAAACTCTAAGTCGATCTGGCAGGTGTGGAATAGCAGTGGAATACAAAGTGCTACTGACTATGATTACGCACACACGGCACGACACTTTGGGTACTCCACAATTACTCATTTAAATAAAAATTATCGAAGATCATTACGTATTAAATAACCGATTGTAATCGAATACTGTCATTCTTAAAAAATGTTGGTATGTCCCAGTTTGAATTAAAGATTTAAACAAAAACACATAAGTTATTTTTGAAATAGGCTATATGAAAATGATAAATATAATGATAAAATAAATTGAGACTAGGATAAGAGAATGATGACCACTAATGTTATTTTAGATTTTTCTATACTTTGGAGTTATGTTTGGAGCCAGAGGTAAACAGATTTAACACTATTAGCTTTCCACAGGGCAACTGCTGTCTGTCGAAAACGCAGAAGAATATTTAGACTATGCTTATTTCAATTATCATCAATATGAATAATAATTAATATAATGAAGGTGATTGACAGCCACAGGGTGCATAGGGTTCCCACCAAGAACTTAGGGTCCCAAGCCAACCTCACCTGCAAGTGGTGCACCTGCCGATCAACGGACGAGGCTCTGGCAAACAAAATGTCCCAATAAGCGGCAATAGGCTCGCCACCTATTACGTGGGATCAAAACACTGGCGAAAAGTGGGCGTTTAATATGCCTCTGCTTACCCCTTCGGGGAAACAGGCGTGAGTCTATGTATGTATGTATTGACAGCCACACAACGCACAGCCTAACAGAAACAACTGGGCACAAGAATCTGAAATGTGGCATGTATGTCTAGGATTTTTTGGAAATTGCCCGTCTAGTAGTGAAGATGTGGGTCCTAGTTTGTATAAAACTTTATAATTAGACAGGTAGGTGAAGTAACGAGCTAAAACTAGTTATAAGATATAATAATTTCTTCTGTTTTTTTCTTTATTTCGAATATAATCGGGCAAGTTTATAAACCAACTAGAGGATACCCTCGGTAACACTCGCGTTATTTAAGGCTACTGCTCTGCTCCCGTCGCTCATAGCGTGATGTTATATAGCCTTTAGCCTTCCTCGATAAATGGGCTATCTAACACACTAATTTTTAAATCGGGCCAGTAGTTCCTGAGATTAGCGCGTTCAACCAAACAAACAAACTCTTCAGCTTCATATATTAGTATAAGATAAGATATTGCCCATATCACTTAAAACGTACGCCTCATAAAGTTGCTAATCAGTGGTATCTCTTACCTCACTACGTAGCTTGCATCAAAAACAGAAAGAAGACCTTCCGTTTTCACTGTCAGTTAATAAACCAACCGTATGCATAATTTAACTCAATCATCATCAAACAGTATCAGAACTACATAAAAATAAATGTCACATCACTGCAATCCAAGCGTTTGAATGGCGTATCGTTTTTCACATCTCACTGCGGAATACCAAAAGTAATCAGAATTCCGCACGATTTTAAATCAGTCTGAAATACGATGCCCAGTGTATTTTAAATTTCCATTTGTTAAAAAAAACCTTCAAGTAATTTGGGTAAATTCCATTTCACGTTATCGGAAACAGAAAACTTTATTGATAAATAATTAGTGACATTCAGAACGAAGCAATGCTTTAATTAAAACTTTAAATGCGTTCACGTTTCTTTTAGGGTACCGTGGCAACCTAATGACTTTGACATTAATTGCACTACTCGTATGTATGGATTTGCTCTTACGTCATGCCACCGATCTAAGGTAAAGGTATCCTGTAGACTATTAATCATGAGATACATAATATGGCAATAAAATATTTTTAAAGCGCTAAAATTTAGCAAGATTGCTTTCTAATCACATCTACAAGTAAGAGATAGTAGAAAAAGTAGTTGAAGGAATACGAGTATCTTCTACGTGCCATTCATTAAAAAAAAAATAACTTTTATTACATGAATGGGCCGGCTCGACCGGGGAATTATTACCCTCTCACAGAAAATCGACGTAAAGTAACAGGACTTAAACTGTTGCGTTTTGTTTGGTGAGTGAGAGTGCTGGAGGACCTATCCCCTATTCCTTCTCCCTCATCCCACTCCTCATCCTATCTCTTTTCTCTCGTTTGTGTCTGCTTCTTTGCCGCCTATTATTAAAAAAAAGAACTCTCAATACCCATGGCATAAACTAGTTGTTCCATAACTACAGAGGATGTAAGAAACATTGTACCTGATCAGACGGACAACAGTGTTACAGCTTACTGCTTTAATTACCGACTAAAATGTTGGCAAAGTTAAAACATTTCCGTGTAATCGGCGAATGTCAATTTGGTGTTGATTGATAAAAGCCAATGCAACGACAGTTTCTAACAAGTTTTTCAATGTACCTATATAGTTTTTATTATTGTCACTGGTAATTAAAGGTTTTTCTTAAATAACAGTAATCAATTAGGCAATTCTACTCATACATCTGACAGGTGATGCTTGATACCAAGGAAAATACCGCTTTTGTAAATTACTTACAAGACGAATAAAAAGACAGGTCTCAAAGTACAGGCAAATATAGGAGAAAAAGAGCCATATACTTCTATAGTACACTCTAAATTTAAAGAAGTTTACCACTCTATGTTAGTCCCCAGTCCTTCAACTATCGCCACATAAAAAATAACAATCGATTCGTTTCTGCTTTTTGATAAATAAAACAAACACACTTTCTGATTAATAAAATATTCTTTAGCTATTTTTTTTAAATTACTGACAATTTATCAATATCCTTTATCTTGTTTTAGAAATTTTATAAAAATCCTAATCCTTAAGTGTGCCGATTACACCCGAGCTCACACTATCGTGTCCGAGTACATTAAGCGCAGGCATCCGCCCTGCGGTCCTCGTCGGCACTTTACTGCGAGCGTTTACAAATAATACGGGATTTGTTTCAAACTGGACGACCGGACGCTTGTCACTTGAGAGTTGCGGGTGATGAGGTCAGTGGCTTGTGAATATTTAGTGCATGCGACGGTTTGTATAGATATGTTGGTTTAAGATGTATATTATAGACAAGAACTTATCTTTATCTGGCTCCGTGGTCCAGTTGATAGCGTATGCGTCTGGCAAAGTCGGGCAAAAGTGTTACTGAGTTTACTGGCTTCTCAGTAGCAACACGGAGTCTGACAAAGTGCCCGGTAACGGCAATAGGCTCGCCTCCTATTACGGGTACCTAAAAAAATGATAAGGCGAAACTTATGTTAGAATGGTTGAAACAGGGGCTTAATGGAACGACAAGGTGATTGTCCATCTCTCGGGGCAATTCGGCGGGATATTTTTGATAATCCGGGCATACCTACCAAAACTACCGCGATAACCATCCGTTCTCAAGCGGCAAGGCTCGTCTTGACAGTCCCTTACGTACACCAGTAGGCTATCGCAGTTTTTTTAATGTATATTTATGTATAAAATAATAGGTGATAGCCGAGTGGATATAGCAACAGACTGCTATGCAGAGGGTATCGGGTTCGAATCCACGGCGCGCACCAATGACTTTTCGGAGTTATGTGCGTATTAAATGGTTAATTATCGCTTGTACCGTGCCTCGGAGAGCACATTAAGCCGTCGGTCCCGGTTGTCATGAAGATCTTTGACAGTCGTTACAGGGCGTCAGTACCTTCTCTATAAACTGACTCTAGTCTAAACCATGGAATATCGCTATCCCTTCGGGTTACGGAGGTCAGACAGACAGTCGCTCTGTGGAAAAGCTAATATTCAGCCAAATCCGGTTAGACTAGAAAGCGGACCCCAGATTGAAACTGGGATAACGCTAAGAGGAAGATTTATGTATAAAATTCAACAGAGCAGTAAGTTGAAAGCCAAAGCCACTTGTTTTACTATTAGAACGCAAGGGCGAATGACTCTCCAACAAGAGACACAAAATATATTTTTATAGATATTTTATTGACAAAATGAATTCAACTTTTTTATTAGACATGGCGATTAGCAAATAAATTTTCCATCGGACATCATGTAATTGAATTAATGTTGTCAGCCTTACGAAAAATTTAAGAATTAATTTTAAAATTAGTTTCACCTTTTTTTTTCTCTTCGCTGTGGAAATGCATTTCCGCACGTATATAGGACTCGACGCGTCGGCTGCGTCGGAAGTGCAAGGCCGTAATACCCACTAAAACCACAGCGCATACTTCAGCGCCATTTTGGGGGCGCCAGGGGGTCGCGTTAGCATTCTACCCTGAAATCCCGGCGGATAGCCCACAACCTCTTTGGCGGCGGATGAAGGAGTTGGGCTCCGCCACCAAAACACCCAGCAGCCGCAGAGGACAGGGAGGACGACAACCTGACAACACCGCATCTCGTCTTCTTTTGCGGCCCCACCGCGACGCAACAAAGGTGTCCCCCCATTTGGTCGCGGGATATAGGGCGCGCAGCAACGCAACACCGACAAGCCTCTCCTCCCGCGACCGCGCCCGACTGTGAAGGTCAGACAGAACTGTCCCCCCAACCACATCTTAGGACGCATCCTGCGCAGGCCCCTTCCAAGCCCACGCGGGGCGTCCACTCCCGGGATCTCTCATAGCTTCACCGCGGGTGTCCAAGCCATAGTAATAATAAATAATAATAATCATTTATTTGCTTAAAAGTTGGTACATTGAGATCTTAAATAGGTTAAGTTCATGACAACTTCAGTCAGGTTGTGACATGCAAATGTTAAAAAATAAATTATAATTTAATTGATACTAGTTGAATTGACAATAATCATATTAAAATCTAAATTAATAGTCTTAATAGTCCATCAGGTTGTCTGGAAGAAATCGCAACCTGCGATAAGACCGTCCATGTACAACTAGACGTAAGTTATTATATGTATATGTCATTTTTCTGTAATTATTTGTCTCTGGTGTACAATAAAGCATTTTCTATCTATCTATCTAAATTATAATTTTTTTTGCAACCATATAAAAATCAATTGATATGAATGTTTAAATAAATTCAATGTCATTAAAAAAGAAAATCTATGTCAATTTAATAGAGTCACAGTTAAAATACCAAAAAACTCAATGTCAACATAAACAATGTCAGTGTAAAATAATATATAAAAAAGAATAATTAAAATTAAAAACCAATGTGAACATAAAACATGTCAATATAAAAATAATATAAATGTCAATCTGGAATTAATTATAATATAAAGTCAATATAAAATGTATGACGATAATTAGGATTCATAGTATTAATTTTTAATTACATTCCAAAATATCACTCGTTTATTTCCATAAAATCATTTATTGTGTAAAAAGATCACAATCAGCCATTTCTTAAGTTCTATACTGAACTTTTTTAATGGTAGATCTCTTATCTCATTAGGGATTTTATTATTGGTTACTAAGCCACCACGGCAAGGTGGAAACCCCGGGGAAGGGGGGGTGCCCAGCAGTGGGACAGTTTATATATAGGGCCGATGATGTTGATGATGATGGTGAAAATCATTATACGGTCTGTTTTCTTCTCTCTTTGTCTAGGTTTAATTACTGGCGATAACAGTTAAGCTGCTTACCATCAGATGGGAAACAGCCTACTCCTGCTGTATAAAAAGGATTATCGTGTAACAGTTTTCTACCAGCAATAGTACAATATAGGTTCGAAAATGGCCTGAATTGCTTCGAGAAGAAGATGGTACGGCCGTGGCGCTTTTTCGCTCAACTTCGCGTCATATATATTCCAATTTATAAATACACAGTGTAACACAACCCATCACCAAGCCGATGTCTACTCGTTCTGCACATCATGCCAGTAGTCATACTACGCGAAAATAATACCTGGGAAACGATTTTTTTAGGCTTAAAAATAGACACATTTAATAAGCCGCAATGTGAGTAGCGCGCGAAATGCATCATGCCTACACCGGCCGCATCTACCTAAACGGGCGTATTTCGATATGTTCGCTCGAAATGGTTGTGACTTCGTGTCAGTGTCAACATGAACGCTAACTGTTCAAGCTAATACGAGCTGAGAAGCGCATCGGCTACATGCGCTTCCAAAAACGTGCTTATTATACGCGCAATTAAAACGCCCACCGCCCTAACGGTGGCAGTTTTTGATCACATGGTCGCGCGGCCGAGGATAATGCCCTCGCCCACAGCGCAGGTGATTGCTAGTAGCGCATACATTGCGTTTAGGGAACATGAAAGCCGTTATTTTAGGGAAATATTGAAAATGTTGTTTATGTTTATTTGGAAGACATTTTACAGTTTACATTTATCATTCAAAACACGATTTTGGAATGATAAGAAAAAAAATGTCGTGACATTAGGCCTCTATAACTCCTGAACCAGGAATTGCCCAGGCATGGTGCCGAAGTAAAAAATGTTCGTAATGATTGGTACAATATGGGGTTTCAGTTTTCGTTAAGGTTCTTTTTACACCCTGTATAATAATATTATAAATGGGAAAGTGTGTTGGTTTGTCTTTATTTTCAAATCGTAATAGAGTATTTTTTTGGAATTTTATCTGTGGAGATAATTAAGAGGTACTTTTTACGGCGATAACCGAATCATATAGTTAGAAATACACAAATATACACATATGTACATGAAAATAGGTACACCGGTGACTTAACGCGCCTTCGAAGGAGGTACGGAGTCAGATAACTAACAATTTAATACGCACATAACTTCGAAAAGTTAGTGGTGGGGGCCGTGGATTTGAACCACAAACCCTTTTTTTTTTGATGTCGGGTTGGAAAATCCTCATGGAGTCCCTTCGCCCCGGGGGGGAAGGACGAAGGGGACTGTCAGACTCTTACTGACTAAAAACCAACCCGTGCTCCTCATGTACCCATGTGTCGGAGGGTAGGGTTTGACCTAAGCATTCCTCGCTACCCCCCGACGGGTATTGTCCCGCCAGATGGTCAGGCGGGCCCCGAACGAAACCCCCTTGGCGGCGGATGAAGGTGTTGGGCTCCGCCGCCAAAACACCCAGCGGCCGCAGAGGATAGGGAGGACGGCAACGCAACACCACATCTCCTCTTCCTCTGCGGCCCCACCGCGACGCAACGATGGTGCGCCCCAAATTGGTCGCGGGAGATAGGGCGCGCGGCAACGCAACACCGATACGCCTCTCCTCCCGCGACCGCATCCGACTGCGAGGGACAGAAGAACTGTCCCTCGCATCCCGCCCCTTTGGACGCATCCTGCGCAGGCCTCCGTCAAGCCCACGCGCAGCGTCCCCTCCTGGCTCCCTCTTAGCTTCACCGCGGGTGACCAATCCACGGTTACTAAGCCCCCCCACCACGACAAGGTGGAGATCCCACTGGGGGGGAACCACAAAACCCTCTGTATGGTAGTCTGTTACTATCTACACTCGGCTATCGCCTACAGCAGGCTCTTTTTAAGACGTAAGACCCATTAATGAAAGGATTTTTAAAAATGATATTAAGGGGTTCAAATAAAATGTTGAATTTTGGAGCAGGCGAAGTCACGGCCAACTGATAGTATGGAATTATAAGGTTCTTCACTCGCAAAGGAAGAAGGATGAAATATAAAGTTGGAAATATATATGTCGGATCCGGTGTAGATAGTGTATTTTGTGTTTTATAATAGACTCAGTGTATAGTAAGTGTATATTTATTGCACAAGACCCAGCTGTGCCCAAATAGTACTGTGAAGTGTTTATATCGACCAAAAAATTAAGATACCCGCCGACATACACTTCTAAAGTTTCCGTTGTTTCCTCTTAAGTATAATTAGAGAATCAAACTGAGTATTATAAAGTCTTGTCTTCGTCTCGTCTTGACTTTTTCAAAGACAATCAATAACTGTAAAAAATAAGATTAATGTTATATATTTTTGCATTTTAAGATACAATCAACAACTGTTTAAATAAGAATTAGTGTTACCTTTATTTCCTAGCTGCGCTTATAACATCTTTATATGTATATTGTTCTTGTGTGCGTGTTTATGTCACTGAACTCCTCCTAAACGACTGGACTGATTTGACCGTGTGTTCAAGGGGTCTTGAGAATGATTTAGATTCACAGTTTAGTATACTGGAAAATGATTTTTTAGTTAATTTTTTATTTGTAAGTAGTTGTTGATTTTGGAATGTTTCACATTGGAACCGACCGAATGCGCTACTATCGCAGTATCAAATCTATATTAATAATTTCGTCAAGGGGTATGGTAGACTTGACTAGGTCGAAACCTAACCTGAATAATAAAACATTAAAAAATAATGATTTCGGGTCGACTACATATATCCGCAAAATTCGGCATGTTATTAAATTGTATTTTATTAAATTGTAATGGTTCTGACAGACTAATCGCAGTCGCCATATTGGCCACTCTAGCGAAACGCCACTGATACCGGATAATATTTTGAGTAACTACTACTAAGTACTAAGTAGTTTGTATGTGTAAATACTTTTTGCAGTTATATGTCATAAAAAGTTAAAACTAGAAGTATCCACCCAATAAAGGAGATTTGTGTTACCCCGAACATAGATGATATACTATAACTAGAGAACCCTGAATTTACGCCAGCAAAGCCGCGGGAAAAAGTTAGTAACAATACAAAATAATGTTCAGTACAATGTTCACGCATTATTTTATATACAATAGCTAAGCGTGGAGCCTGAACCTGTAATTGGCTAATAAATAAATAAAGTTTAGAGCTTCTTCTAGGTAAAAACGTCACTTAAATGACAACTCAACGAAACAGACCCACGTAAAAATACTCACCAAACAGTGTATCGCTTAACATTTTTATCCAGTACCGATCAATCACTAATCAAATTGTTCCCGTCGTCATCCGAGCAAATGATGTCCGGTACGGATATAACTACGATTGACGAGAAACGGGCCATGTAATTCACTTAACGTCTGTACCAGCTGTTGTTGAGACCGATTCTGTCAATGGTGATTATGTCGAGTTTGTCCTGACAGTTTTAATCTTTGGTGCTATTTAAAAGCTGTGACGAAAAGGATGGTATTCTTATATATGTTTTTTTTTTATTACAAGCCCTGATAGTGATATTAATATGCTTTTATGCATGTAATTATAATTTGGCTGCCTCCGTGGTCCGGTGGATAGCGTTTGCGACTGCTGATCGGAGGTCCCGGGTTTTCCGGGTTGGAAAAAGTGTTACTGGGTTTTTCCGAATACTCAGTAGCAGCCCGGAGTCTGGTGATGTGCCCGGTAACGGCAATAGGCTCGCCCCCTATTATGTGGGACCTAAAAATTCATGGCGAAATGTGGGTGTAATATTCACACCTCTATTCCACCTCACCTCTCATCTCTACCCCTTCGGGGATACAGGCGTGTGACTATAAATATAAATAAATAAAATAATAATTGGCTGTGCCTACGTTTGTTGTTATTTAGGGCTACTGCTCAGTATCCGTGGCACATTGCGTAATGTTATAGTCTGTAGCCTTCATCGATAAAGAATAAGAAGAAAATTATCCCTTTGACCCGTTAATTATATAATTTTCACTTGTTTACCATCATAGCCCTCAAAAAATAAAATAAATAAATCGCTTATTAGTCGTAACAGTGCTACGTACTACATTGAGCTTCTACGAAACGTCTACGAAGTCTACGAAATATCTACGCTTTCCTCAAGTAATGTTAATTGGATAAAGTTAAGACAGGAATTCGTAAAAATATTTACGGTTTGCGTATATTTATAGGTGTTTTGGATCTCTTTAGTTTAGTTTCTAGAATTAACTTGTAAACTCAAATTTAAGTTACGTGAAATATTTAGTAATAATTAGCATCTGATACTTAGTAAATATATGTATAATTCTTATATGTATAAATCTTTACTTTTTGTAGTCATCTTATAGTCTTTTTTATAACGATATTTGTATACACTGGTAGCCATAGTTATATATAATTATTCTAGTTTGCGGCAGAATAGCGTTGAGACTCAAAAAGAGAATCTGACCAGTGGTATAATAGTAATACCACGCTGGTCAGACGGGTTGGGATAGGCTTTCATGACGAGTTTTCGGTCCCTTCGCAAATATACCTTCGAGTATTTTTGTAGGGCGACTTACGACACCTTTCGTATGAAATGGGGTGTTACTTAATCCATCAGTAGGCACATACAGATGTAAATATACAGTTGCTTTATTAAAAATGAAATCTACTCTTGAATAATACCAAATATTTTGATATGTATCTTTGATATTATAATGTAAGTACATTTTATTTTACAACACAACCATCTATTAACAAACTCAAACCCAGCTTTTTATTTTCATGTAAAAAATAAAGTTACCCAAAGAATATTTCTATTGTTATTGGCACACCTGAATTTTATTGGACAAGTTTGAATTCTAGTTGTAAACCTAACATAACACTTGTATTTGTTGGCAAATAGGCTATTACAACCTTTCAATATGAATGAAATGAAATAAAAAGTTATCTTATTTTTTTGTAAATAGATTATTTACATATATGCTTTGCTTATAACTTTTTATCCCGCTCTATGGGCCGACTATGCTTCGACACGTGTTTCGCCTCTGCACAAGGCATCCTTAGGACCGATGGGCAACGACTGATTTAGTCTTAGTTGTTGCCCATGAGTCCGGAGGATACCTCGTGTCGAAGCATAGTCGGCGTATAGATCGGGATACTGCATATCAGCTATTTTCCTAGAACCCATTTCCGCATTATTCCGTATATCCCTTATCCTTTGTCACTGAAGGAGTTCGGTATTATCAACCTTTTTCTATTGCAATACATAGTTCCGAAGGTGCGTGTTGGGTTCCTCTTTCCTTCCATTAGTATACACAAAATTTGTAGTCCACGTTTAATAATGAGATCGAATATTAAATCATACTATAATTAGTTTCATTGAATTAGTATCGAGATTTTTAATATAATTTCATGGTATACCTTCTCAACTAAACAAACATTTCGAATAAATTGTACTTACACATACCAACAAAACGCTTTAAAAGAAAATTAGCAAGTCACTTACCTGGGGCAAGTAAACTTACACACATTCATAATGGCTAGGAATATAAAATACATACTTAAATTGCGATATATTATACCTACAAAACCGGGACCTAGTCTTAAAACTTTTATAAAACCCTCGATAGTGACTCTTTTATAATAAATATCTTCTTAAAGATAAACAACATCTCAATAGAACAAACCCCTTACTATCTCCACGATAGCTAAATCTCAATAAGTACAGCAAGCAATATTTACACAACTACGCGCTATTTGCTCGCTATATTATAGTGTTTTATCAATGTCTTAGCACATTCTGTTCGCATTCTTCAAACGCCACAGTCTCGCAGTTGCTGCGACATAGCGCAATAACTAGACCACGACTTGTCGCACGCTATGATGTATCGCAACACAGGAATGTCGCGGATGAATTTGAAATTAAACTATGTTATTTAGTATACAGTGTTTACAGTGGTTTGGTGGTTTCCACCTTAATTTTGTAAGGTAGAGGTAGTTAAAATTAAGGTAAATGTAAAGTGATTTTAGAATGTCGTATTTTATATCTTATACTAATATATAAAGCTGAAGAGTTTGTTTGTTTCTTTGGCTGCACGCGCCAATGTCAAGAACTACCGGTCCGATTTGAAAAATTATTTCAGTGTTAGATAGCCCATTTATCAAGAAAGGCTAAAGGCTATATAACATCACGCTGTGAGCGACGGGAGCGGAGCAGTAGCCTTAAATAACGCGGGTGTAACTGCGGGCATCCTCTAGTACATCATAATCAGATCGTGAGACAGGACCGAATAGCGACAACATAGCACGGAAAGACAGCAATAATTAATTTAGTCATGTATTTAAAAAGTGGCTTTGCTTTCATTCTTTAACATGATTCATCTGCCTTGCCTTTTGAATTTTGGACGCTTGTGTGTAAACCACATTTTGACTGAACTGTAAGAATAACGGCTTTAAATGTGAAGTGAACTAATGTACGCAGAAGACTACTTTGATTGTCATCGGCCTAGCGTTATCCCGGTTGCATCCAAGACTTTAACGCCATGATATTGTGACGGCCGGTGTCATGTCAAAATTGTCATCTCAGCGGTTGTCAAGAACTACTGACGTCTACACGACAAATTAGCCGGTCGCCGAACACAATAATTAGCAAAGAGGTTTGAAGACAATTTTATTATTTGGAAATGAGTTTTTAGTTAGATGACGTATACACTTTGCCAAGTGTTCGCTAAATTCACCAGTCATTGACAACAAGGCGATGGCCGTGCGGATAACACATCCCGCTCACGTTCTGATGGCATGGGTTCAAATCCCAGTCATAACAGTTGTGTGGATTATGGTTTTTATGAAATTTTGAAAATGTTTATGAATATTTGGCAAATATTTTAAAAAAGATTATTTAAATATTTCGAGTAAAAATTAGAAAATTCTAGAAACTTCAAGAAGGAATGGAAAGGTTAAAAAGAGACAGGAGATGGAAAAACAAATTGAATTATGAAATGACAATCGAAATTAGTAGATCTAGAACATTCCTAGGGTATATAAGGCGGTGTAGACGCGCTGAGTGCCAGTTTAAGTTGAAAAGTGGTAAAGTGAAGAAGAAAAGAAAGAAGTATAAGGAAGAAAGAAGAAGTAGTAAAATAAAGTGAGGAGAAAGTATAGTGCAGTAAAGTGCAGTGAAGTGCAGTGAAGTGCAGTGAAGTGCAGTGAAAAGTGCAGTGCAAAAGACGCCAGTGTTGGTGCTGTCCGTTCCGAAGTTAAACGGCGCGTCGTGTGTGAAGTCGAATAAAGTGTCATCAGTGCTACTCGGTGTTTCCTTCCAATCCCGTTACCCCGTCCGTAACAATATAATATCAACTTATCTACAGAGCGACTGCCGTCTTACCTCCGCAACCTGAAGGAATAGCGATTTTCCATGGTTTAGACCAGTATCAGTTTATTTGAAGGTATTGACTCTCCACAACGACTGTCAAAGATCTTCATGACAGCCGGGACCGACGGTTTAACGTGCTCTCCGAGGCACGGGGCAAGCGATAATTAACAATTTAATACGCACATAACTTCGAAAGATCATTGTTGCGCGCCGTGGATTCGAACTCGATACCCTCTGCATAGCAGTCCGTTGGTATCTCCACTAGGTTGTTTGTTACTTTAATGTTCAGTATAAACTCAGTGCATTACAGTGCAGGTACAATTTGTTCTTTTATTGCACGATACCCTAACCTCTTCACTTCATTATGTCTGAACTGTATGAATAACAGCTTAGAAACCAGCAACCCACTGATAAACATGTCTAAACATATAACAAAAACTCGTCAGTAACAGTAACTATATTGTATCCATATTCAAATGCAAATGCCGCGAAGCAACCCACTGACAAATATGTCTAAACATATAACAAAAACTCGTCAGTAACAGTAACTATATTGTATCCATATTCAAATGCAAATGCCGCGATGCGAACGGCTAACGGTGCAATGTTATTAAATTCTCATTTTGTTACTTCGGAACAGAGCTTAGCATTCATACGCTGCTGTATCGAGGAGTTAGACTGTACAATATAGTTGTGGATTTAGTTGAACTGTGAATTTAATGGGGCGAACAGGAGTTATATTTGTTGAATATATCGCACTATCAGTGCTGCGTAGCTTCATCCGACACACATCGTCCGTTGTACGTTTGTTGTTGGTTGGTTGTTGTCGTTGTGGCTTCGTATTGCATCAATCATCTGTTTCATTGTCATTATTAAGCATGGACTACATAGTTTTGTGTATACTAATGGAAGAAAAGAGGGACCCACCACGCACCCTCCGAACTATTGCAATAGGAAAAGTTTGATAATACCGAACTCCTCTACTGACAAAGGGTAAGGGATATAAGGAATAATGCGGCAATGGGTTCTAGGAAAGTACCTGACTTGCAGTATCTGTCGTAGGCATCCTCAGGACCCAAGGGCAATGACTAAGACTAGCTCAGCCGTTGCCCATCGGTCCTGAGGATGTCTCGTGCAGAGGCGAAACACGTGTCGAAGCATAGTCAGCGCATACAGCGGGATAAAAACTTATAAGCAAAGACATGTATATGTAAATAGTCTATTTACAAAATAATAAGATAACTTTTTATTTGATTTCATTCATATTGAAAGTTGTAATAGCCTATTTGCCAACAAATACAAGTTTTATGTTAGGTTTACAACTAGAATTTAAACTTGGCCAATAAAATTCAGGTGTGCCAGTAACAATAGAAATATCCTTTGGACAACTTTATTTTTTTTACATAGAAAATAAAAAGCTTGTGTTGAGTTTGACAATAAAGGGTTGTGTTGTTAAATATAATGTCATTACAAAATAATATCAGAGGTACAGCACAAAAGATTTGGTTTCATTTAAGAGTAGATTTTAATTTTCAATAAATAACAGAAATATTCGAACTAGAGCCGTAGTCGCACCTATTGTATACCTAATGAGGGTGCCAAGAACACTTACCTGCTTTAAACAAACATGACAGGTAACTACATACTTATACACTAGTATACAATAGGTGCGACTACGGCTCTAGTTTGAACATTTCTGTACTTACTTAAAGTGAGCTATTTTCTAGTTTCTTCTTTTAAGACCCCCTTTTTTATTTACGTAGTCGGGTTATAGTTTATAAACATATTTTTTATTAGATAGTAGAGCCTCGCTGATTACAGCATGAATGGGCCGGCTTGACCGGGGAAGTACTACCCTCACAGAAAATCGACGTAAAGTAACAGTACTTAAACTGTTGTGCTTCGTTCGGTGAGTGAGAGTGCTGGAGGCCCTATCCCTATTCCTTCTCCCTAATCCTACTCCTCATCCTATCCCTTTTCCCATCCCCAAGGAGCGGCAACGCACTTGTGACTCCTGTAGTGTTGCTTGTGTCCATGGGCGGTGCTAATTGCTTACCATCAGGCGATCCGTCTGCTCCTTTGCCGCCTATTAGTATAAAAAGGCAACTACAGAAAATACACGAAACGAATTGGTACCTTTAGGCAGAGATGTAAAACTGGTCATAAGACCCAATAGATGACGAAAGCCTCATTAATAAATTCATAGGTTACCCGTATAATAATTATTAAATAAGGGTGTGTTGAGACAGGAAAAATCACGTACAAAGCAAAGGCATGTTAGCTTTTCATTAATTTAGTTTTATACCTAAATATATAAATATGGCTTTACTTTCTTTCTGTAACTTGATTCATCTGTGTCACATTTGATTTTTAATTGCACGATACCTTAATCTCTTGACCACAATCTATATGTACTGTATGAATCAGCTTAAAACCAAGCAACCCGCTGACAAACATGTCTAAACGTGTAACAAAAACTCTTCAGTAACAGTAACTACACTGTATCCATATTCAAATTCAAATGTCCCGATACAAACGGCTAATGGTGCAATGTTATTAAATTCTCATTTAGAGCTTAGCGCTCAAACGCTGTATCAGGGGGTTGGACTGTATAATATAGTTGTGGATTTAGCTGAACTGTGAATTTAACGGAGTGAACAGAAGTTATATTTGTTGAATATATCACACTATGTGGTTTTATTTGCCACTCCTCGTCTATTGAACCGTCGCACGTCGTATCGCATCCATCGCCCGTCCAAATTTCCTCGCATTTTCTTTTTATTCAGCTTTTAGACTTTGTAGCGTGATGTTACGTCCTCATAAAAGTGGCTATCATAATTTAGATTCGTTTGAATACGACTGGTTGTTTTGACTGGAGATTAGATTAAAAAATGAACATGCTCTTTATGATTATTATTATATTCGTATATTCTTATACTTATGAATGAGTTAAATGTAATATTCTATCCGCTTGTCTGTACCACAATCAGGTCCCTCAGACAGACCCTAATGGGAGAAACGACGAATATTATCGAATATCGCATTTCACTCAAACGTTGCACTTATTTTGCCGGCCGTGTCATGAAATAACACCAAATAATTTCGACACAGATGACATACTACGTACAAAAAAAATATTTCCTTAAAATTACTCTATTTTAAGGAAAAGCACTTCTTATGTTACAATTTATTAACATATTATTCAATAATTGTTTGACTTGTAAAAATAACAAACATTAGAAGCCGCAGATGGCTTCGTATCATATGCGGTGAAGGAAAAAACATTGAAAAATTTCGTCAAACCGAACTTTTAATAACGAAAAATTGTTGTATCATCATTTTCATCAGCCTACTTTCGTCCACGACTGGACATATGACTCTCCAATAAGACACTTCTGAGCTCAATTTCCGGCTCTTCGTGTCGAGCCACTTTGCGGCTATCACTCGACCAAAAATAGTTTAAGCAATAGATATTTTATTGATTTAAATTCTTATTCGCTAGAAGAACATATAAAAATTAAATGGATTAAACAACTGGGAACGTGATCCGAGTTTATTGAGGTCCAGTTTATGGAATCCTCAATAAGGTCAACATTTTTATTTTTATTAAAAAAAACAGCTCGCTATAATTTCAATTCATTTCACTGCTTTCACACAGATGAGAGAATTATCAGATGGAACGCGCGGCACTGTTGCGTGCGGCCACTAAAGCAAATACAAAATTGAAAAGCGAATACAAACTCGTCTCAGTGCGCTACGAAGCATCGTACAGTTCACGCGTCACGATCACTTCAACTTTTAAATTCTCAAAATGCCGTCTTGTGTTCTTAAACACTGTAAAAGTTGTTCCTAAAAACAAAAACAGGAAAATGGAATATCTTTTCACAGGTAACTATTGATAATTTGACTGTTTCCTAATTTAATTTCGATAAAATTCGTATTTATGCAAGAAATATGTAAGTGTTGCCAGTTTTTGTCGACGCCGTTCTGCCTGAATTAGGGAAAATGCACTTGTCAATTGATTATGTGATAACGATTGTCATGTTAATGAAAAATACATTACCGTATTATAAAAGTATATTGTAGATATATCTTCTTTCTCATAAATATAGTAATAGAATTTCAATTTCCATTAGTATATACCGTGTTTTGAGTTCGATCCCCAAACGATCCAAATATTCGTGTACACCCTGCTACTCGTCAAGCTTATACACTTTGACCTTTGCACCGTTTTTATTGCGTAAAGAATAAGTATCAAAATCGTACAGCAAATGTTTAGCTTGACTTGGTGCCGTGTGTACATACATACTTATGGCGAAGGGAATAAGTATCAAAATCGTACAGCAACTGTTTAGCTTTACTTGGCGCCGTGTGTACATACATACTTATGGCGTAGGGAATAAGTATCAAAATCGTACAGCAACTGTTTAGCTTGACTTGGTGCCGTGTGTACATTACATACTTATGGCGTAGGGAATAAGTATCAAAATCGTACAGCAACTGTTTAGCTTGACTTGGCGCCGTGTGTACATACATACTTATGGCGTAGGGAATAAGTATCAAAATCGTACAGCAACTGTTTAGCTTGACTTGGCGCCGTGTGTACATACATACTATTTATTTCTCAACTAATCGACGCCAGCGGCTTTGCACGCACATATTTTCGTATTTCTCGTTTTGCCCGATCCCGTGGGAATTTCGAGAAATCCCGTCTTAGTGCACCCCTACGGTTTCCAAGAAACATACATGCTAAATTTCAGCTTCATGCGCCGAGTAGTTTCAGCTGTAGCTTGTCTGTCAGTCAGTCAGTAACGCAAGGATTTTATATATACAGATTTACGAAGTAGTTAAAACTTAACTCGGTACCTACATTTAAGAAATGTATTTATAAAAGCATTAATTAAATCCATGGTAAATTCTTCAAAACCGCAAATGAATATAAGAATATTACATAACTATATGCAAAATACTGGGAGATTATTCATAATCTGGCAACTTTACACACACATAGACGCGCGTGTCCGTACAGTGCCAGTCGCCAAAGGTCACGCACACATAGCTGTCAACGTGCCACACTTAGTTGGACGAATACGCTCTATCTGATACTTGTCTCATCTGTGTGCTTTCAATTCTCAATGATACTATTTAACCGACGTTTTGATAAAAGTTGCGCTCTACAAAATTGTTGACATATTTTCCACGCAATCACGCTTGACTTTACCTCTGACTAAAGGGCAGTAGATACTACAGATAACGATTAAAATTAATGTATGGATTTGGTTAACTGCTTTCGCGATAGAAAATGTTTTTTGACTTATAAAATAGACTAACTGACTTATTATTGCCGTAATTGATCTCCAAAAATAACGAATTTTAAATTGTAGCTTCATTAATAGCTTTAATTAAGTATAAAAATCCTTAAACTAGTATAAAAATCTTAAGGTATTCAAAAGCGTATTCTTCACTTGAAATAGTCAATCATTCAATGTCAAATCTCTACTAAACCAATCGATATACATTAAAACCTATATTAATCGATTAGTACATTAAAATACCACGCCGCACGTTAAGCCGTCGGTTCCGGTTGTCAGTGCCTTCTAAAAAAACTGACACTAGTCTAAACTATGGAATATCGCTATCCCTTCGGGTTGCGGAGGTCAGACAGGCAGTCGCTCTGTGGAAAAGCTAATATTAAGCCAAATCCGGTAAGACTAGTAAACGGACCCCAGATTGAAACTGGAATAACGCTAGGAGGATGTTTAGTACATTAAGATACGAAAAAGTACAAATAACAACATGCAGAGAGCAGTGCCAAAACACCGCAACAATAAAAGCGCTGTGTAGTGCAGTCAATCATCATCATCGTCAGCCATGTATTTAAATTAAAAAAAGACCATTGCTGGGCACGGGAATCTTTTCATTATGAGAAGGGTAATCTCATAGTCTACCACGCTTCAGCGTGCTGGCCAAGTGTGGATTGGCAGCCTTCACAGGTCTCTCAAGAACATTATGGAGAACTCCCAGATAATTATGCATGTTACCTTACGATGATACTTACGAAAATTTTGGCATGTATGTTCCTTGGGGACCGTAGGTGTGCACATTCCCTCAGTAACGGGGGGAGAAGTTCAATAAAATAAAAATGAATATAGGAACATATTTTGAACTCTCAAATTACTGATTGTTGGTCAAAACATAGTAACTCTAATTTGAAAGAGCAAATCATTCCGTAGTCTCTGCCTACCCCTCCGGGAAACAGGCGTGAGTCTATTTATGTATGTATGTATGTAACTTGTACTCCAAAGACAATAGAAACGCCAGAAATATATTTTCCAGAGATGAAAACATAGCATTTAATTAGTCAATAATACGAAGTACAATAATGCCAAATGTACAATCACAAACAAAAGTTTGTTTCAAATAAATTTGCGTTAAAGTAAAGTGAAAGATGGCACTCATATTTCTGCATCATTGGCCCTCAACCGAATATAAATCTGAATAACTGTGGAGCAGGATTTGTTCTTAATTTGAAATTCAAATTCAGTAGCGGGAAAATGTAGCCTACCCGTGAAAACAGAGAAAAATGTACCCATCCAAATATAATTAACATAAAAAATGTAAAAAATAAACAAGTATTCTGGAATGGGACGCGGCTATTTTCTCCCCCATTCTTTTTTGTATGCATAATTCGACAGTCTAATCTTCTATAGTGATTTAATCGGAATTCAATTTTGTGTCAGATGTAAAAATTACGACGTCTACGTGACTCCCAAATTGTTTATTCTAAAAGTAATTTTAAGAGTGTTTTAAAAAGTTATTAACTCTTAAAATTGTTTCCTAATCATTTTCGTTTTCCGTTTTAAGATTATGTCCTTTTTAATGATGTTAAGGCCCCGATTTTAATAACTTGCCGTTTTCTCCCTTGTTTTACAGAGTTCGTAACATATTTTATGTTGTAAATTGGATAACGCTTAGGGGTCCATAACAATTTCGTCTTGCAAAAGATCATTTTGATATTTTTTTAACAAGCATTCATAATAGGTTTGTTGAAATGGTTGAATAAGCTTTAAACAGAAGCAACAACTCTGACAGTTATTAACTCCTGCACTTCCATAGGGCTGGGGTGGGACTCCTCACATTCAAGCGCGTGGTGGCGTTTCGGTTTGGCTTTTCAGCACGTTTGGTTTTTATGCTGTGGCTTTAATATATTACGTCATAGAAGAGTAAAGAAGGTCTGGCAGCAAAGCTGCTATATATACTGAATACATTCACATCGGAATTGTTGAGGTCGAGAAAGAGAGAATTCTTACGTAAAGTTTAGGTACTTTACCAAATAAATAACAAAAATATTTTCGGTAGCTTAGGCGTAATCAGAAGAAGAATAAAATTATGTTATAGTCGTCATCCACAGTACTGTATTTAATGCATTTTTGCCCGTTTACCGAAGGCAACAGCCGGCCCGGTTCCTTTTTTGCCGATGCCCGTCGTATCGTTTACAGTTTGCCGCGCGTTTGTACCGACACGACTGTGGTTCGGGTTTATGTTTATGCAAATGGCCGCCGACAAGCGATTTAGCGAAAGTAAAACATACCAAGAAACAAATGAACCAATTATTATAAATCTGAATTATAAGTCAAATTACATTAACAGTATAATCAAAACAACTCAGAAAACTTAGAGTACCTATGTATTCTTCAAATGTTAATTAAGAACACAGAAAAGTTACTTTCCAACTTTTATTGTTTCTAAATAATAAGAGACACGAATAACAGTCAATTAAAGTGTTTTAATGAAATCGGACAATCTTATAATAACATTGTAGTAGTATTTTAATTACATTTGTCAGAATTTATTTTATTACAGTTATAATTCTTAGATGATAATGTTCAAAATTTTAAACTCAAGGGGCCTTGGTAACGCATAAATCTTGTAAGTTACTTCATAAGTTAGTATTTTAAATAGAACTTTAAGCGATCAGTTAGGTTTATTAACGCTGAAAATATTTTCTGCTTCTGCTCCCCCGGGGGGCTTCTGCTCCTCCTATCTTGCTGATAAAATAATTATGAGTATGATTCGAGAAAATTTGTAATTTTTTTATCCACTGTATTTGATGGTACTACCTTGACTTATGATTATTGTTTTGTATGAGCCCGATGATTATTCTTTTGTAAATCATCGCGTAAAGGTTTGTCGTAGATGAGAATTGAACCTGCGGCTAAGCAGTCAAAGTCAATCACTATAGCTCTACCAATATTACAAACCAGTCAAATATAATGTTAATGTAAATCTATCTCGCGTGCCACGAATCACAATATAACATTTTCCCAGCATCTGCGCGCAAAACATTTTTCCATTTTGTGCAAAATATTCTTAGTTTGGCTTTATACATCGCAAAACGAGTGTATAACGCTAAATTACCATTTTTGTGCTCGTCATGAAAACCTCCTGAACGATAGGAAACCTTAATGATGTATGGACTAAGATAACACCGTTCATAATGCTGTAAGGGTACCTAGGTTTTGAAGGATTTTTTAACTTTTTTTATCCTAGAGGATGTGCTGCGCTCGCACTTTTTTTATTTAATTGCTTTTGCCTCATCCCGTGGGAATTTCAGGAAATCTCTTCTTAGTGTACCCCTACGGTCCACAAAGAACATATAGTACATGTCAAATTTCAGCTTCCTGCGCCTTATGTCCAGAGATAGGAGAGGCTGGTGTTCTGTCATACAGGTCTCCTAGTACATATACAAGTCTCTCACATTGATTTAACTCGCTCGACATTAATTCTATATTAATGTAACAAAGATTAAGACTAAAAATATGTAACATTCTTTGTGAGAGTTTTTTTTTTTGTATAGTTTTGGCTGTGCCTTTTCTGTCATTCAGTCAGTAAGGATTTTGTATATACCGATAATCAGTTGTGTTTATAAGCTACTTTATGTCTAGTTAGCGGCACACCTCGCGATGTTTTCACCATTTAGCGAGCGATAACAATTTAACATGCGTATAACTTTGAAAAGTCACTGGTGCGTGTCGCGGGCTTGAACCCTCCCTTTGCAATTTGTCGCAATCTGTCGGTCTCCCCATAGGACTGCCATATTTTAAATACATGTTTCAATTCGAATGCCCCACTGACTACTGCCCCAGTGTTAATGAACTGGAAGTCGTTTACCGAAGTGAAAGCAGACATGTTTAAACTTTACCAAATTTTTGAACTGCCACGTAACAAGATTTTTCATTCAAAAAATATAAAACAACGGTCTGCTGAGACTGTTTTACTAGAAAAGTAAATAGTACATTGGGATTTGTACGAGTATCTAACATATTGCAACGGGATAGACCGATAGAAAAATGCTTACTGCTCTGATAAAAAAAAATAACCTAACTTTAACTGGCAAATTTTAAGTTTATGATAATACATATAGCCGCAACCTATGCATGAAATGTATTTTTTTGCGTACTTTTTAATATGGTTAATTATGCGTACGGGTTAATATAAGATATCCCATTTAGTGAGCAAGGGTAATGGCTATATAACATAATACTATGAGTCACGGGAGCTGAATAGTAATCATCATCGGCCCTGTATATAAACTGTCCCACTGCTGGGCACAGGCCTCTTCTCACTATGAGAAGAGTAAGGCCAAAACCCAAAACGCTGGCCAAAAGCGGATTGGCAGACTTCACATGTCTTTCGAGAACATTAGCAGTAGCCCTACCTACCTAAATAACGCGGGTATATCCGCGAGCTCATCTAGTGTATGTATACATGGTGTCACAAGACCCATCACCAAGCTGAATTCTACTCGTTTTGGACATCATGCCAAGTCATACTAAGCAAAAATCAAACCTGGGCAACGATATTTTTTTTAAGAAGACACATTTTTTTAATCCGCAATTAAAAGTACGTGCTTGAAATTTTCGATATCCCTACTTAACCGTGGGTGCATAGGACATCTATAGAACAGGTTGGCAGGGTAAATGCATCGATATTGTACCTAATTACAAAAAAATCATAGTAACTTTGAGCCTCAATATCTCCTGAACCAGTAATTTCCTGAAGAAGTAAAAAATATTCGTAATGATTGGTACGTTATGATGTTTCAGTTTTCGTTAAGGGTATTTTTATACCCTGTATACCTACATCCAATCATTCTTAAAACCATCTAACCATCGAACTCAAAATTTTCACTCACCCAAACAAATCCTCTTAAAAAGTTTAAGTAAAAAACAAAATGTTTTAAAGGTGGCGGGTTGTGCTTGACTCGTCTATCGGATGATAACATTGCGATTAGAATGAACGTGGTGATATTTTGCGGCCCCTCATAAAGTACACGCGTCTGGTAGCCGATTCAGCGAAGGGCTGAGCTGAATTAGGTTACACGAGACGGAGACGAGACGGGGATGAAACTGATTTATTGGTGAATAGACCACGCGAGTCAAGCTGAAGTGACAGTGGGCCCTACATAGCAAGGAGTGTCGGTTGCCTCAGGTAAGCCTCTTGCTAGTTGGACCGACAATCCAATCTGGAATGGAAGAAAATATTGCTTTTAGCTTTAAGGCCGCCCATTGTCCATATAATTTGTAAATTCTTGAATTTTTTTTTGTCTCTATGATATGACTCTATAAATCGTGTACAATAAAGCATTATCTAGTTTAATCTAATCCTGTTGGGATCGCGAGAAGTGGATGGATGCGCACCACTCAAGATGAATCCATACAGAGCAATTTAAACTTTCGTGGTCATTTAAACTTGATTTAAATTATCTTTCGGGATATATACCACGTACCTTTGTTTGGAGTAACCGATATTTCGGCACTGTTGCAAGCGCCATGTTCACGGATATACTGAGGGTATTGCGGGTGGATGAATGTTACGAGCAAGTATAACGGTCTACCCGTGAAACGGAAACACTCAAACCGCGAGCTGACGTAGTGAGTGTAGTATGTCGTGATCGGGTACAGTACGATAATGAAAACAGTGGCAGTGGTGTTGTACGCAAAAAACGAGTAAGAAAGCGGGTAGACCGTTATACTTACTCGTAACACTCATCCACCCGCAATACCCTCAGTACATCCGTGAACATGGCGCTTGCAACAGTGCCGAAATATCGGTTACTCCAAACAAAGGTACGTGGTATATATCCCGAAAGACAATTTAAATCAGGTCCATATAGAGCGTTTAACGGGAGGCCAATGTCCAGCAATTGACATTTTTCGGCTGAGATTATGATGATGACAGCAAACGTTAATGAACAAGTGTCGCTTAATCTGAGCCATATTTCATCAAATATTTAGTAAAATAGTCATTCAAAGATGACATTGCCCGTCAGAAATAAGCTTACTATCACGTAGGTTTATCTTTATCATTTGAAATTATATCATTTTAAACTTTTAAAAGTAGCATACAAGCGTAGAATTTTCCAAATAGCAAAGTCGTGACCACCTCGTCCGACGTCTCCCAACAAAAGGCATAAACAGCCCTATTTCTATAGAATTACAGCTCTCTCCGAAGTGACTTCATTCTTTTATAGACGTCAAACGGAGCGAGAGTGACAGATATACGCGTGATCACAAGTGAGATTATAAAAGTATTGTAATGTAGACGGTTTATGTAGCGACAATGATAATGCTTCTTAGAGATTTATTTGCCTTTGTTAGCGCTCTATATTTTACGTGGCTCTCGAGTTTTTATATGGTTGAAGTGATAAAATAAAATTATATAAAATAGGTGACTTTATTCACGTCGGTATGTATATAATACCTTATGGCCTACTCCCTTAGAGCTTATTATATGGTACAGTACGATTAAACAATCAGCATTCATACTCTTCTGGTTTAATTCAATACTTGTGCGTAAGCAGAGTAATTCGCTGCATTAACATTCATAACTTCACGCCTTCATCCCCGAAAGGGTAGACAGAGGTATATTGCACACCCACACTTCTGTTATGTTTCGGTATCTATGCAATAGGGTCCGAGCTTATTTCCATCTAACAGGCACATTATTAAGCGAGCAATAATTAACATTTTTAAGACACATGTTATTTCGAAAGATCAGAGGTGTGTGCCCGGGGTAACTGGTGATCGAACCTGAGACCATCGTCTCAGCAGTCCGTTGCGTACACCACTGTGCTATAGCCACATCATAGCAATGTGTAATTTGCGTTAGCAGACTACATGTTCCTATAATCTGTTTATGTCTGTCCGTTACCAAACACTACCTTGGCATGACCTTTTATAAAACATGTACAGTATAATTCCATTACATATCTAACACAAACTATGTCCCTGTTCCATTTCTGTCGCAAATGTCTGACACATCCTGTCAGGCCACGTGTTGGGAAAAGTCACGTATCACCGACGAGGGAAAGAGAGGGGGAAGGAGGGAACGGGAGGGGTATACGCACGTGACTTCCGTGGGATAATAAGAGGACATTAGGACAACGTTTCGGGCTTTTTTGGTAATATTAGTAACGTTTCTTTAGGGAATTCAGGTTAAGGTATTGTGGTTGATGTGTTTCTCGGCTAATACCTACTTATAGGAGTTTTTATTATGGAGAGCACATAACTGATTTTATAATTAAATTCTTAAATACATAATACTCTGTAGAAACGCTGACATTTGTCAGAGTCAGAGGTTGGAAGAGTAACCGAACCCCGGGATTCAAGGCATGTGTTGGATGCAACCGGGATAACGTTTGGACGATGATGAGTCTTTAATACATAATATTTTAGAGATAGATTACACCCAGACACATATCATAATTATATTAGCTCATCATAGACAATATTCGTCCTAGGTCGAACCCCCGACGTAAATAATGCTGCAATCTTGCGACAATCTGCTGCAATAGGGTAATACTACCCTGTGGCTAGCCCACTCAACTTGTTACCATAGTACCTACTTAGCCAAACGGTAAGTCAATATTTAGAAAATTAATTATAAGATTGATTAAAGGAATAAAAACTTATCCTTATTAATGTTGTAACTGGCAACAACTGATTATTTTTATCGTATTACAATGCGATAGTTGGCATAGAATAGATAGAATAATATACTAGAAAAGTTTAATAGAAACACTGAAATGGATAGCTATTGCCTAGAGTTTGAGCTGAGATCGGGTAAGGTTTACAGAGATCAGTGGAAGCGATTAATTCATCCAGTCTCAGCCCAAGGCAAAGGTCCAACATACACTGCGGTAGCACAGCGAATGAATATAAATTCTAATATAAATAGAAAGTCTTACCAAATATCCCCTGGTGATGTTCTTGAGTGGAGTCCTGGAGGCAAGCTAGACACACACGAGACTAAATTGGCCAATATTAGCAAGTGAATTATCTTTACTTTACCAGACTCCAACGCAGCGTTTTCAATCAGCAAATTCGTCCGGCACCAACCACGTGCATCGGATTCACTCAAGTTTCACAATGTTCGTTAAAATACTATTTTTATCACAATTAACCGGTGCCAGTTATTGATCAAGGAAGTGGCAATCAAACGGGTTCTAAATAGAAGATCAAAACGCTCACAAAACGAAATCTATCCAGAGCTAGGTTTTTTCGCTGACCGCGGGAAACGACAAAGAACCAAAGAGAGTGAATGACAGTTCAGTGTGACCATTGTCAGAAATTTTCAATAGACTAAACAAAATGTTACTCAATCGATCTAATCGATTTGACTTATAATAAAAACTGATTCTATTTCAAACATCCACCCGCCCCGGACCAGCCTACCGGTCCGCTAATCGGTTGGTAGACGTGACAATGTTGCAACCGCTCTCCTCAGAATCGAACCGTCCACCAAGACCTCAGCAAATCGGGGAACTCTATCAGCCCCAGTTACCAAATGAAGGATGCGCCCCCTGCGCCATCTGAGTGGCGGAAGGTTAGCCTCCTTGATCAAAACGAGGTCACCAATCTTGGGTGGATCGGTCTTGTCGGTCCACTTAACGCGTTGCTGGAGTATGTGCAAATATTCCAAGTTCCAGCGTTTCCAAAAGCTCTGAGTAATCTGGCGTACCAATTCAAAACGCGAGAGACGACCAGGTCTCGTATCAATATAGGGGTACTCAGGCAAGGCGACAAGTGGGCGATCAATCAAAAAATGGCCCGGCGTAAGGGCCTCCAAATCATTCGGATCTGAGGAGATCGGGCACAATGGCCGAGAGTTCAAAACGGCCTCAATCTTACAAAACACAGTTGCGAGTTCCTCAAATGTAAGGACAGATTCACCGATTGTCCTGCGCAAGTGTGTTTTGGCCGATTTTACGGCGGCCTCAAATATACCACCCCAGTGTGGACAATTTGGTGGGGAAAGCAACCAATTTATCCCACGGCGGGCAAGCCTATCACCTATATCAGCTTTGTTGGTTTCAAGAAAATTAACAACATCATTCAGATAATTATAAGTGCCCTTGAAGTTAGTGCCGCAGTCAGAACGGATCAAGGAAGGCAGCCCTCTGCGGGATACAAATCTGTCAAATGTAGCTACAAACGCCTCGGTCGTAAGCGAGGAGACCAGTTCTATGTGTACGGCCTTTGTGGAAAGACAAACAAAAACACACAAGTAGGCCTTGACAGTCTTGCTGTTTCGAAGTGTCGACGTTTTCACCAAAAAAGGACCAGCGAAGTCCGTGCCAACACCGTCAAACGTCCTGCTTTCAGTTACGCGATCTGCCGGTAAGTCCCCCATCAAGGGCTGCATGGTAGAAGCCTTGAGCTTATAGCAAGGGATGCAGCGAAAGACTACACTCCGAATAATTCTTCGGGCAGACAAAATCCAAAACTCGCGTTACAAAACGGCCAACAAGGCATTACAACCAGCATGCGAATTTTTAAGGTGACGGTCAGTTACCAACAAGCGTACCAAATGACCGTCCTTAGGTAACAAAAGGGGGTGACGAGCCCCGTAAGTGAGGTTGGCGTTCTTGAGACGCCCTCCAACGCGCAAGAGACCCGTTTCGTCCAAAAAGGGGTTCAATTTAGATACAGCTCCCGACAATTTCGATTTCCCCGACTTGAGGATAGCAATCTCCCTTTCAAAATGCGCCAATTGCACAGAACGAACCCAAAAGGTGAGGGACTCCTGTCGTTCCTGTGGTGAGAGAAACGGTGTCAGTCGTTTCTGTTGTGGGTGCCTAAAATTAAAAACAAAACGCTTTATCCAAGCAGTGACACCTAACAACTTGTCGAGGGAGCTGTAACGATTCAACAAAAAATCGGGGTCGAAGGCGCATTCCACCTTCTCAAGAGCGAGTGTTCGTAGACCCGGCAAATCAGAAGCATTCAAAACTGGCGCTCGAGGCCAATCAATTTCTGGTCGACTCAACCATTCCGGACCCCACCACAGCGAATGACCTATCAAACTAGGCGTCAAGCATCCGCGCGAGGCACAATCAGCGGGGTTGAGCTCACCTGGCACGTGTCTCCAAACAAGTCTGACCTCGGATTTCTGGATTTGGGAAACGCGATTAGCGACAAATACCTCCAAAGTGTGGACAGAAGCCTTCAACC
Organism: Euclidia mi; assembly: GCA_944739405.2. NCBI lineage: Eukaryota > Metazoa > Arthropoda > Insecta > Lepidoptera > Erebidae > Euclidia > Euclidia mi. Next base: position 66,332,973 of record OX123193.2, on the reverse strand, counting down.
AACAAAGAACAATTTGGCTGTCTGTCCAGGCGTAGGTCCCATTAATGCAAATGCTTTTACCCAAGGTACTGGACACGTGGTTCAACAAGCGTACAAGAAGGGCTGCTCCCAAGAGCTCCAATTTTGGAATGGTCAGAGATGTCCGAAGGGGTGCCACCTTGCTCTTTGCCATGATCAGGGAAACCCTCACCTGACCTGAGGCACTAACTGTGCGCAAGTACACCACGGCGGCGTGACCACGTTCCGAGGCGTCACAAAACCCGTGAAGGGTGGCCTTGTACTTCCCGGGAGGAAGGATGGGACGAGGCAAGGAGATCTCGTTGACGGCAGGAAGTGAGGATACAAAAGAGGTCCATTCCTCAACAAGAGTGCCGTGCAGAGGTTCGTCCCAGGTCAATCCTGCTGTCCAAAGCTTCTGCAAGAAGCATTTTGCCCAAAATATAATTGGACAGATCCAACCGTTCGGATCAAAGGTTCCGGCGACAGTAGACAATACGAGACGTTTAGTCCAAGAACACGGCAATTTCAAGTCTACGCTATACGTAAAGATGCCTTGGACTGGTCCGCACTGAACGCCGAGAACAGCCATCATGGCGGGGTTGTCAACAATCTCAAACAAATGTGGATCCTGCTGATGATCCTCTGGCAAGCCTTCCAAAAGCGCTGGCGAGTTGGAAATCCATTTGCGCAACTCATAACCAGCGGAGGCCAAAATACCCATCAACTCGTCCCGCAGGAGGATCGCCTCGTCCGCTGTGGAGGCGCCCGAGCAAATGTCATCGACGTAAATATCGTCCTTCAAGATGGCGGAGGCTCTTGGGAAACGTAGGCCTTCGCGGTCTGCGAGCTCCCAAAGAGAACGTATTGCCAAGTAGGGGCTTGACCTTAACCCGTACGTACCCGTATTGAGCTCGTAGACGACCATGGGATCGCGAGGAGACTCTCTCCAAAGGATCAGCTGGAAGCGACGGTCATCAGGGTGGATAACCGTCCGCCTGAACATCACTTTTATGTCGGCCACAAAGACAACCTGATGTCGTCGGAAGCCGGTGACGACGTCACAAAGGTCCTTGACCAACTTGGGACCAGAATGCAAGCACTGGTTCAAGGACACGCCTGTTGAAGTCCGCGCAGAACCATCAAACACTGTGCGCAGCTTGCCAGTTGATGGCTTCAATACCGCGTGATGTGGGAGAAAATAGTGCTCCACCGAACGCCAATCCAAACTTGACACGGACATGTGTCCCAACTGTTCACATTCCCCCATGAACTCAATGTACTTCTGTCCGAGCTCCGGATCACGACCCATGCGGCACTCCACAGCCAACAATCTCCTTTCGGCTAAAGGTCGCGACTCACCAAGCGGAGGCCGAACAGACAGAAAAGGCAGCCTCGCAACAATCCGACCAGAACGGAGTCGACCAGTGTTGTTCTGGAAGAACAGCTCGCACTCCTCATGTTCTGGATTCAAACGGGCAGCTTGAGGGGGCTCCTCTATCTCCCAAAACCTCTGAACCGCATCAGAGAGAGCGGAGCCTACAGCTAACAAATTGTCAAGTTCAGGTGGAGGGGGGTCCCTAGGTACAGGTCCCATCAAAGCAAATCCAAATATGGTCGGGATGGCAGTCAAACCATTTGGCACCAAGACCCTTTTCCCACCAATCAAAATTCCACCGAGGACATCAGAGCCAATCAACAAGTCGATTTGTCCCGGTGTGTCAAATTTGGGGTCTACCAGTTCCAATCCCGATGTCAAATTCACCACAGCAGCAGGTAGCTGCTTCTGTGGATGCATACCCAAAATATTCTTCAACACAATAGCCGAGGTTTTAATCCTCGGGTGTGAAGATTCAACAGGGCCAAACAAAACCTTAACTTGCCCTTCAACATTAGAGGCTACATCACCTATGCCCCGTATACAATTTGGAAAAGAGCCCATATTTAATTTAACCTGCCCTACCAAATAAGTGGAAACAATGCAACCTTGTGAACCTGTGTCCAATATAGCACGGACAACAACAGAGGTCCCCGTGGGTCCCCAGACCCTAACAGCAACCGTTGGTAGGATAACGGTCTCAATGGGGGAGGTTGGCGTTATAGGGCAGGGATCAATGACCTATTGTTGCCTGGGCAGCGACCGTTGGCCAGGACCAGGCAAATCAAAATGAGGGTGCGGCTTGAAGTCCTCAAAAGCGCGATGACTCGATCCGCGCGCCATCTGTGGGGGGTCATAATGACGCACCCGCCCAAAACGAGGTGGGCGCGAGTCAAGGCGGGGACGTTCCGCCAAAGGAGGGGAATACCTGGGGCAGCAGTCATGGTGCTGGTGACGTTGCGCGGCACATTCAGGTGCGCGAGAGAGAGGAGGCGTGCGCACGCTACGGTTCTCCAAGCGGGGTGAGTGGCGATCAATTGAGCGAGGCGACTCTCGGCTACGCGCCGGTGAGCCTCGGCTGCCACCTTCAAAACACCCGCCCGTGCGCGGCGTCGGCTGGTTGGACAAGCGGCCAACCTCTCTGGCATTCATACAGAGAATGTCCAAATGCTGTCCTCCACAGTGAGGACAGGGGCGAGAGTTTGGGCAGTCCCGCTGGTAGTGGGACCCCAAACAAGAGAAGCAAAGGCGGCGGGCATTCGCGATGCGCCTACGAGAGGCGACATGAAGGTCCAAGAATGCCCTACAACTGGTCGTTCTGTGCCCCGTGACCTTGCAGTAGGAGCACTCCACTGGGCTCTGCGTGACTGCAAAGCGAGGAGGGCGCCGGTCAACATTGGCTCGAGTGTGAACGCGAGCCTGCTCCTTGACCTTGGGTGGCTGCGACTTAGCCGGCGTGTCACTACCGGAGTTGTCCAAGACCCGGCACTCATCCTTCAGGAACTTCTCCAGGTCAGCAAAGGGGGGCAGATGGGTCGCGCTATCCCCACCAAAGCGCTGCTCAAAACGCGACCTCAGGTCGGCAGGCAGCTTTTTCAGTACAATGTGCACCAATAGATAGGACCATTGGTCCACGGGCAGGTCAAGGCACTTAAGTGCGTTGATGGCCACCAAGAGCGGGTTCAAAAGTTGGGTGCGCAACCCAGAGACCCGGGTGAGCGTCGGCAAACCCAAAATCTGCTCGATGTGCGTGTCGGCGAGGCCACGCTTATTATGGTACCTACGGGTGATTAGGTCCCGAGCCGTCTGGTACGCCTCGTCAGACACGGGCAGATGCTGGATGAGGCCCTTAGCCTCCCCATCCAGAACCGACATTAGATAGGCCAACTTTTGTGCCGGCCGAAGGTCAGCCCTATCATTGACCAGGCTGTCGAACAAATTAACGAAGCCCAGGTAGCTTCCTAGGCAGCCATCAAAATGGGGGAGGTCCAAGGTAGGGAGCCTACTCACCAGCCCTGGTGCTGACCTAGGAAGCTCCTGCTTCAGGCCGGGTTGCCCTTCCCTATCGGCAACTAGTTGTCTCGCAGTATTGGAGACAGCATCATACAGGTCTAAGACCTGGGCATAGTCTTCGCTGACCTTATTTCGCTGGTCAGCGGTGAAATCATTGATTGACACTTCAAGACAGCAAGTGCTGAAAGTGCGGAATTGCTGTTCCACACTTGCCAGGCGATCGTCAATCCGCTCGTACCTTTGTAGTAAGGCCTGTTGGCGATCAGGCCGGTTCACTAAGGCACTGGCCGAGGCAAACCAGCGCAAATCTGATGCAATGGCACCAGCAGCCGCACGCAAGTCCTTGATAGCTGACATAATCAAAATTTCAAAAGAGCCCGGACAAGCGTTAAACAATATTAACAATCAAAACTTAATTTTCTCAATTCCTTGAAACCAACAAAGTATTAGCCTGTTTACTGCAAGTGCAGGCAAGTGACAGGTATTTACTGCCCAACAAAATTAAAGGTTTCAGTATATTGAAACAAACACAAAAGTTATCAAAGTTATAACTTATAACAAATTAATAAAGTTGAAACTTCAACTTAATTAATTAATTATTTGCAACAGACAGACTAACTGTGTTATTTATGATATACAATAGGAAGTAAGCACAGAATATGTGTTACCTAACAATATTATCTTTATATTATAACAAAACAAAGTTTATTAATGTGACCCGCCCAAGTGGCAAGGTCAAGTTGGATGTTATGTTTATGAATATATGCAATAAACTAAATTTACTAAATTTATTGATACATACAGCTGTTATGTATCCAAACAAACTGACTTATTAATGCAACAACAAATTTAAGTTAGATTTTTCAACAATACAAATCAACAATTACTGCTTGAGGTTATGTGACAATGTGTTTCAAATTATCTAGGTCAACTTATACAATTAAATATTATGTATTTTAGTCAATAACTGACCTGACAAACACTATAATACTGTCTACAAGGTGATAAGATACAAGCTCATACCAATCTGAGTTTATACTCAGTAATGCAACAGCGGCTAAATTTCAACTACAGCTCTGCACCAAAAATATGTCTAGAGTTTGAGCTGAGATCGGGTAAGGTTTACAGAGATCAGTGGAAGCGATTAATTCATCCAGTCTCAGCCCAAGGCAAAGGTCCAACATACACTGCGGTAGCACAGCGAATGAATATAAATTCTAATATTAATAGAAAGTCTTACCAAATATCCCCTGGTGATGTTCTTGAGTGGAGTCCTGGAGGCAAGCTAGACACACACGAGACTAAATTGGCCAATATTAGCAAGTGAATTATCTTTACTTTACCAGACTCCAACGCAGCGTTTTCAATCAGCAAATTCGTCCGGCACCAACCACGTGCATCGGATTCACTCAAGTTTCACAATGTTCGTTAAAATACTATTTTTATCACAATTAACCGGTGCCAGTTATTGATCAAGGAAGTGGCAATCAAACGGGTTCTAAATACAAGATCAAAACGCTCACAAAACGAAATCTATCCAGAGCTAGGTTTTTTCGCTGACCGCGGGAAACGACAAAGAACCAAAGAGAGTGAATGACAGTTCAGTGTGACCATTGTCAGAAATTTTCAATAGACTAAACAAAATGTTACTCAATCGATCTAATCGATTTGACTTATAATAAAAACTAATTCTATTTCAAACAGCTATAAAATCGAAAAGTCGAAATGAGTAATTACATGGTTTTTATTTCAATCGTTTGATGAGGCGATGACTGTAGAGTTTCATTACTAATCAATTGACTTTTTTTCTACTGAATCTGTAAACAGGAACAAACCCTTAAACTGTTAATGAAGTCATATGTCTATATTAACATCCTTTTATCCCATACCCTTTAAAAATGTCGTTAAACAAGCCTAAAGCATAAATAGAGCGATCGTCTAATGAAACCAGAACAGTATAGCCCCAGTAATAAATGATTTGCAACCCCAAACCCGTTCGATACCGGGTGTTTAATTAAAAGGGGTTATTTGGACCGGTTTTGTTGTCAATAATTGACATGCTGTTGTGTATCAACGTTTTAGTGGCAATAATAATTGATTAAGTATTGATTTTAATTGATTGATTTTCGTGATTGAGTGTAATTATTGCAATAAACGATGTATTTTCCGGTTTCATATCTTAATTTTGACTACGCAATCGTGAATTAATAGCCATTTGTCAAATTTGTCGGTGTTTAAGGCAGTGATAACTTAGTGGCGATACTTACAAACTGACATGCCGAGGGTTTTAGGTGACATCACAGTCACGGCGTGCACTGCTGACCTTTTGAAGTTATGAGCATTTTGGTTTGAATATACTCATCTAAGCCATAGAATATCTATCTTGGTTGCAATGATCAGACAGAAATAATTAACAATAGATTCCTCACATAACGTACGATTGATTCTGCATGGACAATAATTATTCTGCATGGACATTTTCAATTACAGGCCCATATCACTGGCTACTGCTATAGCCAAGGTGTAGGACAGTCTGCTTGACAAACAACTAGCTAAACACATTGAACTTCATGACGCGCAATTTGGGTTTAGGCCTAGTTTATCCACTGAGAGCGCTATTTTGTGTCTCAAGCAGACTGTGCAATACTATACAGACCGAAAAACGCCTGTGTTTGCCTGTTTTTTGGATCTGTTGAGGGCTTTTGATCTGGTGTCCTATGACATTCTGTGGCAAAAGCTTAGACATGAAACTACTGTACCACCCGAAATTATATCAATATTTAAGTACTGGTATGGTAGTCAGCAAAATAGCGTGAAATGGCACAACTGTTTCTCTAGAGTGTACGGGCTGGACTGTGGAGTGAGTTCTCCTCGATTGTTCAACCTGTACATGAACCAGCTGTTGGTTGAGCTCAGCAAGACCAACATCGGCTGTCATGTTGATGGGATGTGTATTAACAACATCAGTTACGCAGATGACATGGTCTTGCTGAGCCCGCCCATTGGTGCATTAAGGCGACTTATATCCATATGCGAGACTTATGCGTCGACTCATGGCCTGAAGTACAATGTTAAAAAAAGCGAGTTATTGGTTTTTAAGGCAAAGAACATTAACTACGCCAGTGTTTCTTCTCAGTCGTGCACTCTTGTCAGAGTGGTCGTGGTCATGCGTCGGTCGGTTCTTGTGCCGTTGCTGTTCTTGTGATGCGTCGCCATGTAGCTCTATGTTTTGCGGAGTGAGAGCAGTCGTTAATGTTGGAGTTCGTCACAGATTTAATGAGGTCTGTCCACCGTGTCGGAGAGCGCCCACGTGATCTCTTGCCCTCAACTTTCCCTTGCACGACCAATCGTTCCATTGAGTCCTCATTACGGGTGATATGGCCAAAGAACTTGAGGATTCGTATTTGCACAGTCGACGATAATCTCTCTTTGATGTTGAGTTCCTTCAGGATGGAAACATTGGTTCGATGTGCGGTCCATGGGATTCTGAGCATGCGTCTCCAGCACCACATTTCCAGGGCGTCAATTTTGCGGCGATCCTGCATCCTCAGCGTCCACGTCTCAGCTCCGTATAAAAATATTGGAAAGACCAGGCACCTCATCAGTCGAACCTTTGTGTTTCTGGTTATTCTGCGGTCTTTCCAAATCTTCGTGAGTTTTTCCACTGAGGATCTTGTCACCGCGCAACGCCTCCGAATTTCATCTTCACAGCCTCCAGCGTTGGTGATAGTAGAGCCTAGATAAACGTAGCTCTTGACTACGTCGCATCCTGCTATTTTTTGGACGTCCGGTTGGTTGTTGTCGGCACGATCTACAATCATCATTTTGGTTTTGTCCCGATTGATTTTAAGTCCAAAATTCAATGCTGTGGTCTCGAGTCGTTGAAGAAGAGTCTCGATTTCGCCCTTGGTTGATACGCCAGTGTACCAAACGTTAAAATTGATGGAACTGCTTTATGTAGGGTTAACAAATTCAAGTACTTGGGACATTAGGTCACCGAAGACTTACAGGATAATTTAGATATAGATAGGGAGCGTAGGTCGCTGGCTGTCCGATGTAACATGCTGGCCCGCAGGTTTGCACGGTGTACAAAACCAGTTAAGGTTACACTTTTCAAGGCATATTGCCATTCCTTTTACACGTGTAGCCTGTGGGTCAGTTATTGTCGTCTGCCATACAGCGACTTACGTGTCCAATATAATAACGCACTCAGGGTGCTGCTGGAGGTGCTTCGGGAATGTTCGCGGAGTGACGTATAGATGGCTTCACCGCCATTATGAGAAAACGTTGTGCTTCTCTGATGAGGCGTCTCCGTGGTAGCTCCAACAGTATACTGAGAGTGTTTGCAGATCGATGGCAGTCACCAATGATGCAGCGATGGATGCAGCTCCATACTGCAGTGTAATATGTTTTTGTATTTTATGTTTACTAACACTATATTTTAAGTTTCAAATTGTTACTAACCCACTATGGACTCTGTCTGAAATAAATTGATTGAATTGAATTATGTTGATATCTCAACAAGGCTGTCGATACCTCAATCTCTATTATTTAGAATTAATTTGCCTTGCTGATTTCAACATGAATGGGCCAGTTCGACTGGGGCAGTTCTACCCGTTCTACAGTACCTAAACCAACTGTTGTTTTCGTTCGGTGTGTAGAGTGCCAAAGAACCCATCCCTTATTCTTTCTCCCTCATCCCACTCCTCTTCCTATTTCTTTTCCCAAACCAAAGGGTGGCAACGTACTTGTGACTACTCCGGTGTTGTCTGTGTCCATGGGCTGCGGTAATCTTTTAACATCAGGTCATCCGTCTGCTCGTTTGCCGCTTATTACATAAAAAATAAACTATTGAAATAATATTGCTAGCTTCACTTAATTATTCTGCTATCAATTTACTGATATTAATCTTGCATATAAATACATGTACAACGTTGTATCACCAAGTACACAACCATAAATTAAACAACCCAATAAAAACAAAATAAATCCGGATACAGATGAACAATTGGAAGCGGCGACGATGAAACGGGGAAACGGGGAAAAATATATTTAAACTGGGCAACGGACGCCGTCCAATTTAATCAGTATCAATTTCATACCAAAACAGAGTATAAGCCCCCGTGGACACACAGTATTTATGCGAAATTTCTTCACAAATGTACCCTAACACAGTCCCGGAGTGCATTTGAAATGCAGATTTTTTTCTCCCTCGAAATGCGTGCCATTATTCAAATTATTTCAACTACAGCCAATGAGGAAACGGTATGATCGCGCGATTAAAACAGTCTAGCTTGTTTGGCACAAAATGTATTCCCATCGTGTTTATCCGCTTGACCGCGCACAAGTGACTATTTTCTTTCCCTTTTTGCAAAAACAGCTGAGCGCGTAAACTGTCATTTTTCCCACACTTTGCCGCTGCGCACTAATCTGTTTGTGGAACTCGGATAACTTAACCGATTGCGGTATATTGCATATCAATAGACACATAATTAAATGAGCTTTCTAATTATATAAATTAAAACCATATAATATGGTTAAATGCCACGCAAGGGCAGTATAAAGTGAAAATTAGAATTTTTTTCCCGCCATTTTTGAGCGCGATTTTATATTTCTGACATACATATTTCTTTTTCTTGACGTTTTTTTATTATGGGAGGTATATAAGTATTTACACAGTTAGAAAGGTTATTTAATTTACTTTTAGAGGAAATAAATATAATGAAAAGAAACAATTTAATATGAAACATAAAAAAATAAAACAAAGATTTTTTTGTTTAATTGGCGCCAATTTTCATATTTTACTTTTTTAAATACCGTATTATGTTATATATCAGATTCAAACCTAGATAACTTTCTCTCCAACTAGATTTCCAAGTATAAAAACCAATTTTGATAAGAATCTGATAAGAATTATTTTTATTGGAACCTGCACATTTGTTTACTTTTCCCGCCAAAAAAAACTGAAGTTCCCGCCAAAATTTTCCATAACTAATATCTCATAAATAATATGAGTATTATATATTTTATCAAAGGTTTATTTATATACTCATAACAAAAAAATAATACAACGCATAAATGTAACCTTATATACATACATGTGTATTTAAACTTTTTTACATTAAATGACGTTTTTACGATATTTTTTTGTCTATAATTAAAGTAATACACATTATTCATTTATTTTTTTGCTGTTACTTCATAATTAATTAATTAATTTACAATAAAACATAAAAGTATGATAAATAATTACATAATTTGTTTACAATGATGTTTTTAATCCATAATTACGCCCCGCGCGTGGAATGCAAAGTCAGCGATATATTATTTTTTTTCAAATGCTTACATGTAAATAATTTTCTGCAAGTATTGCTATAACTTTATTTTATTACACGGGTAATATCACCAGGTACATGGAAAGACAACAGCACACCAGATTCAGCTTATACTTTTATTATGATAAACAAAAGTATCGATTAAGTCGTTAAAGCCGACATTGTTTACGTTACGGCCGCTTGCCTAAAGTAGACATTTCATTCAAACGTGATTTGTTTTAAACCATTAGAATGAGTCATTCATTAGGTTGCAGAAAAATAAACACTACTCCTCTCAAGTTATTAACAATCGCACAAAAACTAATTAATTGAGCGCGCCCGTCTTTAAGTGGCGGCGCGCACTTGAAATTTGTCGATGCTGAGTAAGCACTTAAAAATGGTGAGCGGTCAAGCGGTTATAGCATTATAATGTGCTGTGTCGATGGATGTTTTTTATTGGCGATGGACAGAGCTGTGTTGAGTATTTGAAGTGGATGGTGATTCTGTTAAATCTCCTTGCGATTTGTCAAACAAAAGTATTTTTCAGAATGACAAACATTAAAATTGATTGAATTGTTTAGTTTTATCTGTAAATTCAAGATTAACCACGTTTACAAATTGTTCTGTGTTATTATCGTGACAAAAACAGAGAGGTGTCATGTGTTTGATACTTCTGTGGGTTTGTCTGTCATGTCTGTGGCATCGTAGCCGCTAAATGAATGGACCAATTATATTATTACGCGTTTTTTTATTTGAAAGCCATAGTGATGAAGACGGTTGTTAGCTACAATTTATACTTATATAATTTTGTGGAGAGTTATTACTTTTAGAAATACATTTTACTGAATAGTATTTTACTAACAAAACATTGTAAACTCGTATACGTAGTTTCTGTAGTAATATTATTCTTGTTTAAGCGCCTTCTCAATCAGCCATAGCAATGCGTTGAAAACCGTCCACACAAACGCAATACTCATTAGATTTAAGTACCTGTCTCTTTTTTTAAAATTTGCATATCATTCATTCATTATTAAAAATTCGCTACTTAACACCGCACCACGTCCAGTTGAGTTTTCTTTTTATCCCAATAATATTCCCCCACATGATGGTCCTTAATCGTTCTGGATATTAAATTTGAAGAATATATACTGTTTTTATCGTGGAATATATAAAATCCGAAGAATTACCAACTCGCCGACAACCTTGAAGAAGGTCATTTTGACGGTGGTGTAGACGTGGAAAAACTTTGGAATCCAGTGGTGTATAAGTAATATTCCATAATAATATCGTTACCCAACACTCATAAAGGTAGTATATAAGTTATTTAAGGATTTATAAGGTTAGTAAATAATTATATTACCTATTTATTGTGTTCAGTAATTGGTACCGATTTTATGTGGATATCTAGTTATTTTTTCTATTGTAATAGTTAGCCACAATTAAGTAAAATTATATTGTTTGAACAGTATAGTAAGCCGTAATAAGCGCTTCATTATTTTATTTTAATTGATATTACAATAATAGTTATTCACTTTGTAATTCTTACGCCGGTACTTTTACACAACACACATATGAGTGTTAAATATTATTTTATAAGATTTAACTGCAAATTATTAATATAAATTAGTGACCATATTGCGGTTAAGTTAATTGTTTTATATTATATTCATTTACCTACGATCTTTGTGAGTCATTATCTACCTGAATGTGTTTTTTCTAGAACATCTGTCTATAAAAGTTTGATCTTATACTTTTGTATTCAACTTATAAATTGCTCAACTAGTAGTATTGTTATAGTTAGGTATAAAGTGTATTGCTTTAGTGGTAAATAAGTCAATTTAGTTATTAAAATTTTAATTTGTATAAATTCCAGGTTGACGACACTCCTCTCCCAGAATGTCTGAAGAAAAAGATTTAATAAAGAAACGAGGTAGTTTTAAAGGCCGTTTAACAACATTTGTTAATTATCTCGATCAGCTGAATGATACAACAACTAGCAGTTGTGATGTCACCGAACTGCAGCTGCGCATTGGGAAACTGGAGTCGTTATACGAGCACTACGATGAGGTACAGTTGCGTTTGGAATGCATCGCCGACGATGTTAAGATACAGTTTGCCGAACGTTCTGAGTTCGAATCTTTGTATTATAAAGCGCTGTCTCGGGCACAGACATTATTGACTAGTTTTAACAAAGATTGTAAATCAGTTAGTAGTGATAAAACTCCACGTAGTAATACACATAAGCCAGTTAAATTGCCTACTATACAATTGCCTAAGTTTAGTGGTTCTTACTGCAATTGGATAGAATTTCATGACATTTTTACTAGCCTCATTCATTCTAACGATGATATTGACGACGTGAATAAGTTTCACCATTTGCAGGCGTCTTTGGAGGGGTCTGCTTCTGTGGTAATTAAATCGATTGATTTTTCGGCCAGTAACTATACTGTCGCATGGAATTTGTTATGTGACCGCTTCGACAATAAAAGATTATTGATACAGAATCATGTATCAGCGTTATTTAATTTAGATCCTATTGTCAAAGAGTCTTCCAATAATTTAAAGGGTATAATTGACCAGCTAAATAAAAACTTGCGTGCACTCGAATCATTAGGCGAGCCCGTGAAGTACTGGTGCACTCTTTTAATTCATATTGTTACTCGTAAGCTCGATCAGAAGACTTATCGCGAGTGGAAAGAGTTCAAAGGTAGATTAGACAAGGACAGCACAATAACATTCGATAACTTCATGCAGTTCCTGCGCGCTCGCGCTGATTTACTAGAAACTTTAGAACTGTCACGTAATCAATCTCAGTCTGTCATTAGTTCGCGTCCTAAAATAAAATCTATGGTGACAACACAAGCTCTTCACACTTCTGATACTGAGCTCACTCGTAAGGCATGCCCTAAGTGTAAGGGTGACCATAATTTAAGTAATTGCTCGCAGTTCCTAGCGTTAAGTAATGACGCACGTCTTAAGTTATTGCCAACTTACAAGGTTTGTTTTAATTGTTTTAAGTTTGGTCATTTTGCGAATCATTGCAAAAAGCCAGGTTGCAAATTATGTAAGCGAAGGCACAATACGTTGATACATATATCAGGCAGTCATAATGTCATAAATAGCAGTAATGAGAATACACTTAATAGCAATCATAATAATAAGTTGTCTCAGCCGTCATTACCGATCGCCACCTCCGATGCAAATAATGTCTCTTTATCGACAAGCGTTGATTATTCTCGGCGGGGCGAACGTAAACAATGTGATGTGTTGTTGTCAACCGCTTTAGTCAAATTGAATGATTATAATAATCACGCGCACATAGTTCGTGTAGTGTTAGACAGCGGTAGCACATCTTGTTATATGACGGAAGAGTTGTGTGAATTATTAAATTTACAGACAAGTCGGGTAGATAGGTCGGTACTTGGTATCAATAACGTGTCTTCGCACGTAGGCAAAATGTGTCATGCAACCATGACGTCGTTAGATGATAGTTTTACATGTAAACTTCATTGTTTCGTTTTGCCATTCATTACAAGTACTGTACCTTATCGTGAAATTGATATTTCCGATTTTAATATACCTTCTAATATATGTTTAGCTAATCCTACTTTTTACAAGCCCAGTGATATAGATATATTGATTGGCGCTGACCTCTTTTGGGACTTGTTAGGATCGCAGAGAATAAACCTAGGTACCGGTAAACCAATTCTATATGAAACCAGATTAGGCTGGATAGTCGCCGGTCCTATTTCACATGATTATTTTGTTTTACTTTCAAACAATGTAAGGTGTAATCTTACTAAAATCACTGCCCGTAATGATGATCAGTGGGACAAAGTTAGATCTGACTTAACGAAATTTTGGCAGTTAGAAGAGGTAAGTATGAAGGGTTCTCATTATTTACCTGAGGAAAAGCTGTGCGAGGATCACTTTGTTAAAACCACGACACGATTGAGTGATGGACGTTTTTGTGTCCGTATACCTTTTAAACAAAATCCTTCTGTTCTAGGAGATTCTTTGAAAAGGGCAACACATTGTTTGCACTCTTTAGAACGTAGGTTAAAGGCTAAACCAGATTTTAGTAAGATGTACTATGAATTTATGTCAGAATACGAGTTGTTAGGTCATATGACTAAAGTTAGTACGCCTAATTTATGTAAAAATGAATATTATATACCACATCACGGGGTGCTACGTGAATGTAGTAGCACCACTAAGCTTCGTGTTGTATTTAATGCGAGTTGTCCTACTTCCTCTGGCGTTTCTTTAAACGATTTACAGATGGTTGGGCCGACAGTTCAGGACGATTTGCTGTCTATACTTCTGCGGTTTAGACAGCACAAGTATATATTGGCCGCTGACGTCGAAAAGATGTATAGGCAAATTATCGTCCACCCATCTGATAGGCACTTGCAAAGAATACTTTGGCGCGGTCTGAATCCTGACGAAAATGTTCAAATATATGAATTAAATACAGTCACGTATGGTACTGCTAGCGCGCCATTTTTAGCAACGCGTTGTCTTAAACAAATAGGCCTCGAGTGTAGTAATGCTAAGATTTCTGAAATCATCCAGCATGACTTTTTTATTGATGATCTGTGTACTGGCAGTATGGAACCAGATGACTTGAAATTCATTCGCGCAGAAGTCACAAAAGCACTGTCATCGGCTGGCATGTCATTAAGAAAGTGGAAATCAAACGAACCTCAGTTGGTAACTGAATCATTTGACTCCTCACCTCTTAATTTGAATATGGGATCTAATGAGCCCGATAAGTTGCTTGGTCTTAATTGGTATACGAGCTCTGATATGCTTGGTTTCTCAATTAATATGGACATAACTTCTGATGCTAGTAACAAACGTAATTTACTTTCAGCGATTGCACGGATTTTCGATCCATTGGGGCTTTTATCTCCTTGTGTAATTGTTATGAAAATGTTGTTACAACAAATGTGGTTAGACAAGTTGTCGTGGGATGAACCACTGAGTTCAGAAATTAAAAAACGTTGGAAAACTATTATCGAGTCACTTCCTTTATTAAATGATTACAGGATTCCGCGTATTGTTGTCTCTGATTCTTACAAGGAAGAAGAAGAAGAAGTCCATGTATTTACAGATGCTTCTGAACGCGCTTACGGTGCGTGCGCTTATATTCGAAGCGTGAAAGGTGACGGTGAGTACATGGTTCGTCTATTAATGGCAAAGGGTCGCGTAGCACCACTCAAGCCCACAACTATCCCAAGGTTGGAGTTGTGTGGTGCAGTAGTGGAAGCGCGGTTATACGAGAAAGTGCACACTTCACTTCGAGCACATATCAGTCGCGTCTATTGCTGGACAGACTCGACTATCGTGTTGGGATGGTTACACATGTTGCCTTCTAAGCTTCAGCCTTTTGTACACAACCGCGTTGCTGAAGTTTTAGATAAGGCGGGAAATTGTACGTGGAGACACGTCCCAACCGATAAGAATCCAGCAGATTTATTATCGCGTGGTATCGATATTAAAACTCTGCAAAATTCAGATCTCTGGTGGTCGGGCCCCGACTTTCTTAAGTTAAATATGTGCAGCTGGCCTTCTCAATGTGAACATTTAGGACTAGACGCTTTGCCTGAAACCCGATCCGATGTTTCATTAAGCGCTGTTGTTAAGGACAATAGCAATGATAGCTTAGTTATCAATTTTAAGCGGTTCTCCAACTACTTACGGCTGGTACGTTCAATGGCTTACGCGCTTAGATTTATTAAATTATGTAGGAAAGTTTCAATTAAAGATAAATTTCTTTCAGAGAGTGAATTACAAGACGCATTAAATATATTGATTTATCAAAGTCAAACGGAATCATTTCCTGAGCATAAATTATTGATTAATAAAAGTAGCTTACCAAAAAAGAATGTACTTCTTAAATTTAACGTTTATTTCGATGAGAATAACATAATGCGCGTAGGAGGACGTCTTAATAATTCCGATTTTATTTATAATAAAAAGCACCCTATTCTTTTACAGCCCACTCATGAATTCACTAAATTATTGTTTAATTACGAACATAAGAGATTGATGCACGCAGGGCCCCAGTTATTGTTAGCCTCGATTAGGGAGTCATATTGGCCTATTGGTGGTCGTAACTTGGCGAAAGCTTGCTTTCATAAATGTGTTCGTTGCCGTAGACTTAAAGGACAAGTCATCACTCCTATAATGGGAAACTTACCACGGCAGCGACTTCAACCAGGTTACCCTTTTGAAAGCACAGGCGTTGATTACGCGGGCCCCGTCATGTGTGCTAGTCGCCAAGGACGCGGATGCAGGCTAGTAAAGGTTTATATAGCTATATTTATTTGCTTCACCACCAAGGCGATTCACTTGGAGTTAGTAGGTGAACTATTTATATTTAACTAGCAATAATTATTTACTGGCTTTGTATAGGTTTATTTCGCGGCGAGGAAGCCTGTCAATATTTATTCCGACAATGGTACCTCATTTGTGGGCGCGTATAACGATCTCAGACATTTTTTAAAATCTAATTCTTATTCTATAAGCGAAAATTTGGCCAATGATGGAATTAACTTTCATTTTATACCTGCATATAGTCCTCACTTTGGCGGACTCTGGGAGGCGGGTGTAAAGTCAACCAAACATCATCTACGGAGAGTGTTGGGAAATTGTAATCTGACCTTCGAGGAACTTTACACCACTATAACGCAGATCGAAGCAATTCTGAATTCCCGTCCACTGACACCCTTATCTTCAGATCCTGCAGATGATACACCGCTAACGCCAGGACATTTTCTCATTGGTCGACCATTGACTTCATTACCACAACAGAACCTCCAGGATCATTCTGTTGGCCAGCTGTCTCGCTACCATCGAATCGAACAACTCCGACAGCATTTCTGGGTTCGATGGAGTAAAGAGTATGTTGCTGAACTTCAGCAGAGGACCAAATGGCGCTCCTGTCAAGATAGTTTAGAGTTGGATTCCTTGGTTGTGGTGAAAGAGGATAATCTTCCTCCTTTGAAGTGGAGACTTGGCAGAGTAGTTGCAGTTCACCCTGGATCAGATATGATAGTACGTGTGGCTGACATCCGAACATCAACTGGAGTCATTAGAAGAGCCTTTAACAGGATCTGCCCGTTGCCTGCATCAGCTGATTGAGGTGTTGTTGAAAGCGGAGCCTTCAACGCCCGGGGGCATGTTTAAGCGCCTTCTCAATCAGCCATAGTAATGCGTTGAAAACCGTCCACACAAACGCAATACTCATTAGATTTAAGTACCTGTCTCTTTTTATAAAATTTGCATATCATTCATTCATTATTACAAATTCGCTACTTAACACCGCACCACGTCCAGTTGAGTTTTCTTTTTATCCCAATAATATTCCCCCACATTCTAGTGTCACAGATTAGATTGGTTATTAAGATTCACACATGGGCTACTGAACCTAAAATGTTGGTAAGATGCCCACACTATCCATGCTTTGTCTGTAGTACAAAACATAATTCAACCGCAACAAAGTCAATTATTCGATAGCAGAATATATACATAATATTACATGTATTTCATTGTATCTAATAAAATAATATGTTTTCTTATACAAGATACATGCAAACATTTATAAGATTTACAACCGGTATAAATACTGAATATTGAAAATAGAACCAATCTAATTATAAAAAAAAGGAATGAAAATTATAAAGAATGAAAGAAAAATATTTTATTTGCAGTTAAATACATACACGAAAAAAAGGAATAAAAAGAGCGATGTAGGATGGAGAACAGAAAGGGCAATTGCGTTAGCTATTTTGCAGTAAATTTATACAGCAGAGCTGAATTGAATACACCTTAAATATTAAACTATCAGAAATAATTTCTCTTGACTAACACAAGGGCTAGAAGCGTGGCAACTGCGTGCAATTATTGACCTAATTAGCAACTCTTTCAATCAAGTGCACGCCAAAACTGCATGGATACCGCTTCTGTAGGTTCTGTATTTTATTGATATCGACGTGACAGCTATACTACATGTATGGTATTGAAAACATTTAAACTTTCGCGACTTGTACACATAGTAATACTGATGTCCTGACGTGATGATAGGTAAAATATAAGATATTTTACCTATCATCACGCCAGCCTAGAGTCCACTGCTGGACATAGGCCTCCCTCAAGGTTATCCACACAGACCAATTTTCAGCCGCCCGCATCCAACGCTTCTCGCAATCTTAAGATCGTCGGTCCACCTTGCGGGAAGCCTCCCCCTGCTGCGTCGTCCGGTACGTTGTCGCCACTCTACAACCCGCCTGCCCCAACGGCCATCGGTTTTTCGAGCTATGACTATATAGTGACTGCACGGTTGGCGTAGTGGTTTAAGCGGCCGCCTCGCCGCTTGACACTGCGCCGAGTGTTGTGGGTTCGATCCCCATACGAGGCAACACTTTGTGTAATTCACAAATTGTCCGTATTAATGCAAAAAGGAACCACGCGACAAATTTTTTTTCGGCGGTAGGTGTAAAAATAGATAACACATAGTCAGAATTATAAAATTTAGATTTAATTATTTTAAAACATATTCGAACATATTATACTATCTCACCAAGTTTTTTAAAGCCTAAATAGTCTGCACTAACGTTGGTACAAGATATACATACTTACTTGCATGTAACAGTAATTTTGCAAGTCACACCACCTACCAGCGCTACACACTCACTTGAAGTTTTACACCAGAGAAGCTTTACAACACTACCAGAATGTCTCAGTTGGCTGACATTAAGATTGCTTAAGACAACCTCGAAGAGTCCTTCTCCAAAAGGATGGCAGAGCTGGAGGCGCAGCTGCAGGGAGGCCCGGCCAAGGACACCGTTGCAAAAGTTGCCGAAGAGTTTCGCACTTTCAGAGAGCTAATGTTTGCAATGCTAAGCCTGCTACGCAAACAAATCAATGAATGCTCTCACACCATTGATGCGATGGAGACACGGCACAGGCGCAATGCTCTTCTTTTCCTTGGTATTCCTGAGGCTGAGAAGGAAGACTGCAGGACGTCTGTTTTTAAGATCGTTCAGAAGATGGAGCTTCCAACCATTGCCATGGACTCAATAACTTCATGTCACAGGATTGGGTCGCCTAGTGACGGTCACAAGCGGCCTATTTTAGCCTGGTTTGCAGGAGTAGACCAAAGAACAGCAGTTTGGAGGGCTAAGGCGAAATTGAAAGGTACATCCGTCTCTGTGAAGGAATTCTTGACAAAAACCAGACAGGTCATTTTCGCTAAAGCTCGACAGCAGTTTGGTATGCGGGCTTGCTGGACGCAGGACGGCGTGATTATAGTAAAGGCGTCTGATGGAGTTCGTCACAAAGTGTTCCACTTAGAAGAACTGAACTCTTTGACCCTGAAGCACGCCAAGGCTACAAGTGGCTCCTTATCTCTGGACAAGACTGGCGCCGTGACTGCCGGTTCGTCGAGCACAGTCCACAAACGTAAATAGTTTTATTTTAGTGTTTACAACTTCCATACTGAGACTCCCTCTTTCTATATATTTGCTTTGAACTGTAGTTTATTAAGCTGTTTCCATTTATAATTTTCTTTACCCACTTTCATAAATTATTGTTTCTCAATTCTTTGTTATAGTTAGATGTCACCAAACTCACAATATTTTATTTCCCCGTACAAACAACAAAACAAGTAACTGTCAAAGTGACGTTGTCAATTGTTAATGTCAATGATGTCAATATTATTGCGTTCGGAAACTGCATCTAACAACTTTCATCGTTCCTATCTCGGTTACTTAATTTTTGTAAGCTGGCGGGTGGTGCTGGTACCCGTATTGCAGTGTAGTTAAGTTTTTTATTAAGGTAGTTTAACTTTGACCTAATTTTTATAATATTTATTTTATTTATTATATATATTTTTATCTATGTATGCCATCGATGATACATACTGGTCTGCCGACGAATCACCTGCTTCTTCTGATAATGACAGTTTCGCATCTGCTGATGGTGCTTTGAGTGACTGCTTACGACTTTCGTTTGCCAATAATTGTCGAATAGCGTTGAACATTTGTCACTTAAATGCTCAAAGCATCCCGAGCCACTTCAGTGACTTACTGGATCTTGTGGCGGATGTCAATGTACATGCCATCCTGATTTCAGAGAGTTGGCTCAAACCTACTCTTCTTTCAACTTCTTTCTCTCTCCCCGGCTTCATTCTAATACGGAATGACCGAGTCGGGAGGAGAGGGGGTGGGGTTGCAATCTATCTCCGCAGTTCTTTTTCTTTTAAAATCCTCAAATCTTCTAATCCCGTCTCTTCGCCTGCGGAGTACTTATTCCTTGAGGTTGACGTCAAGGGAGCGAAAGCTGTTCTTGGCGTCGTCTACTGTCCCCCTACTGTCGATTATTTCTCCAGTCTCGAATCGATTCTGGAATCTATAGGGTCACTGTATGAACATCACATCATCATGGGTGATTTTAACACCGATCTCCTTTCTCCCACCTCTAGTCGCTCCAGTAAAATCCTCGACGTCATCGAGTCAGCCAGCCTTCACATTTTGCCATTGCAGGCCACCCACCACAATAGCAGTGGGGTGGACACGTGGCTCGACTTGATCCTTACGTCAAATCCTTCCCTAGTGTCATCGCACGGTCAACATCCAGCTCCTGGTTTTTCCCGTCATGACCTTATTTTCCTTACTTACCGCTTAAAACCTCCTAAATCTCCTCCCAAAGTCCGTTACATGCGTTGTTTTGGTCGCATGGATGTTACTAAACTTGTTCAGGATGCCTGTATGCTAAATTGGGACAACATGTTTTCTGCCTCCACGGTTGATGAAAAAGTAAATATTTTTAACAGCACGATTTGTAGTTTATACGACGTGCATGCCCCGGTGAGGCGGGTCAAGCTGAAGCGTCCTCCAGCACCCTGGCTTACGGTAGGTGTCCGAATGGCAATGCGCCGTAGGGATCGGGCCTTCAGGAAATATAAAAGGGAACGGTGCGAGGAAAACTGGGCGCTTTTCAAATCTGCAAGGAATCGGTGTAATCAAATGGTGCGAAATGCAAAACGCCGACATATTCTCAACAATATAACTTCTTCATCGCCTGCCAATATCTGGAAGTTCCTTGGAACTCTTGGTATTGGCAAGCAGCATCGATGTGACTTCCGTCTGACACTTGGTTTGGATGATATTAACCAATATTTCACCACTTCCACTCCATTGGATCACCAGACCAAGTGTCTGGCAGTTAATTGCCTAAATAACTTACCCGAACTCGACATTGAATTTTTCCAATTTTCTCCAGAGACTTTGGATGATATCAAAAAGATAATCCTTTCTATAAAATCTAATGCCGTGGGACATGACAACATCAGCCGCCGTATGGTCATTACCATCTTGGACCAACTCCTGCCGGCGATCTCCCACGTCATTAACTTTTCCCTTGAGTCTGGTTCCTTTCCGTCCTTGTGGGGAAAAGCCCACGTTATCCCTCTTGCCAAGACTTCCAATCCTTCTCTTCCCAACCAGTTTCGACCCATATCCATCCTACCTTTCCTTTCAAAAGTGCTAGAGGCCTGTGTACATAAACAATTGGGCCGGTTTATACACCGGCATAATTTGTTGAGTCAATACCAATCCGGATTTAGACCTGGCCATAGCACTACTTCCACTCTCCTCAAAGTGACTGGCGATATTCGAGAGGGCATTGATAACTCCAAAGTAACGGTTTTGGTTCTAATTGACTTCTCCAATGCCTTCAATACCGTCAGTCACGACCTCCTTTTATCCGTCCTCTCCTATCTTAAGGTTTCACCTAAGGCTCTGGATTGGTTCTCAACGTATCTTCGAGGGCGTCAGCAGTCAGTACACCTTGATGGGTCATACTCAAGATGGGCTGACATTAAAGCTGGTGTCCCTCAAGGCGGTATTCTCTCTCCCTTGTTATTTTCTATTTTTATAAATCTCATAACTAAAAATCTTCAGTGTTCCCATCATTTGTATGCCGACGACTTGCAGATATATACCCAGGTAAATGTAGAGTCGCTGGCTAGGGCAATTGACATGGTAAACAAGGATTTGGCGGAAATACAGAATTGGACAACAAGGTTCGGGCTAACTGTAAACCCAAATAAAAGTCAGGCTATTGTCTTGGGTAGCCAAGGCCTGATACGAAAGTTAAACACAACAGCTTTGCCAACCATCATATACAACGGTACGGACATAGACTGGTACCCTGTGGTTAAAAATCTTGGGCTATATATGGATTCCACACTTAATTGGCAAACTCAAGTGACCCAGGTGAGTCAAAAGGTCACCGGCACCCTACGGACTCTTTACCGCCTCAAGAACATACTCCCATCCAAGACCAAGACAATGCTTGTGCAGACCCTGATTTTCCCCTTAATCGACTATGGTGATGTATGTTACTTTGACCTGAATGCAGACCTTCTCAATAAACTCGACCGTCTTCTCAATAACTGCATTCGATTCGTTTTCAATCTTCGCAAGTATGACCATGTGTCTACTTATCGTTCCCAATTGAAGTGGCTTCCTATTCGTCATCGTCGCAGTTTGCGTGCTCTCACTACCCTCTATACTATTCTTACGTCTCCTTTTTCCCCAAATTATTTAACTTGCCAATATCAGTATCTGTATTCTAACCACGACCGAAACTTGCGATCGTCTAATAATCTTCTTCTTACTATCCCTTCTCATAACACATCTCTTATTCATTCTTCTTTTCTCGTACAGTCTATTCTCCTCTGGAATGCCCTCCCTCTAGAAATCAGGATGTGCAACACCAAGTACAAATTTAAAGCGAAAGTAAAGGAGCTCCTGTTGGCAAGACCAGCGGATGTGTCATAGGATTCGTATCTTTATTTCTATCTACATTACTTATTATTACGTAGTTACTGTATAGAGGCTTTATGTATTCTCTCTTTAGTGCTCATATTATATTATAGTATGTATGTATTTATTGCATATATATTGTATATATATATGTATAGTGTATGTATGTATACCTACTTATTTAAGTATTATACTATTATACATAATTATGTCTATTATTTGTAATATTGTAATTATAGTAAGTATTTAATACACCTACTACGTGTCTCAGCACCGCTCAAAGGTAGACTGGCAGATAATGCCCAAGGCATTAAGTCAACCTGTACACAATTAAGTGTATTAATAAATAAATAAATAAATAAATAAAATTTCGATTTTTGCTTTTTTTGAAGAATACTAATTTAAAAGTGGTTTATTTTCTTATTCAAAAAAGATCCACATGATTTTTCCCTTGGAAACAAGTTATACAAAAAGCAGAAAGGAACCAGCAGCAAAAACACACATTATACATATTGCAAAACCGAACCATAGCACCATGGGACTCGTTTCATCAAGCAAATAAACCATATAAACTCCATGTCAGTTTATGCAAAACAGATCCACAGATACTTGGTACCATTATACATTAAAAAAATATTTCTATTACTAACAATTATTATAATACACCAAATGGAACCAAGTTTCTGTGGTACCATTATGCGTAAAATAAATTCATATTTGATTTGACTAATTCTTGTTTTTGCAAAATGGAACCACAAGCATTCGGTTCTACCATGTATAAATAAATATTGTTAACAGCAGAACCACAAATACGTGATTTTATTGTACTGCGGAAGGCGTAAACTTAAAGTTTGAAATTCTAGCTGAAATTGAGAGTTTTTACAGAGACCTGTACGCATCATGGAAGTCTAAACTCTTGAAACCAGGCAATGATGACTATAGAGCCCTACTGCCGCGCCAATATACGGAGAACATCCCTGATGTCAACCAAGGCGAGGTACGAGAAGGTCTCGTGCAACTTAAGAATAACAAGTCTCCATAAGATGACGAAATCACCAAAGAGCTCTTAAAAACAGAGAGGGACTGTAGTCCTGAAAGAGCTGGCGAGCCTCTTTAATTCCATTATCTATCAGGGACTTATAGCTCAGGCGTGGATCGGGAGAGCGGTTGTCCTGTTCTTCAAAAAAAGGTGACAAAATCTCGCTGAAAACATATAGACACATTTCACTCTTTAGCCACCTCTACAAGTTGTTCTCGAGAGTGCTAACAAACAACCTCGCCAAAAAACTTGACAATTTCCAGCCACAGGAAATAGACCACATCCATACTGTTTGGCAGAATATACAGAAGACCAATGAGTAAAATAAGCCGCTGTGTATGGCTATCGTGGACTACGAGAAAGCCTTCGACTCCATCGAAACCTGGGTGGTTCTGGTTGCTCTGCAGCGGTCTCGTCCCGATTGGCGCTACATCGAGGCGTTGATATGTTTGTATGATATCGCCACTAAGACCATCCAACTACAGCCCCGTCGACGCGATTGCGACGAGGTGTGAGGCAGGGAGACTTAATATTTCAATCAGCTCTACACCGGCGCACTCAAAGACATCTTTAAGATGCTGGACTGGCTTGGACTGGGCATAAAAATTAACTGCGAATACATCTCACACCTTCGGATTGCTGACGATATCGTCATCGTTGCGGAGTCCCTGGAAGAGTTGAGCGGGATGGTTTACAGCCTAAACGGAGCCTCTCGACGTGAACTTGTCTCGGCATGAACTGAACAAAACCAAGATTATGTTAGACAAACTCATCATGTCGGGATCGGTTTATGTCCAAGGATAGATGCTTGAATGTGTCCAAAAGTATGTCTACCAAGAGCAACAGCTTGTTGTCCAGCTTGGTAGCAATAACTTCGAGAAAGAAATGGACCGTAGTGTCCAGTTGGGTTGGGCAACGTTTGGCAAACTACGTCAAGTTTTCTCTTCGCCCCTACCACAATGCCTGAAGACCAAAGTCTACAAACAATGCGTCCTACCTGTTATGACGTACGGTGCCGAGACGTGAACACTCACAGCGGGACTAGTCCCCAAACTTAAAACCACGCAGCGAGTATAAAATCCGCAACGAAGTTATCCGACAAAGAACCAGAATTACCGACATAGCTCACAGAATAAGTAAGCTTATGAGGCAGTGGACTGGTCATATCTGCAGCAGTACTGATGGCCGATAGACCAAGCTTGTCCTAGAGTGGAGAACACGTCTCGGTAAGCGTAAGGGTGGCACCCAGTTAGGTGGACTAACGACCTGAAATCGAGGCTGGGACAAAATGGATGCAAAAGGCTAAGAACCATGTGGCGCGTGTTGGGAAAGGCCTATGTCCCGCAGTGGATTGCTATAGGCTGCATATCAAAGGTTTATTACGATAATACTTAGTTTCATGTATGTATATTGGTAAATCCATGGCTTTACCGATATACATGAAACCCAAGGTTTGTGGTTCTTTTTTGCATATGAGGAAAGCTATTAGTTAGTAAATATTAAAAGGAACCACATGCACATTTTCTTCATTATCTATAAAAATTAAGAGTATCCAGAGCAAATTTATATACACATACTTAAATGAGTAATTTATCAATACAATTATATAAAATAAATGTAATATTTTCCTTAATCTAACAGAGCTGCACATGTTTTTGTAAATTCATTGATATCTCAGAAGTGCGTTTTTGCTGGGTGGTTCCTTTTTGCATAAATACGGACAATTGTTGTTTCGAGTCTGGATGTTCATTGTGTCCGTTCATTGTATGTTTGTAAACTACCCCGCGACACCGGATTAAGTCCTAATGCGGGGGTTGTCTTTAAAAAAAAAGTGCCCCGGTCGCAGCGCCGTATATCATCACCTATATATTATTTTCAAATAATTACGCGACACAATTACCGTAGCATAAATATTACTAAGTATTGTATTATAAAAAGGTTTACTAGTTATCCGGTTGCCACAGTATTTGGCCAGTGAGGTGGACGAGGACCTAACAATTCTTATACTGAAAAGATGAGAGTGTGTACTATCTATTTACTATATTACTACCACTTTCTTAAATGGAACGTAATAATTTCTTTCCAAAAATCACCTAACATACATTCTCTCAAAAATACACAAATCACAGTCGCTGGTAATTCCTTTTCCCATATTTCAAAATCTAAATAAATATTAACCGAGCATTACCAATTCTACATAAAGCTGTTTAAATAAACAGCGAAATGATCCATATTTGCGTCATAAATAAGAGGCGAGTGCGGTAGATTTTCATATGTACACCATATGGCAAATTAAGTCGACCGACGTAAAAAACATAAATGTTTATTAAAGTGCGGAAACCTGGCATCAGGACTGTAATTTGGGATTTAATGCTATGCCAGTGACCGAGACTGGGCAAATAAACAAGTAAAAGGCAAATGAAATAAGGTACGGAGGTTCCGTTCTATATGAAAAGAGATTGTAAGAGAAAGTGGCTGGGAAGTCATTCGTGTGCTGACCGATTAAGAATACAAAGGTTCACTACCCAATTTCTTGCCATAGGTGTCGTAAAATACGACTAAGAGAAATTCCGAAGCAAATAGTATCTTGCAGAAGAGGCTGGAAACCCGAGATCAAACTCTACGTCGACCCATCTGGCGGGAGTGGAATAGCAGTGGAATACAAAGTGTTAATGACTATGATTACGCACACACGGCACAACACTTTGGGTACTCCACAATTGGTCGCTGTGTGAAGGTATTCCTTGTGTCCATAGACTGAAGATTGTTTTACAGTAACTGGCGGTAGAGGTTCTATACCTTATCTGATGACATGGATGACTTACTCACTTAAACTCATTTAAATAAAAATTATCGAAGATCATTACGTATTAAATTACCGATTGTAATCGAATACTGTCATTCTTAAAAAATATGGTACGGCCTAGTTTGAATTAAAGATTTAAACAAAGATACAAGTTATTTTTCAAATATGCTATATGAAAATGATAAATAAAATGATAAAATAAATTGGGACCAGGATAAGAGAATGATGACCACTAATGTTATTTCAGATTTTTCAATACTTCGTTTGGAGCCAGAGGTAAACAGATTCAACACTATTAGCTTTCCACAGGGCAACTGCTGTCTGTCCAAAACGCAGAAGAATATTTAGACTATGCTTATTTCAATGATCATCAATATCAATAATAATTTATATAATTTGTGTTGGTGATTGACAGCCAGACAACGCAAAACCTAGCAGAAACTACTGGGCACAAGAATCTGAAATGTGGCATGTATGTCTAAGATTTTTGGAAATTGCCCGTCTAGTAGTGAAGATGAAGGTCCTAGTTTGTATAAAACTTTATAATTAGACAGGTAGGTGAAGTTACGAGCTGAAGCTAGTTATAAAATATAATAATTTCTTCTGTTTTTTCTTTTATTCGACTATAATCGGGCAAGTTTATAAACCAGTATTGCCCATATCACTTAAAATGTACGCCTCATAAAGTTGCTAATCGGTGGTACCTCGCTCTTACCTTACTACGTACCTTGAATTAAAAACAAAAAGTAGACTTTCTGTTTTCACTGTCAGTTAGTAAATCAACCGAATGTATAATTTACCTCAATCATCATCAAACAGTATCAGAACTACATAAAAATAAATGTCACATCACTGCAATCCAAGCGTTTTAATGTCGTAGCGTTTTTCACATCTCACTGCGGAATACCAAAAGTAATCAGAATTGCGCACAACGATTTTAAATCAGTCTGAAATACGATGCCTGGCGTATTTTAAATTTGTTAAAAAAAACCTTCAAGTAATTTTATTTGGGTAAATTCCATTTCACGTTATCGGAAACAGAAAACTTTATTGATAAATAATTATTGACTTTCAGAACGAAGCAACGCTTTAATTAAAACTTTAAATGCGTTCACGTTTCTTTTAGGGTACCATGGCAACCTAAGGACTTTGACATTAATTGCACTACTCGTATGTATAGATTTGCTCTTACGTCTTGCCACCGATCTAAGGTTTATCGTGAAGACTATTAATCATGAGACATATAATATGGCAATAAAATATTTTTAAAGCGCTAAAATTTGCCAAGATTGCTTTCTAATCACAGCTACAAGGAAAAAACAGTAGAAAAAGTAGTTGAAGGAATACGATTATCTTCTAGGTACCATCCATAAAAAAAAATGTTAACTTTTATAACATGAATGGGCCGGCTCGACCGGGGAAGTACTACCCTCTCTCAGAAAATCGACGTAAAGTAACAGGACTTAAACTGTTGCGTTTTGTTCGGTGAGTGAGAGTGCCGGAGGCCCTATCCCCTATTCCTTCTCCCTCATCCCACTCCTCATCCTATCCCCTTCCTCTCGTTTGTGTCTGCTCGTTTGCCGCCTATTACTATAAAAAAAGAACTCTCAATACCCATGGCATAAACTAGTTGTTCCATAACTACAGAGGATGTAAGCAACATTGTACCTGATCAGACGGACAACAGTGTTACAACTTACTGCTTTAATGTCCAACTAAAATGTTGGCAAAGTTAAAACATTTCCGTGTAGTTGTCGAATGTCAATTTGGTGTTTATTGATAAAAGCTAATGTAACGACAGTTTCTAACAAGTTTTTCAATGTACCTATATAGTTTTTATTATTGTCACTGGTAATTAAAGGTTTTTCTTAAATAACAGTAATCAATCAGGCTATTCTACTCATACATCTGACAAGTGATGCTTGATGTCAAGGAAAATACCGCTTTTGTAAATTACTTACAAGACGAATAAAAAGACAGGTCTTAAAGTTCCGTCAAATATATGAGAAAAAGAGCCAACTACTTCTATAGTATAATAATTATATTGTCAATGGCTTCACCCACTCTAAATTTAAAGAAGTTTACCACTCTATGTTAGTCCCCAGTCCTTCAACTATCGCGACATAAAAAATAACAATCGATTCGTTTCTGCTTTTTGACGCAAAGTAAATAAATAAAACAAACACTCTTTGTGATTAATAAAATGTTCTTTAGCTATTTTTTTTAAATCACTGACAATTTATCAATATCCTTTTTCCGGTTTTAGAAATTTTATAAAAATCCTAATTCCAAAGTGTGCCGACTACACCCGAGCTCACACGATCGTGTCAATAATAAATAATACGGGATTTGTTTTAAACTGGACGACCGGACGCTTGTGACTTGAGAGTTGCGGGTGATGGAGTCAGTGGCTTCTGAATATTTTGCAGGCAATGGTTTGTGTAGAGATGTGGGTTTATTATGTATATTATAGAAAAGAACTTATCTTTATATGGCCTCGTGGTACTGCGGATAGCGTATGCGTCTGCTGATCGGGACGTCCCGGATTTGATTCCCGAGTCGGGCAAAAGTGTTACTGAGTTTACTGGCTTCTCAGTAGCAACACGGAGTCTGACAATGTGCCCAGTAACGGCAATAGGCTCGCCTCCTATTACGTGGGACCTAAAAAAAACGATAAGGCGAATCTTATGTTAGAATGGTTGAAACAGGGGCTTAATGGAACGACAAGGTGATTCTCCACCTCTCGGGGCTATTTGGCGAGATATTTTTGATAATCGGGGCATACCTACCAAAACTACCGCGATAACCATCCGTTCTCAAGCGGCTAGGCTCGTCTCGACAGTCCCTTACGTACACCACTAGGTTATGGCAGTTTTTTTTTAATGTATAATATGTGTAAAATTCAATGGAGCAGTAAGTTAAAAAACCAAAGCCACTTGTTTCTCGCAAGGGCTGTCTCCAATAATCTCTCCAATAAGAGACACAAAATATATTTTTATAGATATTTTATTGACAAAATTGATTTGACTTTTTTATAGGACATGGCGATTAGCAAATAAATTTTCCATCGGACATAATGTAATTGAATTAAAAATGTCAACTTTACGAGTAGAAATTTAAGAATTAATTTCACCTTTTGTTTTTCTTCGCTGTGGAAATGCATTTACGCACATATGTAGGACTCAACGGCTGAAGTGCAAGGCCGTAATATCCACTAAAACTACAGCGCATACTTCAACGCCATTTTGGGGGCGCCAGGGAGTCGCGTTAGCATTCTACCCTGAAACCCCGGCGGATAGCCCGAAGGCCACAACTTCCTTGGCGGCGGATGAAGGAGTTGTGCTCCGCCACCAAAACACCCAGCGACCGCAGAGGGCAGGGAGGACGACAACCTGACAACACCGCATCTCCTCTTCCAACAACACGCAACAATGGTGTGCCCCCATTTGGTCACGGGAGATAGGGCGCGCGGCAACGCAATACCCACAAGCCTCTCCTCCCGCGACCGCGCCCGACTGCGAGGGTCAGACAGAACTGTCCTCCGCACCCGCAACTTTGGACGCATACTGCGCAGGCCCCCTCCAAGCCCACGCGGAGCGTCGACTCCCGAGATCACTCTTAGCTTCACCTCGGGTGTCCAAGCCATGGTTACTAAGCCCACCCACCACAGCTAGGTGGAAATCCCACGGGGGGAAATTAGTTTACCCTTTATTTTTTGTGTCGGGTTGGAAAATCCTCATGGAGTCCCTCCGCCCTGGAGGAGAAGGGCGATGGGGACTTTCAGACTCTTACTGACTTAAAACCAACCCGTACTCCTCGTGTACCCATGTGTTGGAGGGTAGGGTTTCACCGAAACATTCCTCGCTACCCCCCGAAGGGTATTGGCCCGCCAGATGTTCAGGCGGGCCCGCCTGAACATCTGGCGGGCCAGCCTGAACGACGCCCCCTTGGCGGCGGATGAAGGTGTTGGGCTCCGCCACCAAAACACCCAGCGGCCGCAGAGGATAGGGTGGACGGCAACGCAACACCGCATCTCCTCTTCCTCTGCGGCCCCACCCCGACGCAACGATGGTGCGCCCTCATTTGGTCGCGGAAGATAGGGCGTGCGGCAACGCAACACCGACACGCCTCTCCTCCCGCGACCGCACCCGACTGCGAGGGACAGACAGAACTGTCCCCCGCACCCGTACCTTAGGACGCATCCTACGCAAGCCCACGTGGAGCGTCACCTCCCTGGATCCCGCTTTGCTTCACCGTGGGTGTTGTACCTCAAACCCATGGCTACTGAGCCCGCCCACCACGACAAGGTGGAGATCCCACGGAGGGGAAATTAGTTTCACCTAGGTAATAAGCGACAACCTAGTGGAGAGACCGACGGATTGCTACGCAGAGCACGGCGCGCACCAACTTTTCGAAATTATGTGCGTATTAATTTGTTAATTATCGCTTGCTAAACGGTGAAGGAAAACATCGTGATGAAACCTTCATGTCTGTCAGAGTTCTCCATAATGTGCTCGAAAGATATTTTTTTTTTTTTTTAGATTTATTTAATATTTGAAAAACATCTTAAAACTAATTACAAATTAAAACTCGCCAAACGCAATTGTTTAACGGCGAGATGCGCTCTTAAACATTTTACTAAACCTACCTTACAAAATATATATATGAATTCCTCCAACCCGCACTTGTCCAGCATGGTGGACTATATCCTTACCCTTCTCATACTGAGAAGAGGCCCGTGCCCAGCAGTGGGACAGTTTATATATAGGGCCGATGATGATGATGATGGTGAAAATCATTATATGGTCTGTTTTCTTCTCTCTTTGACTAGGTTAAATTACTGGCGATAAAAGTTTAGCTGCTTACTATCAGATGGGAAACAGCCTACTCTTGCTGTATAAAAAGGATTTCTTATAATTTTTTTCGTCTAACATTTTTCTACCAGCAATAGTAAAATATAGGTTCGAAAATGGCCTGAAATGCTTCGAGAAAAGGATGGTACGGCCGTGCCGCTTTTTCGCTCAACTTGGCGGGGGCACTGCCGTGCCCCCAGATGTATTCCCATGTATAAATACAAGGTGCAAAAGGACCCATCACTAAGCCGAAGTTTACTCGTTCTGCACATCATGCCATTATTTGGAAGACAGTTTAGGTTTATCATTCAAAACACGATTTTGGAATGATTAGAAAAGAAATGTCGTGACATTGAGCCTCAATATCTCCTGAACCAGAAATTTCCCAGGTATGGTGACGAAGTAAAAAATGTTCGTAATGATTGGTACAACATAGGGTTTCAGTTTTCGTTAAGGTTCTTTTTACATACATACATACATATCGTCACGCCTTTTATCCCCGAAGGGGTAGGCAGAGGTGTATTTCTACACCCACTTTTCGCCAGATATAGTTTAGTCCCACTTAATAAGGGGCGAGCCTATTGCCGTACCGGGCACATTTCCAGACTCCGTGCTACTACTGAGAATTTCGTGACAGAAAAACCCAATAACACTGCCCGGCCCAGGAATCGAACCCAGGACCTCCCGATCCCACGCGTACATTTATGCCGCGAGACCAACGAGGCAGTCGTATAGGGTTTGATGTCGAGTTTTCCGTCTCTATGCAAAGATGGTATTTGCATCGTGTTATCCATTAGTCGCCTCTTACGACACCCACGGGAAGATAGGGGGTGGTGACACTTGTATTCTGTGCCATCAACCACAGGGCATTATCTTTCTTCTCTCTTTTTACATACTGTATAATAATATTATAAATGGGAAAATGTGTTTGTTTGTCTTTATTTTCAAATCGTAATAGAGTATTTTTTGGAATTTTATCTGTGGAGATAATTAAGAGGTACTTTTTACCGCGATAACCGAATCATAGTTAGAAATACACAAATATACACGTATATACATGAAAATCGGTACACCAGTGACTTAACGCGCTTTCCAAGGAGGTATGGAGCCAGACAACTAACAATTTAATTCGCACATAACTTCGAAAAGTTAGTGGTGGGGCCGTGGATGTGAACCAGAAACCCTCTGTATGGCAGTCTGTTACTATATCCACTCGGCTATCGCTATCTTATCGTCTACAACAGGCTCTTTTTTTTTAAGACGTAAACGACCCACTAATGACAGAATTTTTTTAAATGACATTAATGCGGTCTATATATTGTAGATAATGGAGCAGAATAGTAATGTAGATAGTATGGAATTATAAGGTTCGTCACTCGCAGAGGAAGAAGGATTAAGTATAAAGTTGAAAATATATATGTCGGATCCGGAGAAGATAGTGTATTTTGTGTTTTATAATGAACTCAGTGTATAGTAGTAAGTATATATTCATTGCACAAGACTCAGCTGTGCCCAAATAGTACTGTGTTTATATCGACCAAAAAATTAAGATAACCGCCGACATACACTTCTAAAGTTTCCGTTGTTTCCTCTTAAGTATAATTTAAGAACCAAACTGAGTATTATAAAGTCTTGTCTTTGTCACGTCTTGACTTTTTCAAAGACAATCAACAACTGAAAAAAAAATATAATGTTATATTTTTTCGCATTTAAAGATTCAATCAAAAGCTGTTTGAATCAGAATAAAATTAGTGTTACCTTTATTCCCTAGATGAGCTTATAACATAACAGTATAATATAATGTTCAATACAATGTTCACGCATTATTTTATATACAATAGCTAAGCGTGAAGCCTGAACTTGTAATTGGCTATATGTCACATATTTTACATAGTTATTTAATTTCTATATACTGTTAATCTTCCTAAGATTAAATAAATAAATGAAGTTTAGTGCTTCTTCAAGGTAAAAACGTCACTTAAATGAAAACCCAATGAAACAGACCCACGTAAAAATACTCACAACACTGTATCGCTTAACATTTTTATCCAGTACCGATCAATCGCTAATCAAATTGTTCCCGTCATCCAAGCAAATGATGTCCGGTACGGATATAACTACGATTGACGAGAAACGGGCCATGTAATTCACTTAACGTCTGTACCGGCTGTTGTTGAGACCGTTTCTGTCAATGGTGATTATGTCGAGTTTGTCCTGACAATTTTAATCTTTGGTGCTGTATAAACGCTGTGACGAAAATGTTCGTATTCTTATTAAAATATGTTTTTTTTATTACAAGCCCTGATAGTGATAATATTATGCTTTTAAGCATGTAATAATAATTGGTTGTGCTTACGTTTGTTGTTATTTAGGGCTACTGCTCAGCACCCGTGGCTCATTGCGTGATGATATAGTCTGCAGTCATCGACAAAGAATAAGAAGAAAGTTATCCCTTTGACCCATTAATGATATAATTTACACTAGTTTACCATCATAGCCCTCACAAATATAAATCAATAAATCGCTTTTTAGACGTAACAGTGCTACGTACTACATTGCTACGAAATGTCTACGAAGTCCACGAAATATCTACGCTTTCCTCAAGTAATGTTAATTGGATAAAGTTAAGACAGGAATTCGTGAAAATATTTACGGTTTGCGTATATTTATAGGTGTTTTGGATCTCTTTAATTTAGTTTCTAGATTTAACTTGTAAACTCAAATGTAAGTTACGTGAAATATTTAGTAATAATTAGAATCAGATACTTAGTAAATATATAATTATGTATCTTTAATTTTAGTAGTCATCTTATAATCTTTTACTATCCACTGGTAGCCATAGAACACTCCTAGTTTGCGGCACAATAGCAATAACAATAGTTGGGACTCAAAAAGAGAATCTGACCAGTGTGGTATAATAGTAATACCACGCTGGTCAGACGGGTTGCAATAGGCTTTCATGACGAGTTTTCGGCCCCTTCGTAAATATACCTTCGAGTATTTTTGTTAGTCGACTTACGACACATATGGTATGAAATGGGGTGTTACTATTCTTAATCCATCACAAGGCACATACAGACATAAATATGCAGTTGCTTTATTGAAAATGAAATCTACTCTTAAGGCGCTGTTATACCTCAGAAGCCGTGAAACACCTAATTTTTCGTCGCGCATCTAGCCATACCGGTACATATTACAAACTAGCAAAAATTAGAGCTTAAAGTCAAAAGTCTGAACAAAAGACTTTTGAAAGAATTTTTTATGTACGTAAAATAGAATCACGGTAAAAAAATCACAAAATCGAGGCAGAAAATAATCTTTCGTCTCACTGTTTGCAATATTTTGATCGTAAGCTGTGATATTTTTTTTGATAATATTGTAGGAAATCAAATGAACTAAAGAATTACCCTATTTATTTTCATATTATACGTGTATGTTTTGTAAAATTAAATAAAATCTGCCAAACGTCTATGATTTTGACGCTCGGTAGATCCCATCAATATCAAACGCTTCAGCAATTTAAACCTTATTAGCATAAGCGGTGTACTGAGTGTCAGTTGCTAGTTTACGCCCCACCCAGACCTCATCATTCGGCTATGAGCCCTGTGAGAGATAGGTCATGTCGCTTGCGTCTCCGCTGCACGAAATTTTACGTAAACCTGTTTGTTATTATAAAAACATGAAATTACGAACTCAAATAGTTCGTAATTTCATGTTTTATGTTATAGACTGAATACTTTGAATCAAATAGGCTTTTCATGTAACTATGGGCACATATAATTAGGACCTAAGTTTATACTCTTGTTGCGTTTAATGTGTTATTGTTTCTGTGCTTATAAATATATAATTAGAAGAATAAAATATGGACGATTAGAGAAATGAAGTTCTACGAAGGATTTGTACAAGAAAGCGTCGTAAAAAAATAGAAATTCATCCATGGCCAAGTGATTATGAAATATGTAACATTTTTACACAAATTATTTTCATAAGAGTCTTTTATGACTAACTATGTTACTTATATATTATCGATTATGCATAACATAATTATATAAATTATTCTCACAATACATACATAGCTGCCACAGTTTCCAATTTTTGAAAGAGTAATAACATAAAATCGAATTATTTTATGTACCTATATTTCAAATTCATTAGCTTGTCAGAGCGCCTGGAGCGCTAAGATGCCGCCACGGCGAACAATAATGATGACAGCGCTAATATGGCGCTCCGCAAACCGCACACAAGCGGTAACGAATGTTGTATTATTGTGTTTAGAACATAAACCTTTTTAGGTACATCGGGTAAAACTTTGATTATTCATAAACTATTAGGTATGTCTCAGTACATCTAATATCTTTTTAATTTCTAAAATCAATCATTTATAAGTAAGAAGGTGACTTCTCTGTTTGCTATAATACAAGATATAGTATTTTTTTAATAATAAAGTACGTAAATAATTATCATTATTGTAATTACAGTGAAGTTAAAGATAACAGTTCTGCAACGTCTTACACACATTTGACTTCAGTCATTCCTAACACGATCTGTTCAAGAGCTAGCCAAGAAATGCCAAACAATTTTTTCAACAAATTTGACTCAAATTCCGTAGTGATAAGCAAAAAGTACAAGAGGGATAGCAGTGACAAGTTCAAATTGCGTAAGAATATGTTGACAGATTGAAATTTTTGTATAGTGGTAAAAAGAAGAGATAACAGCAGTAAAGCCAACTTAGTAAAAAATATTTTGTACAAATAAAATATTTGCAATGTAAAATCAGTTGCGCATGGAATCTAAAATGAACAACTGGCTTTGCAACAACTGGCGAAGCAATAAAATGTAACAATAGAGCCTTGTGGATTATTCGATTATTGGTGCCACGCCAGATGGGTTAATAGGTCCAAACAAGATTGTGGAAATTTAATGTTCTAAAGTTGCCTATAAGAATGGCCTGGAGAATAGTATAACAGCAAATAAAATACAAATATGGAAACATGATAAAAAAGTGAACCGACTAGTGTAAACAAATATTGTAATTGTTATTACCAAATTCAGGGGCAACGCCACGTTACACGCAAACAAAAATGTTTATTTGCTGTGTGGGGTGGCGAAAGTATACCACTAAAAATAGAAATTATAGAAAGAGATGATGTTTTCTGGGAGAAGCTTGTGGCGTTTTATATGAATTGGCAGTTGTCTGAAA
The DNA here is from genome assembly GCA_944739405.2 of Euclidia mi. Lineage (NCBI taxonomy): Eukaryota > Metazoa > Arthropoda > Insecta > Lepidoptera > Erebidae > Euclidia > Euclidia mi. The sequence goes on along the minus strand of OX123193.2, from coordinate 66,296,537 downwards.
TTGTTGATTCTCGTCAAGCTCAAGGGATGGCATTGCGAGATCACGGGGAGGAAAATGTTTCATCAGTGCTTGAAAATTCTACAATACCAAGCCGTAAAAGGAAAGTAAATGAAACTGTGCCTCGTGAACATCAGCAAATAATAAGTCTTATCACCTCACACACTGCCTTTAACATTCCATGAGAATAAAGAAAACCTGCCGGGTTGTAGCAGACAGCTAACTTTTGATGAGCTGTAAACTCTGTATTTCGTTAATAAATTATAAATGAATATAAATAAATATCTTTTAATCTTTATTTTCTTTGAAACAACACATATTTGAAGCCAAAAGAATTTTTTTATATTTTTCCATACAAACATGTATGACGAGAGCTAACGAAAAAGCAGTAACTCAAATTCTAATTCCATAATTTTCTAAGCGACATAGCAGTATCTCATGAATAAGGTATATCCACATATATTTTTGATGTTTCATCTATTTTGAAAAATAATAATGGGTTGGGTTTCGAAACGAGTCGCCTGAATTTGAGGGTATTGGTAGTGTAGGGGGCTTAAGGTAGTTCGTTTAAATCCCCTTAAAGTAATTTTGGCTGCCGGAGTTGCGTCTAAATATTTTAAACAATTTCCAAAATTTCATAAGTACTTCGGCAATTATGCAAAACGGAACATAGTTTTTATACATTAGTACAGTTTTACAAATGTAATTTTTAGGTTTTATGTGAAAAACGTGAAACGAAACGCATAACTGCCATCCTTGAATGATCATATTGACAGCTAATGTCAAATTTGTGCGTCATTGCTTTCGAGTGCCTTGGGTTAGGTGCGACTGTAATAAGTAAATAAATAGGTTATGTTAGGTTCTCTTTTGACCCTTAATCCGAAAATAGGAGCCCTTCGCAGGGCTCCGACAACCTTAGTTTATTAAACTAGTGTGATGAATGTGGAAGTTGGCAGTGCCATACACACCGATGTTTGGAGAATTTTTTTTTCAGAGGAAACCAAGTATTTCCGGCAAGTGAAAATGGTGAGGGGGGTTTCAAGACCTCCCCTGCTCCCTCTTCAATCACTCACAACCCCTTAAAACGGCGACGTATTTCGAAACCTTTGCCATAATAATTATACCTTTAATAACAATAAACATCCATAAATAAATAAAAGAAATCAAATTTTACTAAACTTCAATTATCTCGTAACTCGCTTTAGTTGAGATACGGCTTTTGCGCTTAGTAGAGCAGTATTGTGTTTTTAGGGTACCGTAGCCAAAAATTGTAAAAACGGAACCCTTAAAGATTCGCAATGTCTGTCTGTCTGTCCGCCCGTATTTCACAGCCAATTTATTGCAAAACAGATTTGAAAACTGGCAGGAATGGAATTAGATGTAGGTATTCTATGAACTACTTCACTATTTTTATACAAAAACAAAACAAACATAATAATGGCCTCTCCATACATGGAACTGACTTAATTATTTTACTCATCTTACGGCACGTAGGTATTTGCCTACTTTCGTCAACATTTAATACCTATAACGTCTAATGTAAACCAGTTTTGCTCATGGCTGCACTGAGAACAAAAATTGCGCAATGCCTATATTGTACAAACAGATTGATGTATGTAATATAAATTTTAATATCAGTATCTCAATTCAATATGCTAAAACGTTTTGCTTGCGATTTTGAAATATTTGAATACGGATGTCGCCAGAATACGGCCGCACGCGACGAGAATGAAGGGGGGCGCCCCACAGTAGACGGAGCTAAGCTCCCTTCACCTCCCCTGCTTCACCCCCTCATTTACCAAAACAGTCGCTTAGGACAGCGCCTTAAAGGAAACCAAACCTTTTGAGTTGTGTCTCTAATATTATGTAATGAACACAACCATCTATTGTAAAACTCTATCTCTATTTAGTCACGCCTGTCTCCTATTGGGGTAGGCAGGGGCTATGGAACGCCTAATGCTCCGGTTGAAACATACCTCTTTCGCTGCCTCGACATTCATTAACCTTGTCATGCATGCTTGTCGGTTATGGGTAGTTTTGATTTGGCCCTTCCGCAGTACGTCATCAATTTGGTAGGCGTAAGTCCGTCTTGGTCGTCCTCTACCGACATCTACATTCATTCTTACTCGATACACTTCTTTCGTAAATCCTTCATCCATCCGTTCCAAATGCCCAAACCATCGCAACATACCTTTCTCAATCTTAGTCACTAGATCTTCTTTCAAACCACACCTTTCTGGAATAATAATATTTCTCACGTTATCTGTCATTCTTACCCCGCACATACTCCTCAAATCTCTCATGTCCACAGCATTAATTCTACTTCCATGCTTCTTTTGACATACCCACGATTCACTCCCAAACATCAGTGTTAGCGCCAAATCTCCCTGCAGTATAGCAAGACGTGCCTTACTCGGTATAATTCTACTGCTAAAATGGCCTGTAAGGCGCCATTCACACAATTTCCTGCGTTTACTCTCCTTTCAACATCTGCCTCACATTTTCCATCTCTCGTAAACAATGACCCTAAATAGCTTTCACTTGTTCCACTTTTTCATCTCCTATCATTATGTTATATTCTATTTGTTTTTCTATATATAATATGTATGTATTTACAAAAAACAGTATATATATGTATGTTTATCCATTGTTTAGTACCCATAGTACAAGCTCTGCTTAGTTTGGGACTAGATGGTGATGTGTGTATGTGGTAGAATGTAGAATATATAGAATAGATTATATTATCTTCCCTCTCTATGACCATGACCTCAGGTTTGCTTACATTATCTTTCATGCCCTTCTTCTTATACGCCTCGTTCATTACGGTGACCATCTGCTGTAAACCAGACGCTGACGACGCAAAAAGAACCTGATCGTCAGCGTATAGCAGGGTCTTAAACACTGATGAAACTAAACACAAGCTTTTTATTTTCATGAAAAAAATATAAAGTTGCCCAAAGAATTTTTCTGTTGTTTTTGGGCAACTTGGCGGGGGCACTACCGTGCCCCCAGATGTATTTCCATGTATAAATACAAGGTGTAAAAGGACCCATCACTAAGCTGAAGTTTACTCGTTCTGCACATCATGCCATTATTTGGAAGACAGTTTAGGTTTATCATTCAAAACACGATTTTGGAATGATTAGAAAAGAAATGTCGTGACATTGAGCCTCAATATCTCCTGAACCAGGAATTTCCCAGGTATGGTGCCGCAGTAAAAAATGTTCGTAATGATTGGTACAATATGGGGTTTCAGTTTTCATTAAGGTTCTTTTTACACCCTGTATAATAATATTATAAATGGGAAAGTGTGTTTGTTTATCTTTATTTTCAAATCGTAATAGAGTATTTTTTGGAATTTTATCTGTGGAGATAATTAAGAGGTACTTTTCACCGCGATAACCGAATCATAGTGAGAAATACACAAATATACACGTATATACATGAAAATAGGTACACTAGTGACTTAACGCGCTTTCCAAGGAGGTATGGAGCCAGACAACTAACAATTTAATACGCACATAACTTCGAAAAGTTAGTGGTGGAGGCCGTGGATGTAAACCAGAAACCCTCTGCATGGCAGTCTGTTACTATCTCCACTCGGCTATCGCTATCTTATCGTCTACAGCAGGCTCTTTTTAAGACGTAAACGACCCACTAATGAAAGGATTTTTTTAAATGACATTAATGCGGTCAAATAAAATGTTGAATTTTGGAGCAGGAGAAGTCACGACCGCCTGATAGTATGGAATTATAAGGTTCGTCACTCGCAAAGGAAGAAGAATGAAGTATAAAGTTGAAAATATATATGTCGGATCTGGAGAAGATAGTGTATTTTGTGTTTTATAATAAACTCAGTGTATAATAGTAAGTGGATATTCATTGCACAAGAACCAGCTGTGCCCAAATAGTACTGTGTTTATATCAACCAAAAAATTACTTTCGCTGCCTCGACATTCATTAACCTTGTCATGCATGCTTGTCGGTTATGGGTAGTTTTGATTTGGCCCTTCCGCAGTACGTCATCAATTTGGTAGGCGTAAGTCCGTCTTGGTCGTCCTCTACCAACATCTATATTCATTCTTACTCGATACACTTCTTTCGTAAATCCTTCATCCATCCGTTCCAAATGCCCAAACCATCGCAACATACCTTTCTCAATCTTAGTCACTAGATCTTCTTTCAAACCACACCTTTCTGGAATAATAATATTTCTCACGTTATCTGTCATTCTTACCCCGCACATACTCCTCAAAGCTCTCATGTCCACAGCATTAATTCTACTTCCATGCTTCTTTTGACATACCCACGATTCACTCCCAAACATCAGTGTTAGCGCCAAATCTCCCTGCAGTATAGCAAGACGTGCCTTACTCGGTATAATTCTACTGCTAAAATGGCCTGTAAGGCGCCATTCACACAATTTCCTGCGTTTACTCTCCTTTCAACATCTGCCTCACATTTTCCATCTCTCGTAAACAATGACCCTAAATAGCTTTCACTTGTTCCACTTTTTCATCTCCTATCATTATGTTATATTCTATTTGTTTTTCTATATATAATATGTATGTATTTACAAAAAACGGTATATATATGTATGTTTATCCATTGTTTAGTACCCATAGTACAAGCTCTGCTTAGTTTGGGACTAGATGGTGATGTGTGTATGTGGTAGAATGTAGAATATATAGAATAGATTATATTATCTTCCCTCTCTATGACCATGACCTCAGGTTTGCTTACATTATCTTTCATGCCCTTCTTCTTATACGCCTCGTTCATTACGGTGACCATCTGCTGTAAATCAGACGCTGTCGACGCAAAAACAACCTGATCGTCAGCGTATAGCAGGGTCTTAAACACAGATCAAACTCAACACAAGCTTTTTATTTTCATGAAAAAAATATAAAGTTGCCCAAAGGGTTTTTCTGTTGTTATTGGCACACCTGAATTTTATTGGCCAAGTTTAAATTCTAGTTGTAAAGCTTACATAAAACTTATATTTGTTAGCAAATAGGCTGTTACAACTTTTCAATATAAATGAAATCAAAAAGTTATCTTATTATTTTGTAAATGGACTGTTTACGTATATGTTTTTGCTTATAACGTTTTATCCTGTCTATGTGCCGACTATCTCTTGACACGTGTTTCGCCGTTGCACAAGGTATCCTAAGTCATGTTGCTCATGAGTCTCGAGGATATCTCGTGTCGAAGCAATAGTGGGCGCATAGAGCGGGATACTGCATGTCAGCTATTTTCCTGGAACCTATTTCCGCATTATTCCGTATATCCCTTATCCTTTTTTCTATTGCAATAGTTCAGAGGGTGCGTGGTGGGTTCCTCTTTCCTTCCATTAGTATACACAAAATTTGTAGTCCACGTTTAATAATGAGATCGAATATTAAATCATACTATAATTAGTATCATTGAATTAGTATCGAGATTTTTAATCTAATTTCATGGTATACCTTCTCAACTAAACAAAAATTTCAAATAAATAGTACATACACATACCAACAAAACGCTTTAAAAGAAAATTAGCAAGTCACTTACCTGGGGCAAGTAAACTTACACCCATTCATAATTGCTAGGAATATAAAATACATGCTTAAATTGCGATATATTATACCTACAAAACCGGCCCTAGTCTTAAATCTTTTATAAAACCCTCGATAGTCACTCTATTAGAATAAATATCTTCTTAAAGATAAACAATATCTCAATAAAACAAACCCCTTACTATCTCCACGATAACTAAATCTCAATAAGAACAGCAAGCAACATTTACACAAGCACGCGCTATTTGCTCGCTGTATTATAGTGTTTTATCAATGTCTTAGCAGATTCTGGTCACATTTTTCAAACGCCACAGTCTCGCAGTCGCTGCAATATAACGCAATAACTAGACCGCGACTTGTCGCACGCTATGATGTACCGCAACACAGGAATGTCGCGGATGAATTTGAAATTAAACTATGTTATTTAGTATTATAACACGTGTTTACAGTGGTTTGGTGGTTCCCACCTTAATTTTGTAAGGTAGAGGTGGTTGAAATTAAGGTAAATGTAAAATGATTTTAGAATTTCGTATTTTACATCTTATATATCTCATCATCCTCATCATCCTCTTAGCGTTATCCCAGTTTCAATCTGGGGTCCGCTTTCTAGTCTAACCGGATTAGGCTGAATATTAGCTTTTCCACAGAGCGACTGCCTGTCTGACCTCCGCAACCCGAAGGGATAGCAATATTCCATGGTTTAGACTAGTGTCAGTTTATTTAGAAGGTACTGACGCCCTGTAACGACTGTCAAAGATCTTCATGACAACCGGGATCGACGGCTAACGTGCTCTCCGAGGCACGGGACAAGCGATAATTAACAATTCAATACGCACATAACTCCGAAAAGTCATTGGTGCGCGCCGTGGATTCGAACCCGATACCCTCTGCATGGCAGTCTGTTGGTATCTCCACTAGGCTATCGCTGCCTTTACATCTTATCTATACGTATATAATAAAGCGGATGAGTTTGTTTGTTTGTTTGAACGCTCTAATCTCAGGAACTACTGGTCGGATCTGAAAAACTCTTTTTGTATACGATAGTCCAGTTATTCCGGAAGGCTATAGGCTATATAACATAACGCTTCGACCCTTTGGGGCCGGGCAAAAGGCTAAAAGATAAAGTTGAATAATCTCAGAAACTAGCAGTCGGATTTTAAAAATTGTTATTGCCTATGATAGCCTAATTATTCCGAAAGGCTATAGGCTATAAAAAACTACACCACAACTTTTAGGGGCCAGACCAAAATAATAAAATGGTCAAACGAGAAGGAGAAGTTGGGTCAAAGGCAAAAAAAGGCTAAACGAATAGGATACAATCTATATGGGTATCGTTTTCGAGATTTTCGGGACGCTGATTAATAATATGAAATTTATTTAATGATTCAAGATTGCGGACGGGAAATCAAAGATGGCGAAAGAGAAAATTTTAAAAATCAATATGGGTATCGCCTTCGATATTTTTAGGGGTGGGGAATCGAAATACAACATCTTTTTCGTGATCAAAGATGGCGGATGGGAAATCAAAGATGGCGGATGGGAAAATTTAAAAAATCAATATTGGTATCGTCTGCGATGTTAAAAGGGATGAGGAATCCAAATACAACATCTGTTTCGTGATTCAAGATGGTGGATGGGAAATCAAAGATGGTGGATGGGAAAAAGTTTAAAATCAATATGGGTATCGTCTCTGATGATTTAAGGGATGGAGAATCCAAATACAACATCTATTTCGTGATCAAAGATGGCGGATAGGAAATCAAAGGGGCGTTTATTTTAAAGTCGATATGGGTATCGTCTCCGATATTTTAAGGAATGGGGAATTCAAAAACACCATCTATTTCGTGATCAAAGATGGTGGATGGGAAATTTTTAAAAAATCAATATGGGTATCGTCTCCATTATTTAAAGGGATGAGTAATCCAAATCCAACATCTATTTCGTGATCAAAGATGGCGGATGGGAAATCAAAGATGGCGAATGGGACAGTTTAAAAAAATACATATGGGTATCGTCTCTGATGATTTAAGGGATGGAGAATCCAAATACAACATCTATTTCGTGATCAAAGATGGCGGATAGGAAATCAAAGGGGCGTTTATTTTAAAGTCGATATGGGTATCGTCTCCGATATTTTAAGGAATGGGGAATTCAAAATCACCATCTATTTCGTGATCAAAGATGGTGGATGGGAAATTTTTAAAAAATCAATATGGGTATCGTCTCCATTATTTAAAGGGATGAGTAATCCAAATCCAACATCTATTTCGTGATCAAAGATGGCGGATGGGTAATCAAAGATGGCGAATGAGAAAGTTTTAAAAAATCAATATGGTTATCGTCTCCAATGTTTTAAGGGATGGCGAATCGAAATACAACATCTATTTCGTGATCAAAGATAGCGGATGGGAAATCAAAGATGGTAGATGAAAAAAAATTTTAAGTCAATATGGGTATCCTCTCCGATGTTTTAAGCTATGAGGAATGCAAATACAACATCTATTTCGTGATCAAAGATGGCAAATGGGAAATCGAAGATGGCGGACGGTTTTCGCTGGGTCATTTATCTATACATATAGGTATATAAAATTAAATCTTCGTTTGTTTGTATACCTTTGTAAGTTCTGAAATTTTAGATTAAGCATTGATGGCTTTGGTAACTTTGTTAAGAATTTCCTGGAAAAGTGGTTTGAAAAAAATGGAATAAGCAAAAATACCTTTAAAAGGCGATACAGGGTTCGCCGGGACAGCTACTACTAATATATAAAGCTGAAGAGTTTGTTTGGTTGAACGCGCTAATCTCAGGAACTACTGGTCCGATTTGTAAATTCTTTTAGTGTTAGATAGCCCATTTATCGAGAAAGGCCTATATAACATATAGGCTATATAACATCACGCTGTGAGTGACGGGAGCGGAGCAGTAGCCTTAAATAACGCGGGTGTAACCGCGGGCATCCTCTAGTACATCATTTATTCAGATCATGAGACAGGACCGAATAGCGTCAACATAGCACGGAAAGAGAGCAATAATTAAATTAGTCGTGTATTTAAAAAGTGGCTTTGCTTTCATTCTTTAACATGATTCATCTGCCTTGCCCTTAGAATTTTGAACGCTTGTGTGTAAACCACATTTTGACTGAACTGTTAGAATAATGGCTTTAAATGTGAAGTGAAGTTATGTACGCACAAGACGACCTAGCGTTATCCCGGTTGCATCCAAGACTTTGACTGCCTTCTTACCTCCGCAACCTGAAGGTATAGCGATTTTCCATGGTTTAGACCAGTATCTGTTTATTTGAAGGTATTGACTCCCCGCAACGACTGTCAAAGATCTTCATGACAGCCGGGACCGACGGTTTAACGTGCTCTCCGAGGCACGGGGCAAGCGATAATTAACAATTTAATACGCACATAACTTCGAAAGATCATTGTTGCGCGCCGTGGATTCGAACTCGATACCCTCTGCATAGCAGTCCGTTGGTATCTCCACTAAGATTTTTGTTACTGTAATGTTCAGTATAAACTCAGTGCATGGTACAATTTGTTCTTTTATTGCACGATACCCTAATCTCTTCACTTCATTATGTCTGAACTGTATGAATAACAGCTTAGAAACCAGCAACCCGCTGACAAACATGTCCACACATATAACAAAAACTCCTCAGTAACAGTAACTATACCTACTGTATCTTCAAATGCAAATGCCCCGATGCGAACGGCTAACTGTGCAATGTTACTAAATTCTCATTTTGTTACTTTGGAACAGAGCTTAGCGTTCGAACGCTGGTGTACCGAGGAGTTAGACTGTACAATATAGTTGTGGATTTAGTTGAACTGTGAATTTAATGGGGCGAACAGGAGTTATATTTGTTAAAGATATCGCGCTATCAGTGCTGCGTAGCTTCATCCGACACACATCATCCGTTGTACGTTTGTTGTTCGTTGGTTGTTGTCGTCGCGGCTTCGTATTGCATTAATCGTCTGTTTCACTCTCAGTATTAAGCGTGGACTACATCATTTTGTGTATACTAATAGTAGGACCCCTCCGGGAAACAGGCGTGAGTCTATGTATGTATGTAATGGCAGAAAAGAGGGACCCAGCACGCGCCCTCCGAACTATTGCAATAGAAAAAGTTTGATAATACCGAACTCCTCTACTGACAAAGGGTAAGGAATATAAGGAAAATACCTGTCTTGCAGTATCTGTCGTAGGCGTCCTCAGGACCCATGGGCAATTACTAAGACTAGCTCAATCGTTGCCCATCGGTCCTGAGGATGCCTCGTGCAGAGACGAAACATGTGTCGAAGCATAGTCGGCCAAAGAGCGGGATAAAAAGTTATAAGCAAAGACATAATAATATACGTAAATAGTCTATTTACAAAATAATAAGATAACTTTTTATTTGATTTCATTCATATTGAAAAGTTGTAATAGCCTATTGGCCAACAAATACAACTTTTATGTTAGGTTTACAACTAGAATTTAAACTTGGCCTATAAAATTCAGGTGTGCCAATAACAACAGAAATATTGCCAATTTTATTTTTTTTACATAGAAAATAAAAAGCTCGTGTTGAATTTCTCAATAAATGGTTGTGTTGTGAAACATAATGTGATTACATAATAATATCAGAGATACGGTTCAAAAGATTTGGTTTAATTTAAGACTAGATTTTAATTTTCTATAAAGCAACTGCATATACTGCATATTTATAGTTGGTGTACTGATGGATTAAGAATATTTATTTTAATATCGCTACCCCATTTTATTCCATTGCTGTCGTATGAGGTCGTTTTTAGATAGTAGAGCCTTGCTGATTACAGCATGAATGGGCCGGCTCGACCCGTTAAGTACTACCCTCTAACAGTACTTAAACTGTTGCGTTTCGTTCGGTGAGTGAGAGTGCTGGAGGCCCTATCCCCTATTCCTTCTCCCTAATCCTACCCCTCATCCTATCTCTTTTCCCATCTCCAAAGTGCGGCAACGCACTTGTGTCTCCTGTGGTGTTGCTTGTGTCCATGGGCGGCGGTAATTGCTTACCATCAGGCGATCCGTCTGCTCGCTTGCCGCCTATTAGTATAAAAAGGCAACTAATGAAGATACACGAAACAAATTGGTACCTTTAGGCAGAGATGAAAAACTGGTCATCAAACCCAATAGTATAGGGTATTCCCTTTCTTGGCGAAAGCCTCACTAATGAATTCATAGGTTTCCTGTATAATAATTATTAAATATGTAAATGTAGCGCTCGTAGCGAGACTTGGCTTGCCGTTCGTAACAGATCGGCAAAGTTAAGCAACGTTTGCATAGGTTACCACTTGGATGGGTGACCGTGTGTGGCATTTACATCTGAGCGCTACCGTGCTTCGGAGGGCACGTAAAGCTGTCGGTCCCGGTTCTTGTCCAAGGATAAGGATCGTTAGGCCATGTCGGAGGCCTTCGGGCGGTCTGAAAACTCCGACACCAGAGTTGGCCACACGCTCACACGAAAAACAAACAATTAAATAAGGGTGTGTTGAGACAGGAAAAATCACGTGCAAAGCAAAGGCATGTTAGCTTTTCATTAATTTAGTTTTATACCTAAATACATAAATATGGATTTCTTTCTTTCTGTAACTTGATTCATCTGTGTCACATTTGATTTTTAATTGTACGATACCCTAACCTCTTGACCACAGCAACCCGCTGACAAACATTTCTAAACAGTAAACAAAAACTCTTCAGTAACAGTAACTACACTGTATCCATATTCAAATGCAAATGTCCCGATACAAACGGCTAACGGTGCAATGTTATTAAATTCTCATTTTGTTACTTCGGAACAGAGCTCAGCGCTCGAACGCTGTATCGGGGGGTTAGACTGTGCTATATAGTTGTGGATTTAGTTGCACTGTGAATTTAATAGAGTGAACAGAAGTTTGTAGTATTTGTTGAATATATTACACTAGCTATGCTACTGGTTTTATTTGCCACTCCTCGTCTATTAAACCGTCGCATCGCATCCATCGCCCGTCCGATTTTTCTCGCATTTTCTTTTTATTCAGCTTTTAGACTTTGTAGCGTGATGTTACGTCCTCATAAAAGTGGTTATCATAATTTATATTTCTTTGAATACGACTAGTTGTTTTGATTGGAGAGTAGTGCATTTAAACAAAAAAATATACATGCTCTTTATGATTATTATTATTATTAATAATATATATTAAGATTCAAACGGGCAGCTTGAGGGGGCTCCTCTACCTCCCAAAACCTCTGAACAGCTGCAGAGAGAGCGGAGCCTACCGCCAACAAATTATCAAGTTCGGGTGGAGGGGGTCCCTAGGTACAGGTCCCATCAAAGCAAATCCAAATATGGTCGGGATGGCAATCAAACCATTTGGCACCAAGAACCGTTTCCCACCAATCAAAATTCCACCGAGGACATCAGAGCCAATCAACAAGTCGATTTGTCCCGGTGTGTCAAATTTGGGGTCTGCCAGTTCCAATCCCGATGTCAAATTCACCACAGCAGCAGATTGTTTCTGTGGATGCATACCCAAAATATTCTTCAGCACAATAGCCGAGGTTTTAATACTCGGTTGTGAAGATTCAACGGGGGCAAACAAAACTTTAACTTGCCCTTCAACATTAGAGGCTACGTCACCTATTCCCCGTATACAATTGGGAAAAGAGCCCATATTTAATTTAACCTGCCCTACCAAATAAGTGGAAACATTGCAACCTTGTGAACCTGTGTCCAATAAAGCACGGACAACAACAGAGGTCCCCGTGGGTCCCCAGACCCTAACAGCAACCGTTGGTAGGATAACGGTCTCAATGGGGGAGGTTGGCGTTATAGGGCAGGGGTCAATGACCTATTGTTGCCTGGGCGGCGACCGTTGGCCAGGACCAGGCAGGTCAAAATGAGGGTGCGGCTTGAAGTCCTCAAAAGCGCGATGACTCGAGCCGCGCGCCATCTGTGGGGAAAAAAACGAGGTGGACGCGAGTCAAGGCGGGGACGCTCCGCCAAAGGAGGGGAATACCTGGGGCAGCATTCATGGTGCAGGTGACGTTGAGCAGTCGCACATTCTGGTGCGCGAGAGAGAGGAGGCGTGCGCACGCTACGGTTCTCCATGCGGGGTGAGCGGCGATCAATTAAGCGAGGCGACTCTCGGCTGCGCGCCGGTGATCCTCGGCTGCCACCTTCAAAACACCCGCCCATACGTGGCGTCAGCTGGTTGGACAAGCGGCCTACCTCTCTGGCATTCATGCAGAGAATGTCCAAATGCTGCCCTCCACAGTGAGGACAGGGGCGAGAGTTTGGGCAGTCTCGCTGGTAGTGGGACCTTGGGGTCCCACTCCCCCTTTCACCCGCCGCCTTTGCTTCTCTTGCTTGGGCAAGAGAAGCAAAGACGGCAGGCATTCGCGATGCGCCTACGAGAGGCGACATGCAGGTCCAAGAATGCTCTACAACTGGCCGTTCTGTGCCCCGTGACCTTGCAGTAAGAGCACTCCGCTTGGCTCTGCGTGACTGCAAAGCGAGGAGGGCGCCGATCAACATTGGCTCGGGTGTGAACGCGAGCCTGCTCCTTGACCTTGGGCGGCTGCAACTTAGCCGGCGGGTCACCACCGGAGTTGTCCAGGACTCGACACTCATCCTCGAGAAACCTCTCCAAGTCAGCAAAGGGGGGCAGATGGGTCGCGCTATCCCCACCAAAGCGCTGTTCAAAACGCGACCTCAGGTCGGCAGGCAGCTTTTTGTGCACAATGTGCACCAATAGGTAGGACCATTGGTCCACGGGCAGGTCCTAGCACTTAAGTGCGTTTATTGCCACCAAAAGCGGGTTTAAAAGTTGTGTGCGCAACCCAAAGACCCGGGTGAGCGTGGGCAAACTCAAAATCCGTTCAATATGCGTGTCGGCGAGGCCACGCTTGTTATGGTACCTACGGGTAATTAAGTCCCGCGCCGTTTGGTACGCCTCGTCAGACACGGGCAGATGCTGGATGAGGCCCTTGGCATCCCCATGCAGAACCGACATCAAATAGGCCAATTTTTGTGCCAGCTGAAGGTCAGCCCTGTCATCGACCAGGCTGTCAAACAAATTAACGAAGCCCAGGTAGCTTCCTAGGCAGCCATCGAAATGCGGGAGGTCTAAAGTAGGAAGCCTACTCACCAGTCCCGGTGCTGTCCTAGGAAGCTCCTGCTTCAAGCCAGGTTGCCCGTCCCTCTCGGCAATCAACTGTCTTGCACGGTTGGAGACAGCATCATACAGGTCTAAGACCTGGGCATAATCCTCGCTGACTTTATTTCGCTGGTCAGCGGTGAATTCATTAACTGACACTTCGAAACAGCAAGCGCTGAAAGTGCGGAATTGCTGTTCCACACTTGCCAGGCGATCATCGATCCGCTCATACCTTTGTAGTAAGGCCTGCTGACGATCAGGCCGGTTCACCAAGGCACTGGCTGAGGCAAACCAGTGCAAATCTGATGCAATAGCACCAGCAGCCGCACGCAAGACCTTGATAGCTGACATAATTAAGTTTCAAAAGAGCTTGGACATGCGATAAATAATATTATCAATTAAAACTTAACAAAACACTTAAAATTTGTTAATTCTTTGAAACCATCAAAGTATTAGCCTGTTTACTGCTGGTACAAGCAAGTGACAGGTTTTTACTGCCCAACAAATTCAATTATATTGTCAATTGTAATATCAAAAGCTTTATAACCTTCAGCAAATTAAAAGTTGAATTTTAAATCAATTAATTAATTATTTGCAACAGACAGGCTCACTGTGTTTTTCGTGACATACAATAGTAAGTAAACACAGAATATGTGTTACCTAACAATATTATCAATATATTATAACAACAAGGTTTGTCAAGTTTGGTTGTTATAATGTTTCAAACTCAATATATGCACTTAACTAATTAATTTCATTAATTGATACATGTAACTGTTATGCACCCAATAAAGTGACTTATTAATACTAACAACAACAAATCTATGCTAGATTTCAACAATTTAAATCAAGCAATTACCGATTGAGGTTTTGTATGACAATGTGTTTCGATTAAATAGGTGAGCTAATACAAATAAATTCATGCATTAAAGGCAAAAACTGACCTGACAAACACTACAATACTGTCTACAAGGTGATAAAATACAAGATTACAATATTAATCTGAAGTTAGTACTCAACAATGCAGCGTGCAGCGGCTTTATTTCAACTACAGCTCTGCACCAAAAAAATTTATGTTTAGAGTCCGGGCTAACATTGGGTAAGGTTGCAGTGGAAGCGATTAATTCATCCAGTCTTAGCTCAGGGCAAAGGTTTAAACATATATTACTGTAATTGCACAGTGAATTACAACTATCAATATTAATTAACTTACCAAATCTTCACTGATGCTCCTGATGATGTTTTTGAGTGTACCTATAAGATTAACTCATTATTTTGGCCAAAATAACAAGGAAATCGTTTTAAATACCACTACTCGAGGTCCAGATCAGGGTTTTCTTCAACGAAGTCGTCGGGTACCAACCACGTGCACGGATTCACACAATTTTCACAATGTTCAATAGGTTACAATGTCTTTTATCACAAATAAACCGATGCCGGCTGATCAATTAGCGGCAATATACTAGGGTTTTTGTTTTAGAACCAAATACAAGATCAAACGCGCTCACAAAACGGAATCTTCCAGAGAGAACAAAAGCCTATGTTTTTTCGCTGACCGCGGAAAACGACAATGTACGAAAGTGAGTGAATGACAGTTCATAGTGTGATCATAGTCAAAATTTACAATAGACTAAACTAAACGTTACTAAATCGATATAATCGACTTGACATATCACAAACAATATTTCTATTTCAAACAGTTATGATTCATTTTTTGGTCAATTAATCGGAATTTCGCTATCAGATAAGGTAAATCGAATCTGGTACATAAGTGGACAAACCTTTCAAGAAAATTTGGGTGTGACCGTAACAGCTTATAGGAAAATTGGGACACAAAACGTTTTCGTGTTGCAATTTTCTTTTTAAAGCCAAATTAAATCTATACTGTTATACAAATTTATTGAAAATTGTAGTTTTATTCTAAAAAATCGTTGTAAAGGAAGTGATTTTTGAAGAGAATCTATTTTTTAATATGCAATATTATGTGGCATACACTAACTGCAGTTCTCATCAGAAGTCCAGCTAAAATTATATTTTTTTGATTACTTTCAAACTGACGCCCAAGTCATCTGCAACATCAAGCTTTACTAAAAATAGCTTTAATTTTAGCAAACATCAATTTTGTTTAGTACTCAAATTATATTCAGTTTTCGATGAGTAAGCTACTGTTATTTGTCATTCACCCACATTTAACAAATTGTATAATTATGTTACTACAAAATATAAATACTACAAAATCAGAAGGAATGTAATTTGGTAGAATGGAGGCGTATCCTATTAAATTCCAATTTTGTATGTGATATATCGAAATAAAACATTTTATGTTATTTTTATAACTAACCGTCAACATTTAAATAGTTTCCACTAGACACCAGTCATTAACAAAGCTGTGAAGTCGACTCTTGTTCATATACCAATCACTCAGCCAGTTCATGACAATTAGGTTTTTTGTGCTGGCAACTGTAACCGCCAGACGTCAATTATTTTAGCTCCGTAATTATAAAAGTTGTAATATAATTAATTAATTATAATTGATTATTTAACATATTAGTTAATATATATAGATAAAATAGTGACAAGAAGTTATTGTTATCATTGTGTTTGAAGTATAATAACTACACAGCAAAAGTTACGAGTGAACAGAACAGAGACTTGGTGTCAACGGACGGATTTGAATTTACATCGGCTGCGACTTAAACCCGGGGAGTATAATACTTATTAAAACTTATCCAACACTCCACAACACCGAATTACTCAGCTCACCCCCGTGTGAGCTTCGTCCAACACACATTTGGCTCAGTTCTGTCTCCTTTTGCTTGACTATATGTGGAAGCAAAATCGAGGACTAAACAACAGCCCCAGACAAACACAATCTACAGATACACTTCACAATTACTATACTGTTTATTCTTGTCTGTACTTAATATATTTGTGTACTTTTCAGTGGTAATTAGCTGTTATTGGTTTAAACCTGTAACTTGTATACCTACTTACATTTTGTTAATAAGTTGATTAAGTATATCAGCTGAGATGTTTCAATAGAAACCTTGTAAAAGTATTAGATAATTACTCTAAAGTATTCAAATTACCTAAATTGTTCTCAATTTCTTCGTTTTTAAAATTAATTAATTAAATTTATTTTATTCATATACCCTGTTTTCTATTGTAACTTTTCTTATTAATTATTCTGTCTAAGTCTATACAATAATACTCAAGCCCCATAACATCTCTTCTCTTTTTTGACTTTGCTCAGCTGTTTTCTTCCTTTTTAGGTAATTTGTAATCCTTGGCAATGTCTACCCATATGATGACTCGGAAGGCAACGGCCAAGGAGACGGAAAATAAATTAAGAATAACTCTGGTTGAGTTAAAAAAAATACAAGGATGACAACAGTCAACTATTAAGGGAACGCGTTGACTGTGAAGAAGAAATCAAGATTATGAATGACCGTATATCTGAGCTGAAGACACAACTTACGGAGCTACACATAGAGCATATGGATCTCTTGGATCAACGGGACAGACTACGAGAAGAAGTTAGGTGTTTCAACAGCTGCAACCAAATTTACTCCAGACAACTTAGCCGCAATGCCGAGTTAGAAGCTAGTCTCAATGAGGCTTATGGCAGAATTTCAACTCTAGAAGACACAATTGCGGCCTTTAACAGTACTGCTACTCACAACTTATTCTCTGAGCTCCTGGGTGACAAAATTAATGTGCTAAAAGGTCTTAAATGTAACTGTCTCAAAAAATGTCTCAGTAAGAATAAATTTAGGAAATTGTTTAAGTTAAATAAATTAATTAAGAAACTTAGATCTGGTCCTAAGTGGTCTACCAAATTGAGTCAGTATGCACAAGACAACTGTAAATAAAATAAAGATTGTGAGTCTCTTTTATTAAAACTTGAAGAAACAAATGAAGAATTAGTTTCTGGTAGGTTGTTATACGAACAACACACAAGTGAGTTACAAGCACAAATATCAAATCTACAAGCTCAACTCACTAGGACTATAATGGATCACCAGAATGAGACTCATGAATACATCTTAAAATGTGAAGAAATTTCAAGAGTTGGTCGAGAAAATTTAAAACAACTTATCTCATTATCCAACTCTAGTAATTACTGTTCCAGTTGTACAACTAAGTGTGCGACTACACCGGCTGAATCTGAAATTAGTTTAAAATCAATAGAATTTAATGCACATGGATGTCAATATAATACACAAAACAAACTGCATCCAGTAAAGATTGACAAAAAGAAAAAAGAAAAAAAATAGATAAGAAAATGTTTATTTTGTGCCTCACACAATACATGACAGAAAGCACAGATAAAATAATAATAAAGTAATAACAAATTACAAGGATCAGCATGAGTGAGGCCAAAATTGGAACCCGCCTCAGCTAATGCTGCGACAAGCTTTGCCGCAGCGCTGGTATTCTGGCAGGTCCAAGATGAATGGCGTCACGGAATAAAAAGCATAAAATAAAAACATACAATAAAACTTATAAATAACAAAAAATTGAAAAATCTTAAAAAAAAGAAAAACTTAAACATTAAACTGCAAAAAATGCTAACATCATACGTAAACTGAATTTTTTCTGTCCAGTTTCTAGACGAAGGAGTGTGATTAGTGTCAAAGTATAACACTGACGCTTAATCTTAAATCTATGGCATTGCGCATCAAAATTGGTGTATGGATTGGTAATACAATTTTAATAATAAATTTATATTACAATTTGACTTGTGACATAGTATGTGTTCTGTATTTGTGTAGTGTTTTTTGACAGTAAGAAAGTAATAATTTTTTCAGACCAACTGGGAGTGGGTTTAGGTAGCTTAATTGATCATTACACTGAGCAACCAGTACAGAACTTTTGTTCACCTGGAGCTCAGTCTTGTACCCTAGTTGATAAGATTAAGAATGCCGACTTAAATGCACAAACTACTGTCATCATATTATATGGTGACAGCTCATTAGTCTCCAAAAACAGTCTCATCGAATTAACAGACTTAATGATAGATCTTAGCACAAAAATAGGATGTAGCTTTATTATTTGTGCATTGCCTTATTCATATGCTCTCACAGATGACCAAAACAGGCAGATAGGTATTTATTATTATACAATAGGACATGTCATAGTGACAGTAATTTATTTTTTGACACTATTGGCAAAGAATTAGAAATAGATTTATTTTTAAACAAACATAAGATTCATATCTTATGTATTTCGGAACATTGGTTGCGAGGTGACCAATTAATATTTAACAATCAACATTACTCAGTTATAAGTGCATTCGTAAGAAAGAAGGCTATTCGTGGTGGCTCTCTAATATATGTATGTAATAGTTTGAAATGTAAAGAACGTAAGGATATAGCTAAACTTTCTATCGAGCGCAATGCTGAGATTTGTTGTGTTGAGCTTGACAACATATTATAGTGTGTGTGTATCGACTACCACAAAACGACTTTACTCAGTTTGAAAGCATCATAGAGGATGTCTTAAAACACATAATTTCTAGTAGGAAGTCTATAATCGTATGTGGCGATTTTAATGTTAATTTGTTAGAAAAATCACCAATTTGTACTAGATTAGTAAGCTTATTTATGTCATTTAATTGAAATGTTTTGTTCTCATAACCAACCAGAATAACTTTACATTCTTCTACATCCTTAGATAATGTTTTTGCAATTGTCTTTATTTAAGTAAGGCTGTTTTAACTGACTTGACATCGGATCACTGCGGGCAAAAGGTTGTAATTCCAACTAATACAACCCCTAAAGTACAAGAAATTACATGTAGGCCAATGACCTCGGCTCGCCTCAAACACTTTAGTAATGATGTTGCTGCCAAGATCGCCAGTATTGACTTAACCGTTGATGATCCTGATGAATTATATAAATGCTTATTTAAAATCATTAATGAAGAGTACAATAAAAATTTAAAACAGAAGAAGTTTGCAAGAAGCATTAAAGTTAATTTTTATGATTGGGTATATACAAAAAAAAAGCTAGGTTGTATGATCTATATGGTATGAGGTAAGAAATACAATTTTAATCCTGAATTTATTAAATAAGTTAGAAATTATTCAAAGGTTTTCAAGAGGACATGTGCTTTAGCCAAGTCCTTATATTTAAGCATTAAAATCAAAGAATCCAAGAACAAAATTAAAACTACTTGGAGCATTATTAACAATGAGACTGGTCGAGCTAAATTGGTAGATAACAATTATGAATTAAAATTTAATGGTGAAATTATTACTAGGAAAACTGATGTTGCTCAGACATTTAACAATTTCTTCATAAACATGCCAGTGAACACAACCAGCTGTCTAGATTCATGTCCAAGCAAAGCAGAAATGTTGGTTAGGGGCAATGAGATTAAGTGTGATGTGCTTTTTAATTTTAAATATATTGACACCAATGACATACTGAAGGTATTCAAGACGCTCAACATTAAAAAATCTGTTGACTTATGGGGACTTATTTCTGTTAAACTTGTTCGACAAATTATTTCTAGCTTAACTCCATATTTAGCTGCAATATTCAACATATGCGTAGATACAGGGGTATTTCCTGATATAATGAAACACAGTAAAGTGATACCATTATTCAAAAAGGGATCCAAGAGCGACCCTAGTAATTTTCGGCCAATTTCTATCTTGCCTGCTATTAGTAAAATTTTTGAAAAGATTATTTTGCATCAACTAGAGAGCCACTTTCACACAAATAATTTATTTCACAATGAACATTGTGGCTTCACTAAGGGTCGCTCCACCGTTGATGCCGGTGTAACTTTGTTAAAGCATATTTTTAATTCTCGGGAAAACTCGAAGGATGCCATTGGTGTTTTTTGTGACCTATCAAAGGCGTTTGATTGTGTGGAACATAATACACTTTTACGTAAATTGAAACTTATGGTATTAGAGATACCGCACTCAATCTTGTTGCCAGATACCTCAGAGATAGAATTCAGTATGTAGATGTTAATGGGAGTAGGTCTCTAGGTTTGCCAGTAGGAATGGGCGTTCCACGGGGCTCTATTCTCGGTCCATTTCTTTTTTTTATATATATTAATGATTTGCCGTTCTTTGTTCAAAATGTATGTGATATTGTTTTGTTTGCCGACGATACGTCACTAACTTTTAAAGTTGATCGCAATTCAAGTAACTTTGATACCGTCAATAACACTCTTGCACATGTATTAGATTGGTTTTCGACAAATAATTTGGTACTCAACCCTACCAAAACCAAATGTGTTAAATTCTCTTTGCCTAATGTCAAAAGTGTTCCTACTAATATAATTTTAAATAAGGAAACAATTCAACTAGTCGAATCAACCGTATTCTTAGGTGTAACTCTAGATTGTAAGCTTCAGTGGGGCGCCCAAATATCCTGTCTCGCAGTAAAACTTAGTTCTGCAGCGTTTGCAGTTAGAAAAGTTAGGGAATTCACAGATATAGATACTGCTAGTCTAGTTTACTTTAGTTATTTTCACAGCGTAATGTCTTACGGAATAATGTTATGGGGTACAGCTGCTGATATACAGACTATTTTTTGTCATTATTAGAAGAGGGCCATACGTGCAATTTATAAGTTAGGTGCTAGAGATTCTTTACGTAATAAATTTAAAGAAGTAGATATATTGACAGTTGTATTGCAATATATATATATGCTTACTTAATGTACATTAAGAAAAACTTAATTCTATATTGCAAAAATAGTGATTTGCACAAAGTGAACACAAGGGATAAGCATAAACTGGTGGGAACTAACTACCGTCTACATGAAGTTCAGAACTCATTTGCGGGGTATACGATTTTTCAACAAAATGCCTCTTGAAATAATGAATTTACCCAAGCACAATTACAAACGGACAATTATGTAGGAACTTTCTTTTACAAAGGGGTTATTACACTATTAAGGGATTTTTAAATGATAAGAGACCATGGGGCTTAGGCTTGTTTAACTCAAGATTATTTTATTTTCTGACCGTTTAATATAAGTCTTATATAAATTTGTTAAATTCTAGTTTTGATTAGTGAGATGTTGAGTGGAGGTGCCTCGTGAACACATGATTTTTGCAGGATTTGGATATTTTTATGATTTGTTGAGTGTAGTTTAACATTGGCGAAAAGTGGGCGTTTATTATGCCTCTGCCTACCCCTTCGGGGAAACAGGCGTGAGTCTATGTATGTAGTTTAACAATATTTATCTCTGATCATATCATTGTTCACTTGTCACCTTCACAAAATTCTTTCTACATTTGCATTCCTTCACGCGTTCTACTAATTTATGTTAATCATAACGATCTGGAAGATGGAGGTAATTGGCGGTCATGGTCAGTATACCAATAGATTGTTTCTTACGGCAGTAAGTTCGTATACCGTTGTCGTCATGCTCACTATAATGTCAGTTCTTGTGGTGGCGTCGTGTGTCGGGTTATCCCTGTCTCTCTAATATGGCGAGGTGGGTGATGGCTGGCACATGCGTCATACTCGTGAACGGGTGCTACTTGCGATGACTGGTCGATGACGGTCTTGCGGGCTGGTATTACATTTTAATATTTAACTGCATTCTTTCCATCATTGTTCTGATCAGTTTCGCGGATTGCCTGCATTATTAGGTATATATAATGTAAGTGGATGCTCCTGTTTCACCATGTCTATTCTGAGGAGGCTAACAAATGAACATCAAAATTAAAATTAAGAATTATGCTTGACTATTATTATGTACAGTAAATATATACAAGTGATATAGAAGGTGTAACAGTTGCAGCACCTTACAAAATGTAAATTATATGTATTATGCAAAACCTGGCGATGAAAAAGAGTGACCGTGAGTTTTATTGCCCGTTCTTTCTCATGGTTCTACGCCCTTGCTTTGCGAACATAGCAGTAAATGTAGAGTCTTTAAGTAATTATTTTATGAATTTATACCCAAATGAATAAAGGTTTTTGACTTTGACTTTGACATTAAGTCGTTTCGTTAAGCGCCCATTATTTCAGTGGGTTGACGATTACTGGAAATGTTCGATCACTTTCAGTTGCTATTGTCAGGGGATGATTACAACCTATTTAGAGTGGTAATAGCTGTATTTATTTTGGGTTATTAATAATTCCATAGTATTTTAACAAACAACGAATCCTAGAGATAGTATGACTCTACATAATAATGAGGGCGAAGTGGCCATTTTACCATTTAGTATAGCGCTGTGTATTGTGTGTCGCATTATTAACGGACCACGCACAATGCCCCGTGTGAAACCCCGTTATTTTAGAGGCAAGTGGCGTTCTACTATTTCTTCTTACTGCGATGGGAAAAATTTGTGAGTATAATTATGTATGTGTGTGTTTTATGTTTAACATCTTCAAGCACAGACCACGCTACGCTATCGCCTGACCAGCTAAATTCTACATCAAGTCAAGAATATTTGGAAACTTGTCTAACTAGTTCTGAAAAGCAAACACGTCCGTTGCATGTTTCTAGTATCCGCGTACGATGCTTTGGTTTTAAAGGATAGCACATCTGTAATGATAAAATTCTTGCGTTATTAAAATTTTGGCATGTATGTTCCTTGGAGACCGTAGGTGTGCACTAAGAAGTGATTTTGCGAAATTCCCTCAGTATCGGGGAGAGAAGTTAAATAAAATAAAAATGTGCAGCCGTAGCCGCGCGCATTTTCTAGTCTGAATATAAGAACATATTATTTTGAACTCTCAAATTACTGATTGTTGGTCAAAATACTTACTACTTACTCTAATTTGAAAGAGCAAATCATTCCACCGTTCATAACTTGTACTCACAAGACAATAGAAACACCATAAATATATTTTCCGGAGATGAAAACACAGCATTTAATTAGTCAATAATACAAAGTACAATAATACCAAATGTACAATCACGAACAAAAGTGTTTCAAATTAATTTGCGTTAAAGTAAAATGAAAGATGGCACTCATATTTCTGCGTCATTGGCCCTCAACCTAATATAAATCTGAATAACTGTGGAGCAGGATTTGTTCTTAATTTGAAATTCAAATTCTGTAGCGGGAAAATGTAGCCTACCCGTGAAAACAAAGAAAAATATACCCATTCAAATATAATTAACATAAAAAAGTAAAAAAAATAAACACGTATTCTGGAATGGGACGCGGCTATTTTCTCCCCTATTCTTTTTTGTATGCATAATTCGACAGTCTAATCTCCTATAGTGATTTAATCGGAATTCAATTTTGTGTCAAATGTAAAAATTACGACGTCTACGTGACTCCCAAATTGTTTATTCGAAAAGTAATTTAAAGAGTGCTGTAAAAAGTTATTAACTCTTAAAATTGTTTCCTAATCATCTTCGTTTTCCGTTTTAAGATTATGTCCTTTTTAATGATTTTAAGACCCCGATTTTAATAACTTGCCATTTTCTCCATTGTTTTATAGAAGTTCGTAACATTTTTTATGTTGTGAATTGGATAAGACTAGGGGTCCATGGCAATTTCGTCTTGCAAAAGAGCATTTTGATAGTTTTTTAACAAGCGTTCATAATAGATTTGTTGAAATGGTTGAATTCGCTTAACACAGAAGCAAAAAAATACTTCCAAACCTATGCTAGGAAGACAGGTACATGAGTAAAGACAGATACTTGACGCGAGAGTAACTGTCACACTCCACGAACGAAACGCTGTCCCTCCACTTCTTTCGATTGGTATTTTGCAAGATATATTGAGCTGTACTACTAGTCTTTGGACGACTATTAAAACCTCTTACGTGCAGAACTTACTAATAGGGGTACTGAAAAATGTTTAATAGAACATCTCTGTATTTAAGTTGTCGCAAGAGTTTTGGTGAATCATTTCTTGTTCAGAGCAGAAGATGCGCCTCTCATTATGTTCTTGCGTTACAACTAAGGTGCTGAGCTGAGCTATGCCTCTGACAGTAATTATTAACGCCTACACTTCCATTATAGGGCTGGGGTGGGACTCCTCACATTCAAGCGCGTAGCCTGAGCTGCAAAGTATTCTGGCTAGATGTTTAGGCGTTTCGGTTTGGCTTTTCAGCACGCTTGGTTTTTATGCTGTGGCTTTAATATATTACGACATGGAAGAGAAGAAGGTCTGGCAGCAAAGCTGCTATATATACATTCACATCGGAATCGTTGAGCCCGATAATGAGAGAATTATTACGTAAAGTTTAGATACTTTACCAAAAAAATAATAAAAAATATTTTTGGTAATTTAGGCATAATCAGAAGAAGAATAAAATTATGTTAAATTCGTCATCCTCTGTTCTGTATTTAATTCATTTTTCCCCGTTTACCGAAGGCAACAGCCGGTCCACATTTTTGCCGATGCCCGTCGTATCGTTTACAGTTTGCCGCGCGTTTGTAGCGACACGACTGTGGTTCGAGTTTATGTTTATGCTTATGCAAATGGCCGCCGACAAGCGATTTAGCCGGTTTATGGCGCGTCACTGCCCGCGGTACATCTGTGATACGTTAGTATAGCGCCCGCGGTGAATCGTGGCATGAGCAGTTGGGAATACCTTTAAGTATGTTTGAATTACGACAGAAATTAAAAGTTTAGAGAAAGCTAATCACTTCAACGATTGAAAATTTTACTGTAATATTTAACTAATTTGTAAGGTAACAAGGTTTACTTTGCATATCGTTTATAATATATAATAATTTTAGAATTTAAAATACATAGTAAAAGATAGGTGTTGTCAATGAAAAATACTCAATAATATATTATTCAGATATCAATCACTTCACTTATTAAAGAAAATGAAAAATAGATGTATCTCTCCAGTTTGTAATATACTCTCACTAGCTTCTGTTTAAGGCTTTAATACTAGTATAAGCTATACAGTAATATAGCTTATACTAGTACTAAAGCATGTACCGCAAAGTTAAATAGAATCCGTTTAGTTGAAAGGAAAACATACCAAGAAACGAATGAACCTAAGTCTGAATTATAAGTCAAATTACATGTAAAGTATATTCAATACAACTCAGAAAATTTTGAGTACCTATTTATTCTTCAAATGTTAATTAAGAACACAGAAAAGTTACTTTCCAACTTTTATTGTTTCTAAATAATAACAGACACGAATAACAGTCAATTAAAATGTTTTAATGAAATCGGACAATCTTATAATAACATTGTAGCATTTTAATTACATTTGTCAAAAGTTATTTTATTACAGTTATAATTCTTAGATGGTAATGTTCCAAATTTTAAACTCAAGGGGACTTGGTAACGCATAAATCTTGTAAGTTACTTCATAAGTCAGTATTTTAAATAGAATTTTAAGCGTTTAGTAAGGTATATTAAAGCTGAAAATATTTTCTGCTTCTGTTCCCCCGGGGTATAAAGTTGCTGATAAAATAATTATGAGTATGATTCTAGATGTGTGTTCATCAGTCAAGGAAATTTGTTATTTTTTGTATCCACTGTATTTGATGGTACTACCTTGACTTATGATTATTGTTTTGTATGAGCCCGATGATTATTCTTTTGTTATTCATCGCATAAAGCTTTGTCGTAGATGAGAATCGAACCTGCGGCTTAGCAGTCAAAGTCAATCACAAGAGCTACACCAATATTACAAACCAATCAAATAAAATGTTAATGTAAATCTATCTCCCGTGCCACGAATCACAATATAACATTTTCCCAGCATCTGCTGGGAAAGCATTCTTCCGTTTTGTGCAAAATGTTCTTAGTTTGGCTTTATACATCGCAAAGCGAGTGTACAACGCCTAATTACCATTTTTGTGCTCGACATGAAAACCTCCTGAACGAATGGAAACCTTAATGATGTATGAACTAACATAACACCGTTCATAACGGTGTAAGGGTACCTAGGTTGTGACTTTTTAAATTATACTTTATACTGAGTACGCCCGCACATTTGTTTTTTTAATTTAAGCGATTCTGCCCGATCCCGTGGGAGTTTCGGAAAATCCCTTCTTATTGTATCCCTACGATCAAACAAGAACACGCAAGAAACATACATGCCAAATTTCAGCTTCTTGCGCCAAATAGTTTTGGCTGTGCCTTGTCTGTGATTCAGACATCGGAGAGATCGGTATACACAAAATCCTTACATTTTGTGTATACCGATAATCAGTTGTGTTTATAAGCTACTATATGTCTTGTTAGCGGCATACCTCACGATGTTTTCCTTCACCGTTTGTAGCCGTGTATAACTTTAAAAAGTCATTGGTGCCACTAGCTTGAACCCGAGACCCTTTACAATTTGTCGCAATCTGTCTGTCTCCCCATAGAGCTGCCATATTTTACATGCATATTTCAATTCGAATGCGCCCACTGACTTCTGCTCCAGTGCTAATGAACTGGAAATCGTGTACCGAGGTGAAAGCACAAATGTTAAAACTTTACAAAATTTTATTCCAGTTATGTTTTGAACTGCCACGTAACAAGATTTTTCGTATAAAAAATATAATACAACAGTCTGCTGAGAATATTTTACTAGAAAGGTCAAATTAAGTAAAAAACAAAATGTTAGTAGCGTGGCGGGTTCTTGACACGTCTATCGTATGATAACATTGCGATTCGAATAAGCGTGGCGATATTTTGCGGCCCCTCTAAAGTACACGCGTCTGGTCGCCGACTCAGCGAAGGGCTAAGATGTATTAGACTACACGAGACGGAGACGAGACGAGGATGGAACGGATTTTTCTGTCTAGATAAAAATCTTGCGTTACTGACTGTGTGCGTCAAAACTATAAGGCGCAGGAAGTTGAAATTTGGCATGTATGTTCCTTGGGGACCGTAAGGGTGCACTCAGAAGGAATTTTCCGAAATTCCCACGGGATCGAAGGAAATATGTAGGCGTAGCTGTGGGCATCTTCTAGTTGGATTATATAATAGACCACGTCAGTCAAGATAAAATGGCACTGAGCCCTACATAGCAAGGAGTGTTGGTTGCAGCAGAGGCAGTCTTCTGGCAAGTTGGACCGACAATCTTGTTCGGATCGCGAGAAGCGCATCGACGTGGATAGCTCAAGATCAGTCTACGTATATAGAGCGCTTTAGAGGGAAGCCAATGTCGAGCAGTGGACATTTTTCGGCTGAGATCACGGTTACGAGAGTACCTTGTATCGAATAAATATGGCTCAGATTAACCAAAATATTATTTCGGCTAATCTGAGCCATATTTCATCACATTTTTCGTGAAATATCCTGTGTATAAATTATTTAAGCAGAATACGCTTACGTGTGGTTGACGGCATAGAATACAAATGTCACCACCCCCTATCTTCCCGAGAGTGTCGTAAGAGGCGACTAAGGGATAACACGATGCAAATACCATCTTGGCGCAGAGACGGAAAACTCGACATCAAACCCTATACGACTGCCTCGTTGGTCTTGCGGCATAAATGTGCGCGTGGGATCGGGAGGTTCCGGGTTCGATTCCTGGGTCGGGCAGTGTTATTGGGTTTTTCTGGCACGAAATTCTCAGTAGTAGCACGGAGTCTGGAAATGTGCCCGGTACGGCAATAGGCTCGCCCCTTATTACGTGGGACTAAAGTATATCTGGCGAAAAGTGGGTGTAGAAATACACCTCTGCCTACCCCTTCGGGGATAAAAGGCGTGACGATATGTATGTATGTATGTACGCTTACTATCACGTAGGTTTATCTAGATTACATTTTATAATTTTTTTACTTTTAAAAGTAGCATACAAGCGTATAATTTTCCTAATAGCAAAGTCGTGACCACCTCGTCCGACGTCTCCCTACAAAAGGCATAAACAGCCCATTTCTGTAGATTTACAGCTCTCTCCGAAGTGACTTCATTCTTTTATGGACGTCAAACGGAGCGAGAGTGGCAGATATACGCGTGATCACAAGTGAGATTATAAAAGTATTGTAATGTGGACGGTTTATGTAGCGACAATGATAATGCTTGTTAGAGATTTATTTGCCTTTGTTAGCGCGCTATATTTTACTTGGCTCTCGAGTTTTTATATGGTTGAAGTGATAAAATAAAATTACACGTAAAACAGGTGACTTTATTCACTTCGGTAAATAATACCTTATGGCCTACTCTCTTATGGCTTATTATATGGTACGGTTCGACTAAATAATCAGCATTCATACTCTTCCGGTAAAATTCAATAATTGTGCGTAAGCACAGTATTTCGTTGCATAAACATGCATAACTTCACGCCTTCATCCCCGAAAAGTTAGGCAGAGGTGCTAGAGAGGCGCTAGAGAACATAGCTAGCAAAGTGTGGGTGTGCAATAGCACACCCACACTTTGCTAGCTATGTTTCGGTCCCTATGCATTAGGGTGCAAGCCTATTTCTATCTACCGGTCACATTATTAAGCGAGCAATAAGTAACATTTTTAAAGCACACATAACTTTGAAAAGTTAGAGGCGTGTGCCCGGGGAATCTCGGCAGTCCGTTACGTACACCACTGGGCTATCGGCGCATCATACCAATGCGCAATTTGCGTTTGCGGATCACATGTTCCAATAATCTGATTATATCTGTCCGTTACCATACGCTACCTTGGTATGGGCTTTTATAAAACATGTACAGCATAATTCCATTACGTATTTAACACAAACTACTCGTAAGTCCTTGTTCCATTTCTGTCGCAAATGTCTGACACATCCTGTCAGGCCACATGTTGGGAAAAGTCACGCATCACAGACGGGGGAAAGAGAAGGGGAAGGAGGGAAAGGGAGGGGTATACGCACGTGACCTCCGTGGGATAGTAAGAGGACATTAGGAAAACGTTTCGGGATTTTTTTGGTAATATTAGTAACGTTTCTTTAGGGAATTCAGGTTAAGGTATTGTAGTTGATGTGTTTCTTGGCTAAAACCTACTTAAATGAGCTTTTATTATGGAGAGCACATAACTGATTTTCTAATTCAATCCATTTATAGATCACTTTGTATATATTAGTTGGCAATTCGTGTGATAGTTGTACTGTAACGGAAGCTAAAATCAAAAGCACAAACTGGCTCCACCCTGTCATACGAGTCAACCGAAAATCTTTTGGTCCACCTGACATGAGAATGCTCATTCTGGTTCAATACGTAATTATATTTATCACACACCAACTTAATATGAGGTTGCCTAGTCTGGGGCCACTGGACATATACATATATGTTTTATGTCTTTGCCAATAAGTTATTTATTTTATTCTATAATTAAATTCTTAAATACATAATACTCTGTAGAAACGCTGATATTCCTTTATATCTGGTTGAAAGAGTAACCGGACCCCAGGCTTCAAGGCATGTATTGGATGCAACCGGACGCGCTTGGACGATGATGATTCTTTAATACATAATGTTTTAGAGATAAATTACACCCAGACACAGATCATATAAATTAGCTCATCATACTAAATATTCCTCCTAGGTCAAACCCACGACGTGAATAATGCTGCAATCTTGCGACAATCTGCTGCAATAGGGTGATACTGCCCCGGGGCTAGCCCACTCAAGTTGTTACCATAGTACTTAGCCAAACGGTAAGTCAATATTTAGAAAATCTAATACTAATATATAAAGCTGAAGAGTTTGTTTAATTGTTTGGTTGGTTGAACGCGCTAATTTCAGGAACTACCGGTCCGATTGCAAAAATTTTTTCAGTGTTAGATAGGTAATTTATCGACGAAGGCTTTTAGCTATATAACATCACGCTATGAGCCACGGGAGAGGAGCAGTAGCCTTAAATAACGCGGGTGCAACCGCGGGCATCATCTAGTTAATTACAAAATTGATTGAAGGAATAAGAACTTATCCTTATTAATGTTGTTACAGGCAACAACTGATTATTTTTATCGTATTCCAATGTTATTGTTGGCATAGAATAGACAGAATAATATACTGGAAAAGTATAATAGAAACAAAAATGGACAGATATAAAATCGAAAAGTCGAAATGAGTAATTACATGCTTTTTATTTTAATCGTTTGATGAGGCGATGACTGTAGAGTTTAATTACTAATCAATTGACTTTTATTCTACTGAATCCAAAAACAACCACAAACTCTTAAACTGTTAATGAAGTCATTCGTCTATATTAACATCCTTTTATCCCATACCCTTTAAAAATGTCGTTAAACACGCCTAAAGCATAAATAAAGCGATCGTCTAATGAAACCAGAATAGTATAGCTCCAGTAAAAAAAAGTATTTGCAACCCCAAACCCCTTCGATACCGGGGGTTTAATTAAAAGGGGTTATTTGGATCGGTTTTGTTGTCAATAATTGACAAGCTTTTTTTTTTTTTTTTTACGATGTGGGAAATCCCTTCGGATCTCCGACTCTTGGGGGAAATAAGAGCCGGAGTATGTGGTGTTTCCACTAAAAACCACCTCGACTTCCGCCATGTACACATGTGTCGGAGGGTGGGGCATCACCAAAGCACTCGTCGCCACCCTCCGACGGGTATTGGCCCGCCAGATGGTCAGGCAGGCCCCGAACAAAACCCCCTTGGCGACGGATTAAGGTGTTGGACTCCGCCGCCAAAACGCCCAGCGGCCGCAGAGGATAGGGAGGACGGCAACGCAACACC
The DNA here is from genome assembly GCA_944739405.2 of Euclidia mi. Classification (NCBI taxonomy): domain Eukaryota; kingdom Metazoa; phylum Arthropoda; class Insecta; order Lepidoptera; family Erebidae; genus Euclidia; species Euclidia mi. Next base: position 66,265,258 of record OX123193.2, on the reverse strand, counting down.
GCATCTCCTCTTCCTCTGCGGCCCCACCGCGACGCATCGAATGGTGCGCCCCCATTTGGTCGCGGGAGATAGGGCGCGCGGCAACGCAACACCGACACGCCTCTCCTCCCGCGACCGCACCCGACTGCGAGGGACAGACAGAACTGTCCCCCGCAACCGCACCGTTGGACGCATCCTGCGCAGGCCCCTCCAAGCCCACGCGGAGCGTCCCCTCCTGGATCCCTCTTAGCTTCACCGCGAGTGACCAATCCACGGTTACTGAGCCCCCCCACCACGACAAGGTGGAGATCCCACGGGGGGGAATAATTGACATGCTGTTGTGTATCAACGGTTTGGTGGCAATTATAATTGATTAAGTATTGATTTTAGTTGATTGATTTTCGTGTTTGAGTTTAATTATTGCAATAAGCGATGTATTTTCCGTTTTCATATCTTTGACTACGCAATCGTGAATTGATAGCCATTTGACAAATTTGACGGTGTTTAAGGCAGCGGTAACCTAGTGGGGATACTAACAAACTGCCATGCAGAGGGTTTTAGGTTCACAGCCACAGCGGCGTACACCGCTGACCTTTTGAAGTTATGAGCATTTTGGTTTGAATATACTCATCGAAGCCATAGAATATCTATCTGGGTTGCGATGATCAGACAGAAATAATTAACTATAGATTCGTCACATAACGTACGATATCCTCTGCATGGACAATAATTATGTTAATTTCTCAACAAGGCTATCGATACCTCAATCTCTATTATTTAGAATTAATTTGCCTTTCTGATTTCAACATGAATGGGCCCGCTCGACCGGGGTAGTTCTACCCGTTTTACAGTACCTATGGCTACTGTTGTTTTCGTTCGGTGAGTGAGAGTGCCAGAGACCCAATCCCTTATTCTTTCTCTCTCATCCCACTCCTCTTCCTATTTCTTTTCCCTAACCAGAGGGTGGCAACGTACTTGTGACTACTCCGGTGTTGTCTGTGTTCATGGGCTGCGGTAATCGCTTAGGTAATCCGTCTGCTCGTTTGCCACTTATTACATAAAAACTAAACGATTTAAATAATATTGCTAGCTTCACTTAATTATTCTGCTATCAATTTACTGATGTTAATCTTGCATATAAACACATGTACAACGTTGTATCACCAAGTACACAACCATAAATTAAATAACCCAATAAAAACAAAATAAATCCGGATACAGATGAACAATTGGAAGCGACGACGAGGAAACTGTAAAACGGGGAAAAATATATTTAAACTGGGCAACGGACGCCGTCCAATTTAATCAGTATCAATTTCATACAAAAACAGAGTATAAGCCCCCGTGGACACGCAGTATTTATGTGAAATTTCTTCACAAATGAACCCTAACACAGTCCCGGAGTGCATTTGAAATTCAGATTTTTTCTCCCTCGAAATCCGTGTCATTATTAAAATTATTTCGACTATAGCCAATGAGGAAACGGTTTGATCGCGCGATCAACACAGTCTAGCTTGTTTGGCACAAAATGTATTCCCATCGTGTTTATGGCATTACAATGTGCTGTGTCGATGGAAGTTTTTTGTTGGTAATGGACAGAGCTGTGTTGAGTATTTGAAGTGGTTGGTGATTCTGTTAAATCTCCATGCGATTTGTCAAACAAAAATATTTTTCAGAATGACAAACATTAAAATTGATTTAATTGTTTAGTTTTATCTGTAAATATGAGTGGTATAGGTGTTATGAGTTTAATACTTCTGTGGGTTTGTCTGTGGAATCGTAGCCGCTAAATGAATGGACCAATTATAATGAAATTTCATACACATAAGCAGGATACATATGTCTAAAAAGTTAATTGAAAATTTGCGTGTTGTATTTTCGAAATATCTTATTTAAAAAAGATAATTGGAAATATCTGTTTCTATGGAAAAAAATTAATCAGCCTAATTTAGCTGTAACACTTTTTTAGAAAATATTTTCAATTAACTTTTTAGAACTATGTATCCTGCATATGTGTGTGAAGTTTCATTAAAATTGGTTTATTCTTTTCGAAAAATGAGGACTTGAAATTTTGTATGAAAGGCGTAAACGCTCTTAAATATTAAACCATCAGAGATAATTTCTATTGCTTAACACAAGGGCTTGAAGCGCGGCAACTTCGAGCTATTATTGAGCTAATTAGCAACTCTTTCAATCAAGTGCACCCCAAAACTGCATGCATACCGCTTCTATAGGTTGTATATTTTGTTGATATTGACGTGACAGCTTATACTACATGTATAGTATTGAAGACATTTAAACTTTCGCGACTTGTACACATAGTGTATGTAACGGGTCCATGTCATGTAATTATTTGAAAATATAGGTTAGATCCCCACACGAGGCAACACTTTGTGTAATTCACAAATTGTTGTTTGGAGTCTGGATGTTCACTGTGTCCGTTAATTGTATGTTTGTAAAATCCCCGGAACACACAATTTAGTCCTAATGCGGGGGTTGTCTTTAAAAAAACTGCCCCGGTCGCAGCGCCGTAGATCATCACCTATATATTATTTTCAAATAATTACGCGACACAATTACCGTAACATAAATATTACTAAGTATTGTATTATAAAAAGGTTTACTTGTTGGTTGCCACAGTATTTGGCCAGTGAGGTGGACGAGGACCTAACAATTCTTATAGTGAAAAGATGACAGTGTCCAGCACTGTTTTGTTTTTCGTGTGAGTGTGTGGCCAACTCTAGTGTCGGAGTTTTTCAGACCGCCCGAAGGCCTCCGACATGGTCTAACGATTCTTATCCTAAGACAAGAACCGGGACCGACAGCTTTACGTGCCCTCCGAAGCACGGTAGCGCTCAGATGTAAATGCCACACTTGGTCACCCATCCAAGTGGCGACCTGTGCAAGCGTTGCTTAACTTTGCCGATCTGTTACGAACGACAAGCTAAGTCTCGCTATGAGCGCTACCATTGTCCAGCACTGAGACAGCTTATTAACATAGATGTTTTTTAGGTACTATCTATTTACTCCATTACTACCACTTTCCTAAATGGGAACGTATGAACGAACGTAATAATTTTTCCAAATATCACCTAACATATATTCTCTCAAAAATACACAAATCACAGTCGCTGGTAATTCCTCTTCAAATATTTCAAAATCTAAATAAATATTAACCGAGCATTACCAATTCTACATAAAGCTGTTAAAATAAACAGCGAAATGATCCATATTTGCGTCATAAATAAGAGGCGAGTGCGGTAGATTTTCATATGTACACCCGGCAAATTAAGTCGACCGACGTAAAAAACATAAATGTTTATTAAAGTGCTGAAACCTGGCATCAGGATTGTAATTTGGGATTTAATGCTATGCCAGTGACCGAGACTAGGCGAATAAAAAAGTAAAGGGCAAATGAGATAAGGTACGGAGGTTCCGTTCTATATGAAAAGAGATTGTAAGAGAAAGTGGCTGGGAAGTCATTCGTGTGCTGACCGATTAAGAACAAAAAGGTTCACTACCCAATTTCTTTCCATTGGCGTCGTAAAAGGCGACTAAGAGAACTTCCGAAGCATATAGTATCTGGCGAAAGAGGCTGGAAACTCGAGATCAAACCCTACGTCGATCCATCTGGCGGGTGTGGAATAGCCACATATGATTACGCACACACGGCACAACACTTTGGGTACTCCACAATTGGTTACTGTGTGAAGGTATTCTTTGTGTCCATAGACAGAAGATTGTTTTATAGTAACTGGCGGTATAGGTTCTATTCCTTATATGATGACATGGATGACTTGTACTCATTTAAATAAAAGTTATCAAAGATCATTACGTATTAAATTACCGATTGTAATCGAATACTGGCATCCTTAAAAAAATATGGTACGTCCCAGTTGAATTAAAAATTTATCCAAAAACACATTAGTCATTTTTCAAATAGGCTATATGAAATTGATAAATATAATGATAAAATAAATTGGGACCAGGATAAGAGAATGATGACCACTAATGTTATTTCAGATTTTTCAATATTTCGTTTGGAGCCAGAGGTGAACAGATTTAAAACTATTAGCTTTCCACAGGGCAACTGCTGTCTGTCCAAAACGCAGAAGAATATTTAGACTATGCATATTTCAATGATCATAAATATCAATAATAATTTATATAATTTGTGTTGGTGATTGACAGCCAGACAACGCACAGCCTAGCAGAAACTACTGGGCACAAAAATCTGAAATGTGGCATGTATGTCTACAATTTTTAGAATTTGCCCATCTAGAAGCAAAGACGAGGGTCCTAGTTTGTATAGAACTTTATAATTAGACAGGCAGGTGAAGTAACGAGCTAAAGCTAGTTATAATATATAATAATTTCTTCTGTTTTTTTCTTTAATTCGACTATAATCGGGCAAGTTTATAAACCAATGTTGCCCATGTCACTTAAAATGTACGCCTCATAAAGTTGCTAATCGGTGGTATCTCGCTCTTACTTTACTACGTAGCTTGAATCAAAAACAGATAGTAGACTTTCTGTTTTCACCGTCAGTTAGTAAATCAACCGAATGTATAATTTAACTCAATCATAATCAAACAGTATCAGAACTACATAAAAATAAATGTCACATCACTGCAATCGAAGCGTTTTAATGTCGTATCGTTTTTCACATCTCACTGCGGAATACCAAAAGTAATCAGAATTCCGCACAACGATTTTAAATCAGTCTGAAATACGATGCCCGGCGTATTTTAAATTTCCATTTGTTAAAAAAAACCTTCACGTAATTTTATTTGGGTAAATTCCATTTCACGTTATCGGAAACAGAAAACTTTATTGATAAATAATTATTGACTTTTAGAACGAAGCAACGCTTTAATTAAAACTTTAAATGCGTTCACGTTTTTTTTAGGGTACCGTGGCAACCTAAGGCCTTTGACATTCATTGCACTACTCGTATGTATAGATTTGCTCTTACGTCTTGCCACTGATCTAAGGTTTATAGTGAAGACTATTAATCATGAGACACATAATATGGCAGTAAAATATTTTAAAAGCGCCAAAATTTGGCAAGATTGCTTTCTAATCACAGCTACAAAGAAAAAATAGTAGAAAAAGTAGTTGAAGGAATACGAGTATCTTCTAGGTACCATCCATAAAAAATGTTAACTTTTATTACATGAATGGGCCGGCTCGACCGGGAAAGTATTACCCTCTCACAGAACTGTTGCGTTTTGTTCGGTGAGTGAGAGTGCCGGAGGCCCTATCCCCTATGCCTTCTCCCTCATCCCACTCCGCATCCTATCCCTTTTCTCTCGTTTGTGTCTGCTCGTTTGCCGCCTATTACTATAAAAAAAGAACTCTCAATACGCATGGCATAAACTATTTGTTCCTTAACTACAGAGGATGTAAGCAACATTGTACCTGATCAGACGGACAACAGTGTTACAACTTACTGCTTTAATGACCAACTAAAATGTTGGCAAATTTAAAACATTTCCGTGTAGTTGTCGCATGTCAATTTGGTGTTCATTAATAAAAGCCAACGTAACTACAGTTTCTAACAAGTTTTTCAATGTACCTATATAGTTTTTATTATTGTCACTGGTAATTAAAGGTTTTTCTTAAATAACAGTAATCAATTAGGCAATTCTACTCATACATCCGACAAGTGATGCTTGATGCCAAGGAAAATACCGCTTTTGTAAATTACTTACAAGACGAATAAAAAGCCAGGCCTTAAAGTGCCGGCAAATATGAGAACAAGAGGCAACTACTTCTATACTATAGTATAGAAGTAGTTGCCTCTTTTTCTATATATTATTATATATTGCCCATGGCTTCGCCCACTCTAAATTTAAAGAAGTTTACCACTCTATGTTAGTACCCAGTCCCTCAACTATGGCCACATAAAAATAACAATCGTTCGTTTCTGCTTTTTGACGAAAATTAAATAAATAAAACAAACACACATTCTGATTAATAAAATGTTCTTTATCTAAAATTTTATAAATCACTGACAGTTTATCAACATCCTTTATCTGGTTTTAGAAATTTTATAAATATCCTTATTCCAAAGTGTGCCGACTACACCCGAGCTCACACGATCGTGTGCGAGTGCATTAAGCGCAGGCGTCCGCCCTGCGGTCGTCGCCGGCACTTTACTGCGAGCGTTTACAAATAATACGGGATTTGTTTCAAACTGGACGACTGGACGCTTGTCCCTTGAGAGTTGCGGGTGATGGGGTCAGTGGCTTGTGAATATTTTGTCCATGCGACGGTTTGTATAGAAATGTTGGTTTAGATGATGTATACTATAGACAAGAACTTATCTTTATCTGGCTCCGTGGTACTGTGGATAGCGTATGCGTCTGCTGATCGGGACGTCCCGGGTTTGATTCCCGAGTCGGCCAAAAGCGTTACTAAGTTTACTGGCTTCTCAGTAGCAACACGGAGTCTGACAATGTGCAATAGACTCACCTCCTATTACGTGGGACCTAAAAAAATTATAAGGCGAAACTTGTGTTAGAACAGGGGCCTTATGGAACGACAAGCTGATTCTCCATCTCTCGGGGCTGTTTGCCGGGATATTTTTGATAATCGGGGCATACCTACCAAAACTACCGCGTCCATTCTCAAGCGGCAAGGCTCGTCTAGACAGTCCCTTACGTACACAAGTAGGCTATCGCACTTTTTTTAATGTATATTTATGTATAAAATTCAATGGAGCAGTAAGTTGAAAACCAAAGCCACTTGTTTTACTATTCGAACGCAAGGGCGAATGACTCTCCAACAAGAGACACAAAAAATATTTTCATCGATATTTTATTGACAAAATTAATTCGACTTTTTTATTGGGCATGGCGATTAGCAAATAAATTTCCCATCGGTCATCATGACATGTATTTGAATTAAAGTTGTCAACCTTACGAGTAGAAAGGAGATGTACCATTTGGCCATACATTATGGGCTTGGCAAGGACAAACACGAAACTATGTGTGTTTTGAAGATAAATGACGACTCTATTACCCTGTATAATTTTTATTTAAATTACTCTTGGTGAAAATAAGATACGAGATATTTGAAATGGAATTTATTCCACAACTAAATATACCTTAAAATTGAATTTTAACATAAATATAATACCTAGATGTAAATAAAGGTATGTCTTTGTGTTATATAGAACAAAAACTACATAAAGAGAAGCCAATAATAATGAATAATCACCTGTGTACTAGGGAACCTCGTACTATACTCGTCCAAAAATCTAACCACAATCACAAACACCACAATCACAAACACCACTGCATATTCTTAGCATGGGTAGAAGGTAGTGATCATTATTATTGAATTTATACTCATCTACATTACAGTTAAACCCGCACGAAAACACCAATAAATCAGAGCAAAACATTCATTCATCAACCACTGATAAGTATATTGTGGGTAGTAGCAACACGAATGACATAACAGATAAAAAATGTGTTGCAATGGTTTGAAAAAATATTTATAGTATCGATTAAAAAACAAAACGATTTTTACCGAATAATAATTATGGAATGTACAGTAAATTATATATTTCTTGATTCTTTTTACAAATCTATATATATAAAAGAAAGTCGTGTTAGTTACACTATTTATAACTCAAGAACGGCCGAACCGATTTGGCTGAAAATTGGTGGGGAGGTAGCTCAGAACCAGGAAAAACACATAGGATAAAATAAAATGAAAAAAATAATATGGGAGGGATTTTAGAGAGGGTCGAAGTTTGTAGGGACAAACCTCCTTCCTATAGACAGTAATAACGCATGCGCTGTAATAATTGAGTTGCTGCGCCTGTGCAATATCTGTCATTCAAAAATAATATAGTCTGTCAGACAAAAATAATAAAATGGTCAAACGAGAAGTGGGAGGGTTGGGTCAAAGGCAAAAAAAGGCTAAACGAATAGGATACAATCTATATGGGGTGGGGAATCGAAGTACAACATCTATTTCGTGATCAAAGATGGATGGGAAATCAAAATAGCGGATGGGAAAATTTAAAAAATTCAGTATTGGTATCGTCTGCGATGTTACAAGGGATGGGGAATCCAAATACAACATGTGTTTCGTGATTCAAGGTGGTGGATGGGAAATTAAAAATGGCGGATGGGAAAAATTTTAAATATCAATATGGGTATCGTCTCTGATGTTAAGGGATGGTGAATCCAAATACAACATCTATTTCATGATCAAAGATGGCGGATAGGAAATCAAAGATGGCGGTCGGGATTTTTTTAAAGTCGAAATGGGTATCGTCTCCGATATTTTAAGGAATGGGGAATTCAAAAACACCATCTATTTTGTGATCAAAGATGGCGGATGGGATTTTTTTTTAAATCAATATGGCTATCGTCTCCGATGTTAAAAGGGATGGGGAATCCAAATCCAACATCTATTTTGTGATCAAAGATGGCGCATGGGAAATGCTATGAGGAATGCAAATACAACATCTATTTCGTGATCAAAGATGGCAAATGGGTAATCGAAGAAGGCGGATGGTTTTTGCTGGGTCATCTATCTAAACATATAGGTATATAAAATTCAATCTTCATTTGTTTGTATACTTTTGTAAACTCTGAAATTTTAGATTAAGCATTGGTGGGTTTGGTAACTTTGTTCAGAATTTCCTGGAAAAGTGGTTTGAAAAAAAAGGAATTTTCGGCTGTGGGTAGTTGAGATAACCAGTTCAATTTAAAATTGCTTGTGTGGGAAATTCAAATAAAATAGTTTATTTTTATTTTTAATAAATTTTAATGATTAAATTTGAAGCTTATAGCACATACCTGCTGGTTTAGCGTTATCTCCAACAACTAACAAATTTGAAATAATTTACACTATGGACACATTCAATGTTGCGAAAATCCATGACATGCAGTCATATTTTGAGGAGCGAATGGCTAGCTTTGAGGCGGAGCTGCAGAAAAAGTCGCCACAAACTACACGGAGTCTGGCAGATGTATTTTCATCATTTAAGACCTTCGTACTGAAGACCTTAAAGTCCTTTTTGGAACAGCTTGACATCGTCGGACGCGAGGTCGATAAGATCGAGATGCGTAGCCGCCGAAAGATGTTGTTGCTTCACGGTGTAGCAGAGCATAAAGACGAGAAGACAGCTCAGCTGGTGGCGGATGTCGTCAAGCAACGTCTTCGCATTGACACCTTCGTGGCTGATGACATCAGGCGCTGTCACAGGATGGGACGCAAAACTTCCAACGACAAGCCAAGGCCCATACTGGTCAAATTTGAATCGCTTGTGGTGCGTGACAGTATCTGGTTCGCCAAAACGAAACTCAAAGGAACGGGTATCACACTGTCGTAGTTTCTAACACGTTCGCGACATGAAGCTTTCTTGGCGGCACGGGTGAAGTTTGGGGTTGAGAAGTGCTGGACGAGAGAAGGATATATTCACATCCAGGGCCCCGACGGTAAGCGCTATTGCATCACTCCCACCGGTGACTTAAGTAAGGTGAAGCTCGTGGATACCGATAAACCGGCTGCCAAACCAACCACTACAAAGGCCAGGAGGATTGCCACGAAAAAATAGGCTTCTACCATGCTCGTTCCTTATGTATGTACGTGTATTTACTTTCATTTTGCTCTATAACACTTATTCATAACAATCATAACATAAGAATTTTTTTATGTTTCGTGTAGGTAAAAATAAAACAATAATAAAATTAAAATTGTAACCTAGTTGTCACAAATGTCATTGTCAATCTGTCAACAGTCAAATGAAACGTTTCGTTCCGCACTACACGAATTTGAATACTTGTGTTTTTAGACACCAATTAGTTTAATAATAATTGTATATTTTATTCTCTTCATTTTCATTTCTTTATTTTTTTTCATTTGTTAGTTTCACAGTATCTGCTCATGTGGATTTTATATTGGTTAAAGCGCAACCGGCGGGTGGACACTATGAAATAGCTTTACGGTTTTGTCAATATTATAGTTTATATATTTAAAATTTATATATAATTTTACATATAGGTTTATATATTTATATTTATTTAAAGTTATATATTGAATGTATGATTCAGACACAAATAGTAATGATATCTTTCTTTCTGCATCAAGTCTGGATGACAGTTTTGAAAGTGTACCTTCTCTAGGTGACATACTTCAGTCGCAATTCTCTGACGTACCCAAAAATTTTAATGTAGTCCATATTAATGCACAGAGTATTCCAGCCCATTTCCCAGATATGCTGGCTAATTTAGACTGCCAAAACATGGATGCCGTCCTAGTTTCAGAGTCATGGCTGAAACCTTGTCTCCCATCTACGTCTTATACTCTTCCAGATTTCCGGCTAATTAGAAATGATCGCGCGTCCGGCAATGGTGGCGGTGTTGCCATATACTTGCGTCATCATATTCCATATCAGATTGTCACTATGTCACCGCAGCCGCCACTGTCGGATGCTGGCGAATATCTCTTTCTGGAAGTAGAACTCCGCCGCACAAAAATTTTGTTGGGTGTTTACTATTCGCCCTCTAACCGTGTAAATTTTGTTCATCATTTGAACAATTACTGGAAAACTTAACTCCTTCATATGATCACACTATAATAATGGGAGACTTTAACACCTGCCTCCTTAAACAGGATTCCCGTGCTATATCATTTCGTCATGTCACGGCATCCTGTAATTTGCCACTTTCCCAACTGTACTCCTTCTTTTCTCGATCTCATTCTAGTATCTTCTCCTAATCTTATTCACAAGCATGGACAATGTACAGCAGATGCATTCTCCTATCATGACCTCATTTATATTTCTTACAAAATACGCACTCCCAAAGCGAAGCCCAGGATTGTGTTACAGCGTAACTTTAGTGACATGGACCATGACAAATTGCGTGCAGATAGCGTTAAGTTAGACTGGGAGCCCTTGTATTCCTCCGAGTGTATGGATTCTAAAGTCCAAATTTTTACAAATAACCTCATCAAATTATACGATGTCCATGTCCCAATCCGCGCCATCAAACTTAAACATTTACCGGCACCTTGGCTAACAGAAGACATCAAAAAGATTATGGCCAAAAAATCTGCTGCCAAAGCTAAATTGAAGCACAGGCCCACTCTTCTGAACCAAGAAAAGTACACTGCAATCAGAAATCACTGCAACAAGGTGTGTAGAAACGCGCAACGCCAACACATTCATAAATCCTTTGAAAACGGTGATCCAGCAAAGGTCTGGAAATTTCTTAAAACTCTGGGAGTTGGTAAGACGCGGCATCAATCCATCCCAAGCAATGTTAACCTAGATTCTCTTAACACTCATTTCTCTACTTCTACCAATTTTGATGGTAATATGAAAAGAGCCACTTTACAACATCTTTCATCTTTGCCAACTCCTGAGTATTCTCCTTTTACTTTCTCGCCATTTATCGCATGTGACGTTAAGAAGATTATACTGGCAGTTACATCCAACGCGGTCGGTAGTGACAGTATCAGTCGCAAAATGATTCTTCCCATCCTAGACGAAATTCTTCCCGTCCTTTGTCACATCCTTAACTTTTCAATTGCGCATGGCATGTTTCCATCTGACTGGAAAGATGGCCTTATTATTCCCTTACCAAAGAACCCCAAGCCCAGTTCCTTCTCAGATTATCGTCCCATATCCTTACTACCCTTCCTATCGAAAGTACTTGAACGCCTAGTCCACTCACAGCTTACTTCCTTTCTAAGTAAAAATGCGCTCCTAAATCCTTATCAATCCGGTTTCCGCCCTGGTCACAGTACTGTCACTGCTCTGGTCCGCGTAACTGACGACATACGGCTGGGTATGGATTGTGGAAATCTAACGATTTTGACTTTACTCGACTTTAGCAACGCTTTTAACACCGTGGATTTTCATATCCTACTGGGCATTTTACGCTCTCTTAACGTATCTCCATCGGCAATTGGCTGGTTTCATAGTTACCCGTTTGGTCGCCGGCAACGTATACACATAGAAGACACTTATTCCTCGTGGTCTTACACTAATGCCGGTGTGCAGCAGGGTGGCGTGCTATCTCCTTTACTCTTCGCCATATTTATAAACTCCATCTCAAATCAGTTACTTTCATCCTACCAACTTTTATGCAGATGATTTACAGATTTACACGCAAGCTCCTTTAGCTAAGTTGGCAGAAGCCTGTGCTACTATTAACACAGACTTAGCACGTATCTGCGAATGGACCAAGAGATATGGACTTGTAGTTAACCCCGATAAAACTCAACTGATTATTATCGGCAGTCCCAAAATGGTATCAAAAATTAACTGGGTTGACCTACCGCGAATCAGATTCGATGGAAAAGATGTTTCTTTTCGCAATATTGTAAAGAACCTGGGCATTTACATTGATGAAACAATGTCCTGGATATCCCAACTACAAGAAATTAGTCGTAAATTATTTGCATCGGCAGGCTCGTTGCGTAGGTTACGCAACTTCCTTCCGACTGCCACTAAAGTTGCACTTGCTCAATCTTTGCTTCTGCCCATTATTGACTATGCTGACGCCAGCTATCTCGATATCACTGAAGAGCAGCTAGATAAACTTGAGCGACTCCAAAACTTCTGCATACGATTTATATTTGGACTGCGCAAATATGATCATGTTTCAGATTTTCGCAATAAACTCAAGTGGCTTCCAATTCGTCTTCGCAGGAATACTCACATTCTAACATTATTATACAATGTTCTATTTGATCCTAGTACTCCCCGCTATCTTAAAGAACGTTTTGTGTTTGTTCATGACACACATGTAAAATCCTTGAGGTCGTATGAGGATCTAACACTGAAGATGTCAAAGCATTCCACAAATTACTTTTCAAAATCCTTCACTGCTCAAGCTGTGCGTCTGTGGAATGCTTTACCACTGGAGATTCGAAAAGCAAAATCCTTAAACGTTTTCAAAACCTTGATTAAAATACACTACCTGATTTAATTTATTTTTCTTGCTACATCATCCATACTCACTGCATCTGTATTGTCTGCTTATTTATTTTATCGTATACCTATGTATATTTTAAATATAATTATATTTTTTTAATACATGTATATATATATTTTTTTATAATATGTATATATATATTTTTATATATATGTGTGTGTATATGTGTGTATGTATATATGTATATATCATATCTAAGTTTTTCGTATTATTTCAATGTTGAACTTAAGCAACTACACCACCGCTCCATATTTCTGCTTATATCATTCCTGTCCATCTCAAGGTTGCCTGGAAGAGATCGCCCTAGGCGATAAGGCCGCCGATTGTACATTATCGTAGTTTTAAGTTACTTTACAAAATATGTACTGTACAATGTTATGTTGGTGTACAATAAAGCGTATCTATCTATCTATCTATCTAAGCTAAAAGACCTTTAAAAGGCGATACAGGGTTCGCCGAGACAGCTAGTATATGTATAAAGTAGATTAAAGGTATTGTTTTCTAATATAATAGTAAAAATATTATTTCCTGAAAACAATTTCTGCCTACCATACTTCATTTTATATATAATGCTAGCAACATAAGACATTCATCCGCTATTACCATAGCCTATTCAAAACAATAATCTTTAAAAACTAATATCTTTCACCGAAGCTCTATCAAAAAAGGAAAACGATGTATAAATTAAAAAAAAATATATGTTTAATTTCAACGATTTAAAACTTTCTGGCCGCTACAGGCCGTATTTGGTATTTCTCCTTTAAGAATTAATTTTAAATTAGTTTCACCTGTAATAGAGATAAGACTAGGGCAACACTAGTTCCGGTCAAGATGACAAGAGCTGCGAACTGCCAAAAGAAGGCGATAGCCACTTCCTGTGTAGTAGCATAAGGTTAACAAGATTATAACAATAAACTCATCATATTAATTTAATCAGTGTTTATTATTAACATCAAAACATTACATGGCGCAGCCGGTAAAGGCCTGATATCAAATATTGAAAAATACTTGTAAGAACATATATTTCAACTTAATTCTAAAAAGTGGCTATGAGCACAACTAAAACAAACTTGGACGCCGCGACCGAAACAGACATTGTAAAAGAAGAAAACATAATGACAGGAGTGGAGTACAGGATGCCACAACCTTTAAAACTTGATGCAACGGAAGATCTTCTCCCTAAATGGAGATTATTCAAACAACAATTTAAAATTTTTGTCTCAGCGGCCGGATTGGAAAGGCTGAGTGAAACAAGAAAAGCAGCCATCTTGCTCAATTGTGCCGGACATGAAGTACAAGAATTGTACTTTAATTTGCTTAAAACAGAGGAAACTGTCAAGTATGACCAACTATTAAAGAGTTTGGACAAGTACTTTGAACCGAAACAAAACGAACTTATTTCAACATTCACATTTCACAAAAGATGTCAGGAAGAGGGGGAGAATTTTGACTTGTTCTACACAGATCTAAGAAAACTCGTTAAAACATGTAATTATAAAGATCAAGAAGAAAGAATGCTGAGGGATCGGATGGTTTTGGGTGTTCACGATAAGAAATTACAACGAAAATTGCTGGAAGTCAATGACCTAAATCTACAGAAAACCGTCGATATGTGCAGAGCATCGGAGTTATCTCAAAACCATATTAAGATGATGTATCAGCAGCAGCCTCCAGTAGCGGTGGATGCAGTACAGGTTTCACAATTCAAGGACACAGAAGACAAATCAAAAGTTAAGTATAACGCTACTAGTAAAGGGGATGTTTTGTATAATTGTAAAAAATGTGGGACACGGCACAAGGCCAGAAATTTGGCGTAAAGTGAAAGAACTTTTGGAGATATTACAGGTGTAATAATTTATTGCGATGACTTGCTCATAGCTGCATCATCTGAAGAGCAAAAAGATGCAATACTGAATAAAGTTTTTGAGCGTGCTAGAAAGTGTAATGTAAAATTTAATAAAAATAAGTTTCAGTTTAAGTGAAGGGAAGTCAAGTATTTTGGTCACATATTCTCCAAGGAAAGTATTAAAATTGACCCTGATAGGACAGACTCAATTGTTAACATGAAAAGTCCAACAAATGAAAAGGAATTGTAAATTTTTTTAGGCATGGTTAATTATCTGCGTAAGTTTACTCCTAATTTAGCTAAGATGATGTCACCACTAACAGAATTGTTAAAAAAGAATGTAGGTTGGTTGTGGACGGAAGTTCATAAAGAAATATTTAAGGAAATTAAAGAATTTATTACCAAAGCCCCTGTTCTTCAAAACTTTAATAGTAACTTACCAGTAGTGATACAGTGTGATGCATCTAAGGATGGTCTGGGTGGTTGTTTGCTACAGAATGGAAAGCCAGTAAGTTTTATTTCTAGAAATCTAACACCTGAGGAACAAAGATTTTCACAAATTGAAAAAGAGTTGTTAAGTGTAGTCTGGGCAACTAAAAAGTTTCATTATTTTATCTATGGTACTAAATATATAGTTTTAAATGATCACAAGCCATTGGAGACATTATTAAAGAAAAGTATTCATGAGATTTCATCACCAAGACTCCAAAGACTAAAACTAAAACTATTGAAGTATGATCTAGAGTACAAGTATTTAAAAGGAAAATTTATGTTTATATCTGATTTACTTTCGAAATCATACTTATCAAATTCGCAGATTGATGAGTCATACATGTATGAGGTCATTCATTGTGTAGGGTTATCTCAGTACTTGCAGTGTTCAGAAGAACAAAAAATACAATTAATTACTGAAACTAGTAAAGATGAAGAATTGTTACTAGTTATAAAATACACAAAAGATTAAAAAATATTTAAAATGTTCCAGATTCACTTTGCTATAGATATATAAATTTAGAACAAATATCACAGTTGAGGAAAGTTTAGTATTTATGAATCATAGAATAAAATCAGAATAATAATACCTAAGAGTCTTAGATTGTTGTACATGAAGATTTTGCATGAAGGTCATATAGGAATGACAAAAATGAAACAAGTAGTGAGAGAATTGTATTATTGGCCTAAGATGGATTCACATCTCGAAAAGTATGTTAGAGAATGTGTTATATGTCAAACATATCAGAACAATAACGTAAAAGAACCTTTGTTACCACATAATGTGCCTGAATTACCTTTTTCAAAGTTGGGAATTGATATCATGAATTTCAGAAAAAACAGCTATTTGGTAATTTATGACTATTATTCTAAATGGTTGGAAATTAAATTAATACATAACAAGACTGCTAATAGTGTAATAAATGTATTATTAGATCTATTTTGCAATTTTGGGGTGCCCTCTGAAATTGTCTCTGACCATGTATCATTTGATTCTAAAGAGTGTAGGCATTTTTCACATGAATGGAATTTCAAATTTACTTTCTGTAGTCCCAAATACCCCCAGTCAAATGGAATGGCAGAGCGGGCGGTGCAGATAGCTAAGAAAATTTTGTTTAAATGTGGGGATGATAATATAGATTATAGAATTGCTTTATTACAGTATAGAAATACACCTATTGCTGCCACAAAATTTTCCCCAGCACTATTCTTAATGAACAGGAATTTAAAAACAAAACTACCAGTAACATGTCAATATTTAAAACCAAGACTGAATGAAAATATAAAGACTGAAATGCAAAAGTCGATAAATAGGAACACAAGAAATTATAATGTAAAAACTAGAAATAAATCCGAATTTGTATTAGGACAAAATGTTTGGTTTAAGAAAGATGTTAATGATAGGAAGTGGTTACCAGGTACTATAATAAGAAAAAATAACTTTAGATCATATAATGTAGTGGATAAGGATGGTGTCAGTTATTGTAGAACATCGTACCACATTCGTGGTTAATTTGGTGGTTCTCCAGGTATGGTGTGGGGCGTCAGAGATTCCTCAAACAGAGAAATATTATTTGATATTAGTAGGTCAGTATATTGTTAACAAATAGGTCAGCTGTAAGTCAACATTATTTTGTAAGATTTAAGTACCTATGTATGCATTTTGAGAAGTTTAATTTAGTTGTACTTTGGTATGTAACAAATTTTAGTTTAATTTTAATATAAGTATTGTCAAGGTTTTCAGTACCTATTTATAAGTAGGTTGGTCAACAACCTACTATAAGTATTGCTTTGTAAAATGTATAAGCACATTAGTACCTTTTTTTTTTTTTTGGTGTCGGGTTGGAAAATACTCATGGAGTCCCTCCGCCCTGGGGGAAGGACGAAGGGGACTGTCAGACTCTTACTGACTAAAAACCAACCCGTGTTCCTCACGTACCCGTGTGTCGGAGGGTCGGGTATCGCTGAAGCATTCCTCGCTACCCCCCGACGGGTATTGGCCCTCCAGATGGTCAGGTGGGCCCCGAACAAAACCCCCTTGGCGGCGGATGAAGGTGTTGGGCTCCGCCGCCAAAACACTCAGCGGCTGCAGAGGATAGGGAGGACGGCAACGCAACACCGCATCTCCTCTTCCTCTGCGGCCCCACCGCGACGCAACGATGTTGCGCCCCCATTTGGTCGCGGGAGATAGGGCGCGCGGCAACGCAACACCGAAACGCCTCTCCTCCCGCGACCGCACCTGACTGCGAGGGACAGAAGAACTGTCCCTCGCACCCGCCCCTTTGGACGCATCCTGCGCAGGCCTCCGTCAAGCCCACGCGGAGCGTCCCCTCCTGGATCCCTCTTAGCTTCACCGCGGGTGACCAATCCATGGTTACTGAGCCCCCCCTCCACGACAAGGTGGAGATCCCACGGGGGGGGAAGCACATTAGTACCTACGTAAGTAATTCAGTTAGTTTAATGCTAATAACAAGGGCAGTTATATTCTTTTTTATTTTTTTTCTTTTTCTTCCTTTTGTTTTTTTTTATTCGTGGTATAAAAAGGGATAGATAGAAGTAAGAGACTATACCTATGTAATATTTTCTATTTTTTTTTTGTTTAAAAAGAGGGAGATGTAATAGAGATAAGACTAGGGCAACACTAGTTCCGGTCAAGATGACAAGAGCTGCGAACTGCCAAAAGAAGGCGATAGCCACTTCCTGTGTAGTAGCATAAGGTTAACAAGATTATAACAATAAACTCATCATATTAATTTAATCAGTGTTTATTATTAACATCAAAACATTACATCACCTATGGTAATAAGCGGCAACCTAGTGGAGAGACCGACGGACTACTACGCAGAGCACGGCGCGCACCAATGACTTTTCGAAATAATGTGCGTATTAAATTGTTAGTTATCGCTGGCCCCGTACCTCCTCGGAAAGCGCGTTAAGTCACCGGTGTACATATTTTTATGTACATACGTGTATATTACTGTATGTCTAACTATATGATTTGGTTATCGCGGTAAAAAGTACCTCTTAATTATCTCCACAGATAAAATACCAAAAAAATACTCTATTACGATATGAAACGAAAGACAAACAAACACACTTTCCCATTTATAATATTAATATACAGGGTGTAATTAGACCCTTAACGAATACTGAAACCCCATATTGTACCATATTGTACTGTTAGATGATGAAGGTGACCCTAATTTGTTATATAATAGCTTTTTCAAAGCGTTTTGTACAGTCTTTAATTCAGTTTTCACACCTAGAACGATTACAGTTGGAGGTAATGCAACCTTCTGTGAATGGGCAACAACTGGGCTTCACAAAAGTAGAAAGAGATTGTATGAGCTATATGACGAGAAAAACTTTAATTTAAGTAAACAATTTCAGGTTTATGTTAGAAACTATGCTAGGATATTTCGGAAACTTTGAAAGAAAGTTAAGTCTCTTTACCTGAGTTCAAGGATTAGGAGTAGTGACGATAAAATGAAAATGACATGGAATATAATAAACAGCGAGACTGGGAAAGTTAAAAGTAAAAGTTCAAAATTTAGTTTGAACATTGATAACGACACTATTACATCAGACTCAAAAGTTGCATCGGCGTTTGAAAGTTTTTTACTGATATCCCCGTTATTACTACTAGATCTTTGGACTCATCAACCAATGCAGCGGAATCTCTTTTAAAAGAAAACATGAGTACAATCTATAGTAATTTCTCATTTCAGTATATAAATTCAAATGATGTTATAAAAGCTTTTAATACTATAAATTTAAAGAAGACTGCAGACTTGTGGGGAAATTCCGTTACTATTACCAAGTCCATTATTGCTTTAGCTGCTAACAGATTAGCTTTAATATTTAATAAGTGTATTGACTGTGGTGTATTTCCTGATCTTATGAAAGATAGCAAGGTAATACCTTTGTACAAAGCAGGTAGCACATCAGACCCCACCAACTGGCCACATTTAGCAAAATTTTCGAGAAATTGATACTAGACCAACTGCAAAGTTATTTTAATAACAACGAGCTTCTACACTCTAAACAATTTGGTTTTACAAAGGGGCGCTCGACGACCGATGCCGGTGTTGAGCTTGTTAAACATATCTTTGATGCCTGGGAGGATTCACATGATGCTTTAGGTGTCTTCTGTGATTTGTCCAAGGCCTTTGATTGTATAGAACATGATACATTGATCAGGAAATTACATCACTATGGTTTAAGTAGTTCTTCTCTGCATCTTCTTACTTCATATTTGAGTAATAGGATTCAGAGAGTTGATGTCAACGGGACGCGTTCGCATGGGTCTGTAGTCAAAATGGGCGTCCCACAGGGTTCAATCCTCGGTCCATTTTTATTTTTAGTTTATATTAATGACTTACCACACCTCGTCAATGACAAGCACGGGATAGTACTGTTTGCTGATGATACCTCACTTTTATTTAAATTAAAACGACAGCAAATTGATATGGACGATGTAAACATTGCTATCTCAAAGGTGGTTTGCTGGTTTGAGGTTAACAACCTTCTTTTAAATAGACTAAAAACTAAATGTATTCGATTTTTGATGCCTAACGTCAAACAAGTGAACACCTCAGTAAAGGTTAAGGATGATTTGTTGGATCTTGTGGATAACACCAAATTTTTAGGCATTACACTAGATTCTAAGCTGCAATGGGGACCACATATTAGTAAATTGTCGAATAGACTCAGCTCTGCAGCATACGCAGTCAGGAAAATTCGCCAGCTAATTGACATTGACACTGCCAGGCTTGTATATCATAGCTATTTTCATAGTATAATGTCATACGGTATTCTCCTGTGGGGAAATGCTGCCGACATTCAGACCATCTTTGTTCTGCAGAAAAGAGCTATTCGAGCAATTTGTAATTTGGATTATGGGGCTTCGTTAAGGAATAAATTCAAGGAAATAAACATTTTAACAGTTGCAAGCCAGTACATTTATTCCAACCCAATAAATTTATTCCAAAACAAGGCCTCATACTCAAAGAAAAGTGATATCCACAATTTGAATACTAGAAATAAGAGTAAGCTAGTAGTGCCGGCTACCCGGCTAGAGAAAATAAAAAATTCTTTTCAAGGCCAATGTGTGCGCTTTTACAATAAAGTGCCAAGAAATATTCAAAATTTAAGTTATAATAAATTCAAAAAGATTATAAAACGTAAACTTTGTCAAAAAGGGTACTATTCAGTGCTAGATTATATTGAAGATAAAAATGCTTGGGATTAATTTGCTTGTTCCCACAGGCTACTTATGTTTGATTAGTGTTAAGTTTCATGTGAGTTTGAGTTATTGTGTCTATATTATGCTAGTTATTACTTTTATATTATTATTAAAAAAGCCTTATTAATTGACAACAATATTATAGACACACCAGCGCATATACCTATGGAAAATTCAATGTAGTTACTAAGTGTTTAAATTGTATAGAATCAAGACGTATAAAAGAGTGGCCCGGAGTTTCTTGCCTGATTCTTCTCACGAGGCTCTACTTTCTGAACAGGCATTTTTTTCAGTGCTCAACTATGTTAATATGCATTTAAAGTTACTTTTTAATTTTTTTTTATTTTTTGTATGACTTTCTGACGTGTCCAAAAAATTTAAACATTTTTATGGAAATAAACATATTTGAGTTTGAGTTGAGTTTGAGTTTGTACCAATCGTTACAAACATATTTTACTTCGGCACCATACCTGGGAAATTCCTGGTTCAGGAGATATTGAGGCTCAAAGTCACGAGGTTTTTTTCTAATTAATCCAAAATAGAGTTTTGAATGATAAATGTAAACTTTCTTCCAAATAGACAGAAATAAAAGTTTCGGGGGCCGTGGATTTGAACTTGAAAGCCTCTGCATGGCAGTCTGTTACTATCTCCACTCGATTATCGCTATCTTATCGTCTACAGCAGGCTCTTTTTAAGACGTAAGACCCACAAATGAAAGGATTTTTAAAAATGACACTAAGGGGTCGAATAAAAGTTGAATTTTGGAGCAGGCAAAGTTATGGCCGACTGATAGTACGGAATTATAAGGTTCGTCACTTGCAAAGGAAGAAGAATGAAATATAAAGTTGAAAACAATATAGTTATAATTATGTCGCATCCGGTGAAGATAGTGTATTTTGTGTTTTAAAATAAACTCATTCTATTGTATTTTTTTTATAGACTGACGCCTGTATCCCCGAAGGAGTAGGCAGAGGTGTAATATTGCACCTGCATTTCGCCATAAATTTTTAGGTCCCACGTAATAGGGGGCGAGCCTATTGCCGTTACCGAGCACTTCACCAGTCTCCGTGCTGCTACTTAGAATTTGGAAAAACCAAGTAACACTTTGCCCGATCCGGGAATCGAACCCGGCACCTCCGATCAGCAGTCGCATACGCTATCCACTGGACCACGGATGCAGTGTATAGTAGTAACTGTATATTCATTGCACAAGACCCAGACTGTGCCCAAATAGTTCTGTGAAGTGTTTATATCGGCCAAAAAATCAAGATACCCGCCGACATACACTTCAGAATTTTCCGTTGTTTCCTGTTAAGCATAAACAATCAACAACTGTAAAAAATAAGATTAATGTTATATATTTTCGCATTTAAAGATACAATCAAGAACTGTTTAAATTAAAATTAATTAGTGTAACCTTTATTTCCTAGCTGCGCTTATAACATCTTTATATGTATATTGTTCTTGTGTGCGTGTGTATGTCACTGAACTGGACCGATTTTGATGAATTTTTTTGTGTGTGTTCAAGGGGACTTAAGAATGGTTTAGATTCACAATTTAGTTCCTGGAAAATATTTTTTTTGTTAATTTTTATTTGTAAATAGTTGTTGATTTTGGAATGTTTCACATTGGAACCGACCGCATGCTCTACTATCGCAGTGTCAAATCTATATTCATAATTTCGTCAAGGAGTATGGAAGACTCGATCGAAACCTTACCTGAATAATAAAACATTAAAAAATAAAGATCTCGAGTCAACAACATATGTCGGCAAAATTCGGCATGTCAAGTATTTTGTTAAATTGTAATGGTCGTGACAGACTAATCGCAGTCGCCATATTCGCCACTCTAGCGAAACGCCACTGATACCGGATAACATTTGGAGTACCTACTACTAAGTACTAACTAGTTTGTATGTGTCCAAACTTTATGCAGTTTTATTTCATAAACAGTTAAAACTAGAAGTATCCGCCCAATAAAGGAGATTTGTGTTACCCCGAACATAGATGATATACTAAAACTAGATAACCCCGAATTTACGCGAGCAAAGCCGCGGGAAAAAGCCAGTAATAATATAAAGTAATGTTCAATACAATGTTCACGCATTATTTTATATACAATAGCTAAGCGTGGAGCCTGAACCTGTAATTGGCTAATAAATAAATAAAGTTTAGTGCTTCTTCTAGGTAAAAACGTCACTTAAATGACAACCTAACGAAACAGACCCACGTAAAAATACTCACAACACTGTATCGCTTAACAGTTTTATCCAGTACCGATCAATCGCTAATCTAATTGTTCCCGTCATCCGGGCAAATGATGTCCGGTGCGGATGTAACTACGATTGACGAGAAACGGGCCATGTAATTCACTTAACGTCTGTACCAGATGTTGTTGAGACCGATTCTGTCAATGGTGATTATGTCGAGTTTGTCCTGACAATTTTATTCTTTGGTGCATAAAAGCTGTGACGAAAATGATCGTATTCTTATTAAAATATGTTTTTTTTATTACAAGCCCTGGTAGTGATATTATTATGCTTTTAAGCATGTAATAATAATTGGCTGTGCC
This sequence comes from Euclidia mi, assembly GCA_944739405.2. Lineage (NCBI taxonomy): Eukaryota > Metazoa > Arthropoda > Insecta > Lepidoptera > Erebidae > Euclidia > Euclidia mi. The sequence continues at coordinate 66,242,154 of OX123193.2, read as the reverse complement.
TACGTTTGTTGTTATTTAGGGCTACTGCTCAGCACCCGTGGCTCATTGTGAAATGTTATAGTCAGTAGCCTTCATCGATAAAGAATAAAAATAAAGTTATCCCTTTGACCTGTTAATTATATTATAATTTTTACTAGTTTCCCATCGTAGCCCTCACAAAAATAAATCAATAAATCTCTTTTCAGACGTAACAGTGCTACGTACTACATGGCTACGAAACGTCTACGAAGTGTATGAAATATCTACGCTTTGCTCAAGTAATGTTAATTGGATAAAGTTAAGACAGGAATTCGTGAAAATATTTACGGTTTGCGTATATTTATAGGTGTTTGGGATCTCTTTAGTTTAGTTTCTAGATTTAACCTGTAAACTCAAATGTAAGTTACGTGAAATATTTAGTAATAATTAGCATCAGATACTTAGTATATATATGTATAGCTATGTATCTTTTCTTTTTGTCAGGTCATCTTATAGTCTTTTACTATCCACTGGTAGCCATACGCCACTCCTAGTTTGCGGCACAATAGCGTTGGGACTCAAAAAGAGAATCTGACCAGTGTGGTATAATAGAAATACCACGCTGGTCAGACGGGTTGGGATAGGCTTTTATGACGAGTTTTCGGTCCCTTCGCATTTGCGATATATACCTTCGAGTATTTTTGTTAGCCGACTTACGACACCTTTGGTATGAAATGCAGTTGCTTTATTAAAAGTGTAATCTACTCTTAAATGAAACCAAATCTTTTGAGTTGTATCTTTGATATTATAATGTAAGTACATTTTGTTTCACAACACAACCATCTATTAACAAACTCAACCCCAGCTTTATATTTTCATGTAAAAAAAAGTTGCCCAAAGGATATTTCTATTGTTATTGGCACACCTGAATTTTATTGGACAAGTTTAAATTCTAGTTGTAAAACTGACATAAAACTTGTATTTTTTGGCAAATAGGCTATTACAACTTTCAATATTAATAAAATCAATTAAAACGTTATCTTATTATTTTGTAAACAGACTATTTACGTATATGTCTTTGCTTATAACTTTTCATCCCACTCTATGGGCCGACTATGTTTCGACACGTGTTTCGCCTCTGCGAGAGGCATCCTTAGGAGCGATGATGATGATGATGATGAAGCGCTTGAGTTTGTATTAGTCGGTGGATGGGTCGTGAGGATGCCTTGTGTCGAATAATAGTCGATGCATTGAGCGGGATACTGCATATCAGCAGGATTCCTGGAACCCATTTCCGCATTAATCCATATATGCCTTATCCATTGTCGGTAGAGGAGATCGGTATTGTAAACCTTTTTCTATTGTAATAGTTCCTAGGGTACGTGGTGGGTTCCTCTTTCCTTCCATTATTATACAAAACTAGTCGACGCCAGCAGCTACGCCTGCATTTTTTTTAAATTTACCCGTTTTGGCCGATCCCGTAGGAATTTCGGGAAATCCCTTCTTAGTGCACCCCTACGGTCCCCAAGGAACATACATGCCAATTTTCAGCTTCCTGCACACAATAGTTTCGGCTGTAGCGTGTCTGTCAGTCAGTCAGTAACGCAAGGATTTTATATATTAAGATTATGTAATCCACGTTTAATTATGAGAATGAATATAAAATCATACTATGATTAGTATCATTGAGTTAGTATCGAGATCATCATCATCAGCCTTTTATACTGTCCCACTGCTGGGCACGGGCGTCTTCTCACTATGAGAAGAGAAAGGCTATAGTCCACCACGCCGGCTAAGTGTGGGTTGGCAAACTTCACATGTCTTTCGAAAACATTGTAGAGAACTCTCAGACATGCAGGTTTCCTCACTTTGTTTTCCTTCACCGACAAACAAGTGAGGGCGGGAGTAGGTCTAACTCACACTTTTATTTATCAATGACTTAGACTTACTTCTACTCTCTGCATCAGCGTCCGATGCAGAGTTTGGCGAATGGTCATAGGTGTAGCGCAGGTCGTGCAGATCCCTAGGACAAGGCTGGTGGACTATCCTTCCCGAGGTTGCCACCCGTTGTTGGTCTGGTTCCATAAGAAACAGACGTAACCAAAACCTCCAGCCGCCACACACATACAGCGTGCAGACACACTCAAAAACACGCGCTCAAGCAGACACATTCACCTATACCCACACACTTATACACGCACAATAACACACATACACACACCTACACACTCTTACATGGACGCACACACACACGCATCTAAACACCACTTCAAACACTCACACACATACACAAACACATACTCAACACAGACTCATACCAACAAAAACTATCATGGAGGTGAAACAAAATAGTACCGTACCCCAGGAGGGTACCAGCGTCCGTGACGCTGGAGAATCCCTCTCTGCACCATCGTGTGCAGGCTGCCCCACGTATTCTGGGGGGGGCAATGTTTCACAAAGCCGAGAGAGAGACACAATAAATCTGCACGACCTGGCCAACGCCATGCCTCGTGCAACCCACACTTCGTCCACTACCTGGAACATCGCTCCGCGTCGAGCAAACGCACGCCAAAAGGCGGACGTTGACTCCGCGTCGACTGCGAATCCAGGTAGTCGTAGACGAGGCGGTAAACGCTACCGCCGTTACAAACGCTCACGTGAGCAAACAACACAGTCGGGTGTTAGCGCATCGAATAAATCGGCTAGCGCACTCCCGACTACGACCACGACGGCTGGTAAAAACAACCAGCGCGGCGACCAAACCTCGACCGGTGGAGCGGACGTTCCGCCCCGGACGACGCAGCCGGACGGTTGTGTTGCGCCGCTGACGGCGGGAGGCGCGACTGTAACAACAGACAGCGCACTCCCGCCTGCGCGCGGCGCACCAACCACGGCTGCTCCCGGGGCGCCCCGCCGCTCTCCTCCGGTGGGGATTGGTAACGCTGCGCAGCCGTCGTGTAGAAACAAAGAGCCGCGCCACAAACGCGGCCGAAAAAGACGCGATCCGGCGCCACCAGGACATCCCACTCCGACACCAAGCACGAAGAGGGATCGCCCTGAGGATTCTACACCACCCAGCGCCGGGTCGAAACGGGCGAAAACAGACGCCACACCCAAGAGCGGTAAGAGCTACGCAGACGCGACAAACTCGCAGCTGATGGTAGCCATCGCTACCACCCCCGCCACGGACCTGACTGTGGAACAGGCGAGGCAGCTCGAACTCTCAATTGAAGAGAGTATAGTTGAAACTGCCTTCGCCACACCGCCGAATAATGGGCCGGCACTCGCACCTTCCTTTAGGGGCAAACCTCTTGCAGTGGAGGGTGTCCTGAAGTTATGGTGCGAGAACGAACACTCACTAACGTGGCTCAAAAACGCAGTAGCCAAACTAAGATCGCCGATTGAGGGGACCAGGCTGGTCGTCATCAGGCAGTCAGACTTAGCGAAGCGCGTACGCGCAGCGCTGTGGCTGCCGAGGACGATCACCATGGAGCTACCTAAGATCCACCATCTCCTCATTGCCCAAAACCTCTGGTACGCCGTACAAACGTGGCAATTGTACGGCGCATCCTTGCAGGAGCACGGCGTGTACCTTACCTTGGGCATCCCGGAACCCGAGATCCCCAAGATCACGGGACGCGGCCGTCGGGTTTCCTTCTTCGCTGGAAGCGTGTACGTAATGTTCCACGCTTCCAGCGGGGGGGAGAGCTCGGCGGCTGTAGGGCCCAAGGAGACGCCGAGTGAAGGTAAGGACACAACGGGACGAGCTGTACCAGCCATCCCAAGCACCTCGGGCATAGCCCGTATTACACCGGCGCCCGCAGCGACTATACAACAACCCACCGCTGCGACGGACGCAAAAGACGAGCACGACTCGTCTGACGGGGAGTCTATGGACAGCAATGTCCTCGATTCTTCGTCAGACTAGAGTCATACAAACTAACCTCCAGCATAAACAAATTGCAACGGCTACCCTACGCAGGCTGCTGGAGGTTAATCAACAGACAATAGCCCTAATCCAGGAGCCGTGGATTAGAGGCGACAACATATGTGGTCTAAACAACATCGGAGGTAAGCTACTGCACAACTGCTCGGTCACTAAACCGAGAACATGCATATACATTCCCCGAACAATACCAGCACTGTTGCTAACCAACTTCTGTTCTAGAGACCTCACTGCCGTAGGACTCCAAACAGGGCCCAACAAACAGATGTTAGTACTAGCTTCGGTCTACATGCCTGGCGATGAGGACATCCCATCAAAAGAGCTGGCCGAGCTGGTGCAGCACTGCGAGGACCACGGCTGGCAGGTAATCATCTCGGCGGACGCAAACGCGCACCATCCGCTGTGGGGAAGCCCCGACGCAAACAGACGAGGTGAGATCTTGACTGAATACATCTTTTCAACAAATCTATCTGTAGTTAACAACGGTTCGGAGCCCACCTTTGTTAGCTCCAGATATCAAATCATAGTAGGCATAACGCTAGCATCGGATGGGGCCGCGGAACTTGTCACAAACTGGCATGTGTCCGCTGAGCCATTCTTCGCAGACCACAGACGAATCTGCTATGACATACGAGTGCAAGAGAACGTCCAACAACCTAGGCGCAACCCTCGCAGAATCAACATCGCGAAATACAAGACGATTCTCGTATCACAGGTAGACAAATCCTATTTTTAGGACATGTCGACCAGCACTGACAACATAGAACATAACACCAACTTACTAACAGAATGTATACAAACAAGTTATCAGCAAGCCTGTGCACCCACACTCCCAAAGTCGTCTAGCAAAACCCAGTGGTGGGGAAGAGAACTAGAGGGACTCAGGCAAAACCTGAGGAAACTCTTTAACAGGGCTAAAAACACGAGAATGGAAGCAGACTGGCTCAAATACAAAAAAGCCCAGTCACACTACAAGAAACGCATAAGATTCCGCAGAGGCGAGTCCTGGCGGCGTTTCTGCAGCGGTATAAACACCACGAATGAAGCAGCCATTGTGAAAAAGATCTTGTCTCAGGACAGCAATAAAACCCTTGGCACCATTAAAAAGCAAGATGGAACCTAAGCAACTACGGACGCTGAAATTAGCCAAGTGCTAATTGAAACTCACTTCCCAGGTTGTGAAGTAACCAATGACCGCCTGTGGGACGAGTCAGACTACAGACCACCGACCCAAACAGACTGGCTGGTAGCCGAAAATGTGGTCACCACAGACCGGCTGATATGGGCAATAGACAGCTTCCAGGCATTCAAATCCGCAGGCCTGGATGAAATCATACCAGCATTCCTAAAGTGGGGATGCACAACGATTGTGCCGCACCTGCTCGACATCTACAGGGCTTCAATAGCGCACAGATACATACCTTGCAGGTGGAGGGAAGTTAAAGTCATATTCCTCCCAAAACCTGGCAAAACTGACTACTCACAAGCGAAAGCATACAGACCCATCAGCTTGATCTCCTTCTTATTGAAAACGCTGGAGAGACTTACGGACCGATACCTCCGTGAGGGCGCATTACGGCGCAATCCACTACACCCACATCAACACGCCTACAGAAGTGGCAGGTCAACTGAATCGGCGCTGCATTCCGTTGTGGGAACCATTGAAACAGCGCTCACCAACAAGTTAATGACACTGGGGGCCTTCATTGACATAGAAGGTGCCTTCGACAAAACTAAGTTCAACAGTATCAGCCGGGCCCTCGAAAAGTTCGGAGTTGAGCAAACCCTTAGTGGCTGGATTGATCAACTGCTGAAACAGAGGGCAATACAATTCACGGTAAACTCCACCACAAGGGGCATAGTTGCGAAAGGCTGCCCACAGGGAGGTGTACTCTCACCCCTGTTGTGGAACATTGTGGTGGACGATCTGTTACGGAACTTAAACGACAGACGATTCTTCACGGTCGGCTATGCAGACGACATCACCATCCTGATCAAAGGTGACTCAGAAGACACGATCCGAAATCGGATGCAAGCAGCCATCAGAATCATGGAGGAATGGTGCAACCAACATGAACTGACGGTTAACCCCAACAAAACGGAGCTAGTACTTTTCACCAACAAAAGGAAAACCCATATGTGCAAAACACCAAAACTCTTTGGAACGGAGCTTACCCTATCGAATGAAGTCAAGTACTTGGGCGTAATACTTGACCATAAGCTAAACTGGGGCAAGCACATCAGCACAAAAACAACAAAAGCATGCACAATCTTCTGGCAATGTCGGAGAATCATAGGCAAAAAATGGGGTCTCAAACCATCAATTACCCTGTGGATCTACACTGCCATTATACGCCCCATGCTTACGTATGGTGCAGTAGTGTGGTGGCCACGCACGCAACTAAGCACAATCACAAAAAAGCTACAGAGCCTTCAACGCCTAGCCTGCTTGGCCACAACAGGCTGCATGAAGAGCACCCCAACAGCCGCCTTGAAGACACTACTGGACCTAAGACCGCTGCACCTAATGATCCAGCAGGAAGCTGGCGCTGCAGCAATCCGTCTAGACAAGCTCGGGCTATGGAGAAAGGATGATCGAATTACTCACGCACGCCTAAAAGGGACCTTAACCAAAGAGATCCCGATGCTAGAGGCCGCTTGCGATCTCATCCCTAAAACTTTTGTCTTTGACAAAAAATATCGCATCCAATTGCAGGAGGAACACAAAGACTGCTCTGGTATACACGAAGTCAGAGTATACACAGACGGCTCAAAAACGAAGTATGGGACGGGTGCGGGCGTATTCTCCCATGACTTAAACGTCAACATCTCAACATCCCTTGGCACCCATAACACCATATTCCAAGCCGAGTGTGTTGGGATAACAAGAGCCGCAACAGCAATCGCGTCTAGGAACGTAAGTGACCTGTCTATACGCATTATCACGGACAGTGCCTCTGTACTACAAGCTCTCGGCAGCAACTGCTTTAACAGCGGCCTCATCATGGAATGCCACCTAGAGCTGCAAAAGATTGCAGAGAAGAATCGGGTTACGCTGCAATGGATTAAAGGCCACAGCAACTCCGCAGGCAATGACGCCGCAGACCAACTGGCATGGCAAGGATCGGACGCAATGATAATGGGACCCGAGCCGATTGTACCGATACCAGCAAGCCAAATCAAAACGTGGCTACGTGAGAGAACCGCACATGAACACGAAAAACAGTGGGCAAACATAAAATAATGCAGACAAACAAAAGATGCCATCCCCTGCTTGAACAAGCGACTCTCACACAAGCTGCTGCATTCTAATAGGAAAACACTAAAGCATCTGACGGGCATAATAACCGGCCACTGTCCACTCAACAAGCACCTATTCAACATAGGCGTTACGGACAGCCCACTGTGCAGGGGCTGCATGGAAACCGAAGAAACACCCGCTCACGTCATTCTGCACTGTGCAAGTGTGAGCGATCAACGGGCAAAGCTGCTGAACAACCCCAGAACCATGAGTGAAGCTTTAAACGACACCAGCCAACTAATGGCTTTCTGGAAGGAACTAAGGTGGTATGAGTAGTCGGCGTCAATGAAGTCGCCACATACGCACAATGGCCCAAATAAGTGGCTAAGTGCGGAAAACCCACGACCAACTACCAACTACAAGTGATAATTAATAATTTAATACGCACTTAACTTAGAAAAAACATTGGTGCCGTGGATTTGAGCCCGAGACTCTGTGCGTAGCAGTCTGTCGGCCTCTCCATTCGGTTATCGCTGCTTTTTTATCGTAGTATCGAGATATTTAACATAATTTCATGGTATACCTCATCAACTAAACAAACATTTCCAATAAATAGTACTTACACATATGTACCAACAAAACGACTTTACAAGAAAATTAGCAAGTGACTTACCTGGGGTACGTCAACTTAAACCCAATCATAATTGCCAAAAATATAAAATAGCCTAGTGGTGTACGTAATGGACTGCCGAGAAGAAGGTCTCGGGTTCGATCCCCAGTTACCCCGGGCACACACCTCTGACATTTCGAAGTTATTTGTGAATAAAAATGTTAATTATCGCTTGCTAAACAGTGTGCCCAGTAGATGGCAATAGGCTCGCCCCCTATTACATTGGGACCGGAACATAGCTGGCAAATTGTGGGTATGTAAGATACCTCTGCCTACCTCTTTGGTGATTAAGGCGTAAAGTTATGAAACAGACGATTGATGCAATATGACGCCGCGACGACAAGAACCGCCCAACAACAAATGTACAACGGACGATGTGTGTCGGATGAAGCCGCGCAGCATTGATAGTGCGATATATATTCAACAGATATAACTCCTGTTCGCCCCATTAAATTCACAGTTCAACTAAATCCACAACTATATTGTACAGTCTAACTCTTCGCTACAGCGTTCGAACGCTAAGCTCTGTTCCGAAGTAACAAAATGAGAATTTAATAACATTGCACCGTTAGCCGTGCATCGGGACATTTGCATTTGAATATGGATACAGTATAGTTACTGTTACTGAAGAGTTTTTGTTATATTATATTTAGACATGTTTGTCAGCGGGTTGCTGGTTTTTAAGCTGCTATTCATACAGTTCAGTCAGAATGTCATGAAGTACGAATTGTACCATGAACTGAGTTTATACTAAACATTAAAGTAACAAACAACCTAGTGGAGATACCAACGGACTGCTATGCAGAGGGTATCGTATCCTATTACGTGGGACCTAAAAATTCATGGCGAAATGTGAGTGTAATATTTACACCTCTGCCTAGCGCTTCGGGGATACAGGCGTGAGACTATAAATAAATAAACAAGTTTACTTCACATTTAAAGCCGATATTCTAACAGTTTAGTCAAAATGTGGTTACCACACAAGCTTTCAAAATGCAAAAGGTAAGGCAGATGAATCATGTTAAAGAATGAATGCAAAGCCACGTTTTAAATGCATGACTAAATTAATTATTCCTGTCTTTCCGTGCTATGTTGACGCTATTCTGTTCTGTCTCATGATCGGATTATGGTTCATGTAAGATACGAAATTCTAAAATCATTTTACATTTACCTTAATTTTAACCTTACTTAATTTAGGTGGGAACCACCAAGCCACTGTAAACACGTATTATAATACTAAATAACATAGTATAATTTCAAATTCATCCGCGACATTCCTGTGTTGCGATACATCATAGCGTGCGACAAGTTGCGGTCTAGTTATATTGCGTTATGTCGCAGCGACTGCGAGACTGCGGCGTTTGAAGAATGTGAACAGAATGTGCTAAGACGTTGATTAAACACTATAATATAACGAGCAAATAGCGCGTGCTTGTGTAAATGTTGCTTGCTGTTCTTATTGAGATTTAGTTATCGTGGAGGTAGTAAGGGGATTGTTCTATTGAGATATTGTTTATCTTTGAGAATATATTTATTCTAATAGAGTGACTTTCGAGGGTTTCATCATAGATTTTAGACTAGGTCCCGGTTTTGTAGGTGTAATATATCGTGATTAAAGCATGCATTTTATATTCCTAGCAATTATGAATGGGTGTAACTTTACGTACCCCAGGCTTACCTGGGGTAAGCAAATTAGCAGCAAATTAGGTAGAAAATTAGCAGGGCACTTATGCCCTGCTAATTTTCTTGCAAAGCGTTTTGTTGGTATGTGTAAGCACTATTCATTGGAAATCTTTATTTAGTTGATAAGGTATACCATAAAATTATATTAAATATACTAATTCAATGATAGTTATCATAGTATGATTTAATATTCGATCTCGTTATCAAACGTGGATTACATAATTTTGTGTATAATAATGGAAGGAAAGTGGAACCCACCACGCACCCTCGGAACTATTGCAATAGATAAGTTTGACGATACCGAACTCCTGTACTGTCAAAGGATAAGGGAAATATAGAATAATGCGGAAATAATTTCCAGGAAAATACAAACAACTCCAGCATTAGGGCTAAATCCTGTGTGGCGGGGTCTTTACAAACATACAACGAACGGACACAATGAACACCCAGACTCGAAAAAACAATTTATGAATCACACAAAGTGTTGTCTCGTGTGGGAATCGAAGCCACAACACTCGCGCAGTGTCTAGCGGTGAGGCGGCCGCTTAAATCACTATGCCAACCGTGCCGTCGATATGCAGTATCCTGCCCTATTCGCCGACTATGCTTCGATACGAGGCATCATCGAGACCCATGGGCAACGACTGAGACTAGCTTAGTCGTTGGTCGTTGCCCACCGTTCCTGAGGATGCCTCGTGCAGAGGCAAAACAAGTGTCGAAGCATAGTCGGCGAAAAAAAAAATGTCTTTGCTTATAACTTTTATACTATAAAAAGACATAATAATATACGTAAATAGAAATCAAATAATAAGATAACTTTTTAATTGATTTCATTAATATTGAAAAGTTGTAATAGCCTATTGGCCAAACAATACAAGTTTTATGTTAGGTTTACAACTAGAATTTAAACTTGGCCAATAAAATTCATGTGTGCCTATAACAACAGAAATATCCTTTGGACTACTTTATTCTTTTTACATAAAAAATAAAAAGCTTATGTTGAGTCTGTCAATAAATGGTTGTGTTGTTAAACATAATGTCGTTCAGTGGTCTCGAACGTCATAGAGCGAGATCGGTAGAATTGCCAGCTAAAATCGGTATATTTGTCCCCAAAATCGGTATTTGACAAAAAAAAAATACAATATTCAATAAAATTCGTTTATTTATTACAAAAAACTTACAGACTAATTTGTAACAATCATAATTATTTTTTATACCAATATTCTTTGGCCATAGCCGCGGTCATCTTCGAATTAATTTCAAAATCGTAACAATTAGCTGTATTAAAGAGTCGTTTTGAATGTAATAGACCAGTGATTGATTCAGTAGACAGCCTATTTCGCTGGTTTGTTTTTAAAATATTAATATGTGAAAATATGCGTTCAACGTTAGCGGATGAATGGGGAAGTGATAAAATATTAAAGATGAAATTAGACAACAATGGAAACATTTGAGTTGAGCGCCATGTTTACGACCACCCGGTAGTAAACATAAACTCACTAATAAGTGACTTACGGAGTTTAGCATAGTTTAGCAACACGAGAGAGGTTAATTATCTGATTTTGTAGGGACTCTTTCGGTTAGGTACTCACTCTTCAAAGTTAAGAAAATTAATGAAAAAAAGAAACCGAATTACTGTTTATATATACTAGACAGGTAAATTCCCGAGCGGGAAGCCCCTTATAACATCGAATTGTAGGACACAAGGGTGTCAAGGGTATTCCCCAAAATATATGAACTACATTCTGCACTAGGTCCATACTATTGAGGGCTTCCCCGTAACATTAAACATAAATGAAAAGGGTTGCCAACTTAAAAGTGTAAAATCGGTAGAAAAATCGGGAGAATTTCCATGTATACTGTGCAATCGTAGAAAAATCGTTAGATTTCGGTATTTCGGTAGAACAGAGCTCATATCAGTAGAAATACCAAAAAATCGGTAGGTTCGAGACCACTGTATTGTCGTTACATAATAATATCAGAGGTACAGCTCAAAAGGTTTGGTTTCATTTAAGAGTAGATTTTAATTTTCAATAAAGCAACTGCATATACTGCATATTTATAGTTGGAGTACTGATGGATTAAGAATATTTATTTTAGTATCGCTACCCCATTTTATTCCGTTGGTATCGTATGAGGTCGTTTTTAGATAGTAGTGCCTTGCTGATTACAGCATGAATGGGCCGGCTCGACCGGGGAAGTACTACCCTCATACAGAAAAGCGATGTAAAGTAACAGTACTTAAACTGTTGCGTTTCGTTCGGTGAGTGAGAGTGCTGGAGGCCCTATCCCTTATTCCTTCTAAATCCTACTCCTCATCCTATCCCTTTTCCCATCCCCAAGGGGCGGCAACGCACTTGTGACTCCTGTGGTGTTGCTTGTGTCCATGGGCGGCTGTAATTGCTTACCATCAGGCGACACGTCTGCTCGTTTGCCGCCTATTAGTATAAAAAGGCAACTACAGAATATACATACATACATAGACTCACGCCTGTTTCCCCTAAGGGGTAGGCAGAGGCATATTAAACGCCCACTCTTTGCCAGAGTTTTGATCCCACGTAATAGGTGGCGAGCCTATTGTCGCTTATCGGGATATTTTGTTTGCCAGAGCCTCGTCCGTTGATCGGCAGGTACACCCCTTGCAGGTGAGGTTGGTTTGGGACCCTAAGTTCTTAGTGAGAACCCTATGCACCTACAGAAGATGCACGAAACCAATTGGTACCTTTAGACAGAGATGAAAAACTGGTCATTAAACCCAATAGTATAGGGTATTCCCTTTCGTGGCCGCGTAGAATAGATGACGAAAGTCTCATTAAAGAATTATAGGTTACCAAAAATCACTTACAAAGCAAAGGCATGTTAGCTTTTCATTAATTTAGTAAATATATAAATAAGGCTTTACTTTCTCTCTGTAACTTGATTCATCTGTGTCACATTTGATTTTTAATTGCACGTTACCCTAACCTCTTGACCACAATCTATATGTACTGTATGAATAACAGCTTAAAGCCCAGCAACCCGCTGACAAACATGTCTAAACGTGTAACAAAAACTCTTCAGTAACAGTAACTACACTGTATCCATATTCAAATGCAAATGCCCCGATACAAACGGCTAACTGTGCAATGTTATTATTCTCATTTTGTTACTTCGTAACAGAGCTTAGCGCTCGAACGCTGTATCGGGGGGTTAGACTGTACAATATAGTTGTGGATTTAGTTGAACTGTGAATTTAATGGAGTGAACAGAAGTTATATTTGTTGAATATATCACACTAGCTATGCTACGTGGTTTTATTAGTCACTCCTCGTCTATTGAATCGTCGCACGTCGTATCGCATCCATTGCCCGTCCGAATCTTCTCGCATTTTCTTTTTATTCAGCTTTTAGACTTTGTAGCGTGATGTTACGTCCTCATAAAAGTGGTTATCAAAATTTAGATTAATTTGAATACGACTGGTTGTTTTGACTGGAGAGTAGTGCATTTAGGTAAACAAAAAAATATACATGCTTTTTATGATTATTATTATATTTGTATATTCTTATACTTATGAATAAGCTAAATGTATTACCTATTCTATCTGCTTGACTGTACCAACATCAGGTCCCTCAGACAGACCCTAATGGGAAAAAGGAAGAATATTCTCGAATATCGTCAAAATTTTACTCAAATGTTGCACCTATTTTGCCGGCCGTGTCATGAAATAACACCAAATAATTTCGACACAGATGACATAGTACGTACTGTTATAACCCGAGATAGTTCCTTAATAACGCTAGATCAGCATTTCACGTATTCTAGTACATTTCCATTCTATTGTTTCTACTTGGTCAGCATTTTCATTTACTTGTATAATTTATTTCATACTAAAAGTTAGTAAGATTCTGTCCGTCGCGATAAGCGGTTCGCTCCCGGAACTCGGAAATCGGTACCAGAAGAACTGTATCTGTAAAAGTGTTGCCTTGAGTAATAAATTCAGTGCAGTTTAAAAATTAGTTTTTTTTTAAAAGACAAACAGGGACGGCCTCCTAACAATTTTGGTGTCAGAAGTGGGATCTCGTAAATGGTGTCCGTTGATACCTAGAGATCCGAATCCCAGAGACCCCCAGTTTGCGTGATCGACGGTAAGACAGAACCCAAGGTTGTGCTCGCGTCACACTTCAAGGTCGACGGTAAGACTCTGTGTAGCAGCCAGAGCCCCCACCATACTGGTCACCGTAAAACCAAGATTGGTCGACGGTCAGCCTCCACCGCAACGTGAGAGCCCGCACCATCCGGGTAGCAGCAGATCTAACTCACCAACATCATCATAACGAGTAGAGCTCTCGTTATCTCCGAAACACTTCCACCTCGCCCAGCATCACCAGCACGTGAACGCCAGCGCCGCCCTCACCTGTCGTCGAGCACGCGGTCGCCCTGCCGCGCTATCCGAGCGTGTCAGATTCCGTTCCCACGAGTGATGGTTTGTGCAGTGATCGTGTTTATGTGAGTCTTTTAAATTACTTACCATATTTTCACCGTTTCTACTATTTTTCGTCAACGTTACCATTTCCACTGTGTCTACAATTTTCGTGAACTATAACCTTGTACTACGTAACATATTTTTGTGAGTCGTTACTGCATACCATATTTTTGTGTGTCTATTTTACAGCTATATTTTCTATATCTATACAATTGTCCAATGTCACTTAAAACAGAATCTAAGGCAAACCCTGAAATGGCTGAAAAAATTACACTTTCAGTACTTACCAAATTTATTAAAACTTATAATGGGGACCGGGACTCCCTCCCCGCGTTCCTCACAAATTGTGATAACGCGATGTCGTTATCTACAGCAGATCAGCAAAATGTGCTCTGCAAATATATAGTATCGCAACTTGAAGGCAAAGCCCAAGTGGCTTGTAGTTTAAAATCGTTTTCCACATGGGACGAGATAAAAGCATATCTAAGATCTACATTCAGCGAGAAAAAGCACGCGACTCATTTATTAGTGGATTTGCAAAATTGCAAACAAATTAGTAGCGAAGATGTCACGAAGTACTCTTTGCGTATAGAACAAATATTAACGCGAATCTTATCTGATATTCACTATAGTTGTAAAGATGAAAAGGAACTACCAGGCAGAATAGCTGCCATGGAAGATTTAGCCTTAAATACATTTATGTTAGGGTTAAATAACTCAATAAGTAATATTGTTAGGTGTAGAAATCCCTCGACTTTGAACGAGGCGGTCCAGCACGCAATCGAAGAAGAAAAATTATTTAATTTATCTAATTCTAAATCTAATCCTAAATTTCAGCGTATCTGCAGCACGTGCAATAAACCTGGGCATAATGCTTCAGAGTGCAATAGGAATAAAAAAACCTTCTAGTTCAAATCGTAATAACTATCAAAAATCTTTCCATATTCCTTCTAATAACTATCCGAATACTAACTATCCTAATACTAACTATCCTAATAATATACGATGTAGTTACTGTAAAAATATAGGTCACACGATAGACCAATGTCGCAAACGCCAGTACAATATGCAACGCCGTGAGAACGCGAACCAGGCGCAACATGATCAGCCGCCGCGCGATAACAACGGTCGCGCAGTTAAATTCTGCGAAACCGACGAGTCCGGGTTCGATTCCCGCGACGAAAATTTAAACTAAATAAGATTTCGGTGTCGTGTCTCCCGAAATCGACTAGCGTAAAGGACACGAAACCCTTTTATCCTAAATCTTTTACTAAACCTAC
This sequence comes from Euclidia mi, assembly GCA_944739405.2. NCBI lineage: Eukaryota > Metazoa > Arthropoda > Insecta > Lepidoptera > Erebidae > Euclidia > Euclidia mi. The sequence goes on along the minus strand of OX123193.2, from coordinate 66,226,914 downwards.
ATCTCAGTTAAATCAACTGAGTCCTACTAAATCGTTTACTAAATCTACATCTCAGTCAAAGCAACTGAGTCATACTAAATCTTTACCAAATCTACATCTCAGTTAAAGCAACTGAGTCATAGAAAATCTTTTACCAAATCTGCATCTCAGTTGAATCAACTGAGTCCTACTAAGCCTACATCTCAGGTAAACCTGAGTCATTCTAAATCTTATAACTATACTAACTCTAAGATTACATCTCGAGACGACATCTTGAGTCATAAAAATACTACATCTTATTCTAATTCAATGATGCTAAATCCTACCAATACTTACCAAAATAATACTTACCAAAATAATACTTACCAAAATAACACTCACCAAAATAATACTTACCAAAATGATGCTAACCTGAAAAATAAATTAGGCATCCCAATCTGTAACTCTAATTCTATACCTACTAAATCTTGTGATGTTATTAAATCTACTCCAATTTATGAAACTAGTATAAAAATCAAGAAAATATCTTGGCCATATGTTTATTTAGTTTCTAGTTATTCTAAAGAGCCTTTAAAGATGCTTTTCGACACGGGTGCCGCCATTAGCCTTGTGAAACAGGCAGTACTATGTAAAACACCCGACTTGTCTCGCGAAGTCGTGAAATTAAAAGGAATTAACAGTGTAGAAAGTTGTTCTCAAACATTGGGCACATTTCAAATAGATTTTACTATATCTAATGATCAATTTAGTTACAAATTTCATATGATCAATGAGCAAGTAAGTCTCGAGTATGACGGCTTACTCGGTAGTGATTTTCTTGGTTATTTTAAAACTTACATTAAGTACGATTCTAAATCATTAAATATTTGTGGTCACATCTTACCTATAAACTATATTCAACCAACCTACATTATTCCCGTGCGATCCGAAGCAGTAATTGAATGCGCGATATCTAATTACATACCTGAACTTTATTCTCATAACGAAGCCCTTGTTCTAGATCATACCGTATGTAGTGGTGTTTATGTCGCAAATTGCATAGTCTCAATCAAGTCGAATAAAAGAATTAATATTACGGTTTTAAACACGACCGACTCTGACGTCGAGATCAAAGATTATTACGCAGAGTTGACACCTCTCGAACAAAACGATCTGAACTCTGAATCATGCCTAAATACTTATTCTATTTCTAATTCCAAATCTGATCGTGTTCAAAAGGTTTTAGACCTTATTCGTTGCTCTCATTTAAATTCGGAGGAGCAAAAAGCTTTATTAGAGTGTTGTTCTGAATACACTGATATTTTTCACATGGAAGCCGAGCCCCTATCTTTTACTAATGCCGTTGAGCATTCAATTAACTCTGGTAATACGCCGCCTATCCACGTTAAATCATATCGCTTCCCCGAATGCCACAAGGAGGAAGTTGATTCCCAAATCAGAAAAATGTTAAACCGAAATATTATTCGCCCTTCTATTTCACCATGGAGTGCCCCTGTATGGGTGGTCCCCAAAAAAATGCACGCGTCTGGCAAAAAGAAATGGAGAATCGTAATCGATTACCGCCGTCTTAACGATGCGACGGTCTCCGAAAGTTATCCACTGCCGCTGATCACTGACATCTTAGACCAATTGGGTCATTCCAAATATTTTAGTACTTTAGACCTATCTAGCGGTTTTCATCAAATTGAAATGAGTTCCAAGGACGCGCCGAAAACCGGATTCACCGTTAATACCAATTCTAGCACTTCCGGGCATTACGAATTTACTAGGATGCTATTTGGCTTGAAAAATGCTCCCACAACATTCCAAAGGCTTATGAATACGGCTCTTTCTGGACATCAAGGTCTCCATGCCTATGTTTACCTAGATGATTGTATTATTTACTCGCAAAACTTGCTTGACCATATTAAAAAGCTTAAATTAGTTTTTGACCGAATGCGAAAATTTAATCTTAAATTACAGCCAGATAAGTGCGAGTTTTTACGTCGCGAGGTTGCTTATCTTGGCCACATTATCACCGATAAAAGTGTATCGCCGAACCCTGATAAGGTCAAGGCCGTCAGCGAATTTGCAACCCCTACTAATACCAAACAAATAAAATCTTTTCTAGGCCTTGTTGGCTATTATAGGCGATTTATTGAAAACTTTTCGAAGTTAACCAAGCCTCTTACATCCTTATTAAAAAAGGACGTATCTTTCAATTGGACTGTTGAACAGGAAACAGCTTTCCAAATCTTAAAAAATAAACTTACCACGGCTCCTTTATTACAGTACCCCGATTTTAGTGCTCCGTTTATAATCACAACAGACGCCTCAAACTACGCCGTAGGCGCTGTGTTGTTTCAAGGCGATATAGGCAAGGATAAACCTATAGCCTATGCCTCTAGAACGCTTAACAAAGCCGAAGGTAATTATTCGACAACGGAGATATTAGATATATTTATTATTAACGGTTGATATTAGATATATCAAAACATTCGCGCTCATTCAACCTTCCAATGCCTACACTGCTTTAAGTGACGATAGAATGCACTATACTATGTTTGATAACCTAGATAAGTGTAAAGTAATTAATAACCAATATTCTATTTGTGAAATGCAAAAGATATATTCATGTATTCTAAATCCTAATTGTGAATCTAGATTACTAACGGAAGTGACCCTGTCACTACCCACTGAGTGTAACGCTAAATTATTATTTGGCGATATTGATATTTGGCAAAAGTTGCGAAATAATGAATGGATTTTTGTCCAATCCAATATTATTAAATTAATTATAAAATGTGACGAAGATATTGTCGATTATTCTATTGTTGGCACTGGTTCAGTAAAGCTAACCGAAAACTGTGTCGGTTACTCTAAAACTATTCAGTTAACTCCTACTAGTGTTAAATCCTTTCAAATTAAGTCACCTTTAGATATTCCTTTTGATATTACATTAGATGATTGTTGTGACAGAAGAAAAGTAAATAAAACCTTGCCATACTTGTCTCCTATATCTTTAAGTAAAATTAATTTAGATTCATTAAAATACGCATCTCATCAGATGGATGATTTAGAAAATGAGATCAATAATTTATCAGACCAATCTCATTTTATTAAATACGGAACCTATTATTCCACTCTATCATGTCTGATATCTCTACGTCGTCAGAGGATGAAAAGAAATCCGTTAAATCTTTACCAGCTTTACAGCATCATAGCTCTTATGACGCTATTCGTAAAGTTGACTTTTTCAATTCTAGTAAACGAAACTTAAACTTTTAAGCTACGATAAACTGCCTTCTATTTTACTATACTACGATAAGTCGTTAAAATTATATAAATTTACTATGTTGTTTATCTTAAATAGTAATAGGATAAAAACTTACACAGTTATCTGATAAGTTGAAATTGTCAAATATTATTTTGGTTATGAATTTAATATACCTACTTCATATTGTACTATTGTCATTTTCTATATCTTAAAACTATATTCTAATTTAATTTTGATGTAAACCGATTTCCAAGCTTCCAATCGATTTCCATATTTTCTATTTTCTTTAATTTCGCTTCATCTTAAAATTGATAAAGCTTCATCTTAAGGGGGGAGATGTTATAACCCGAGATAGTTCCTTAATAACGCTAGATCAGCATTTCACGTATTCTAGTACATTTCCATTCTATTGTTTCTATTTGGTCAGCATTTTCATTTACTTGTATAATTTATTTCATACTAAAAGTTAGTTAGATTCTGTCCGTCGCGAAAAGCGGTTCGCTCCCGGAACTCGGAAATCGGTACCAGTAGAACTGTATCTGTAAAAGTGTTGCCTTGAGTAATAAATTCAGTGCAGTTTAAAAATTAGTTTTTTTTAAAAGACAAACAGGGACGGCCTCCTAACAAATATTACTCTATTTTTAGGAAAAGCACTTCTTATGTTACAATTTATTTTACTTTAATTCAATTATTAGATTATTTGTAAAAATAACAAACATTAGAACCCGCACATGACTTCGTATAATATGCGGTATGGGAATAAAAGTTGAAAATATCGCATCATTTTCACCAGCCTACTGTCTTCTACGGCTGGACATATGACTCTCCAATAGGACATTCCTGAGCTCGAATTCCGGCTCTTTGTGTCCAGCCACTTCGTGGCTATCATACGACCAAAAATAGTTTAAGCATTATTTATTTATTTTATTTATTATCCGCCTGTATCCCCGAAAGGGTAGGCAGAGGTGTAAATATTACAGCCACATTTCGCCATGAATTTTAGGTCCAACGTAATAGGGTCACCAGACTCCGGGCTGCTATGGAGTATTCGGAAAAACCTAATAACACTTTTGCCCGACCCGGGAATCGAACGCGGGACCACCGATCAACAGTCGCATACTCTATCCACTGGACCACGGACGCAGTCAAGTTTAAGCAATAGATATTTTATTGATATAGATTCTTAGTCGCTAGCAGAACATATAAAAATTAAATGGATCAAACAAATGGGAACGTCATCCGAGTTTATTAACGTCCAGTTTATGGAATCCTCAATAAGACCAACATTTTTATTTTTATTAAAAAAAACAGCTCGCTATAATTTCAATTAATTTCACTGCTTTCAATTCTCAATGATACTATTGAACCGACGTTTTGATAAAAGTTGCGCTCTACAAAAATGTTGAAATATTTTACAGGCAATCCCGCTTGATTTTACCTTGTACTAAAGGGCAGTAGATAATACAAATAACGATTAAAATTAAATGTATGGATTTGGTTAATTGCTTTCGCGATAGAAAATGTTTTTATCTTATTATTGCCGTAATTAATCTCCAAAACTAACGAATTTTAAATTTTAAATAGGTATATAATAATATATATAAGTAGCAAAAGCTTCATTAATAGTTTTATAGTCGGTTTCTGTTTGTTTTTAAACCTAGCTTTTAATAAAGTATAAAAATCTTTAAACTAGTATAAAAATCGTAAGGTATTCAAAAGCGTATTCTTGAATTGAAATAATCAATTATTCAGTGTCAGATCTCTACTAAACAAATCGATATACATTAAAACCAATATTAATCGATTAGTACATGAAAATACCAAAAAGTACAAATAGCATCAATAACAGACAGCAGTGGCAAAACATCGCAACAATAAAATCGCCATGGAGTGCAGACAATCATTATCAGCCTTGTATATAAATTGTCTCACTGCAGAGCACGGAACTCTTTTCACTAAGACAAGGGTAATGTCATAGTCTACCCCGATGCAGCGTGCTGGCCAAGTGTGGGTTGGCAGACTTCGCAGGTCTCTCAAGAACATTATGGAGAACTCCCAGATATGCATGTGACCTCACGATGTTTTACTTTATCGTTTGGCAAGCGATAGTCTAATTTAATACGCACATAATACCGAAAAGTCATTGGTGCGCGCCGGGGATTGGAACTCGAGAAAACCCTTTGCGTACCAGGCTGTCGGTCTCTCCCACTATCGCCGTGCAGTCTAATTTTAATTTTCATTCAGCACCATCTCGAAGGTATCATTCTGCAATTCTGCTTCCGACATAAAAAAATTGCCAAACTAGATGCGAATATCATCTTCGATGTAAGACAAAAGAGTATCTTCAAAAGCTCCAAAAATCACACCGTTTGCTAAAAACACAAGACATTTTGGCCAAAGTCCAATTTATATGACCTAGTTTAACAGATAGGTAAGCTATTTTTTTTGTTGTTCTCTTTGTAATTGGAAGGTGTTTCAACTAGCCCATTAAGACTTAATTCTTGGTGTAACGATGTAGAAGAACAAGCGCTGGGTTCAGGACTGCTCAGAGAAACATACGGGTGAACATTTTGGACGGTTACGCTCATTATTCATTGAATAAAAGTTATGGACAAACAACGTCGTAAATTTTAAAGTGAAAATAAGTGTTTTTCTCTTAGTTGCGAGCTTCTGGATTTATGCTTTAGTATTGGCTCGAACAATCGAGTGATGAAACTTTGAAAATATTTATTTATCGACAAAGTATAATTTTGCCATATATTTGCATGGCTGCTAAATTGTATATTATTATCATCATCTTAATTATAAAGCTGAAGCGTTCCTTTGTTTGTTTGGTTGAACCCGCTTATCTCAGGAACTACTGTTCCGATTTGCATAACTATTTTTGTTTGATAGATTATTATTGAGGACGGACGGGGTAAACGAAATAACGCGGGTGTGACCGCGGGCTCAGCTAGTATGTATATAAAATTAGCTGATTGGCACATAATGATGTAATAACAATAGACATTAACTTCTAAACATACCTTCTATACAGCAGTGCCATCACTTAAATTCTTATCCATATCTATATTCACTCCAAACTCAACAGGAAATTATTTGACAAGAAAGCCTCTAATGGTTTTAATTCATTTAACGGTCAATATCTTGGAATTTCGCTATCAGATAAGGTAAATCGAATCTGGTACATAAGTGGACAATCCTTTCAAGAAAATTTGGGTGTGACCGTAACAGCTTATAGGAAAATTGGGACACAAAACCTTTTCGTGTTACAATTTACTTGTTAAAGGCAAATTGAATCTATACTATTATACAATTTCTTTGAAAATTGAAGTTTTATTCTCAGATCTTCTTTTTAAGCTTATAAGAAAAGATGATCAAACGATTTTTGGAGACAGACTGTATTTGAGTAGGTATCCATGTAATTTGGTAGACACCAACTGCTCTAATCTAAAGTTTGCGCCAGCCAGAATTCTGTTTTAAGAGACAATAAGTGCAGAAAATGGATTGATAGCTTATTGATTATTAAAAAACTGACGGGCAAGAAAAAGCTTTAATATCAGCAAACTACAATTCTTTCTTATTGTCATACACGCACATTTCCCGAATTATGTTTTTGTATTACTGCAAAAAAGTGGCTCATGTAACTCTTACCATATTTCTTTCAGTCCGGAAATTAAACTTGATTCATCACAGCTACTGCGAGACAATCTTTGTAGTGTCACGAAATTAGTTTTACTTGCAGTATAGTGTTCAATCACCATCGTTTTTTATCCGTATGTTTCCACAAGTCTGTGGACTGAACCGTTGTGGGGCAATTCTTTTAATTGCCCCACGTCTCACGGGACGAGGGGCCGCGGGGTGGCGGGGCGTTGGAAATTGGACCCATTTAAAGTTTTTCGATTTACCCAGACTCGTCTAGTCTAAGATATGTTGGGGTTTAACCTCCCGCGGGTGTTGAAGTGAGTCCAGCTCGGAAGCGGCTCATTGAGCTACAATAAGCTATATCGACTGTTATCTCAGCGGACAAAAAGTTTGTAGTATACAATACACGCAGTTTGTGTTTAAAATTTGCAGCTTTACAGCACTCAACACAACATTAATTATACAGGGGGTGGCTTAGCTCTAATGGTTTGGTGAAATTACTGTTACGTAAGTCTTTATAATCTTGAATACTTATCAAACTACGAGGCCACTGTAGTGGCGCCTAGGAATCTGAGGGTCATGGAACTAGTGAGACTTTTTTTCTCAGTAGTTCCATCGTAGTCAGTAAGTCCACGGTCCATAATCCAACTAATTGCTGGTGGAACTAGTGAGAATGATCCGAATCTGATGCCTTTGTGATTGGCGTGTTTACCGAATTTAATACCATTTTTCTCATGAACAAATCTAGTAAAGCAGTTATTGAGTTCAAACTATTTTTAAAACAACCCAATTTTTTAAAAACTAATAAAATATAAAACATAAATAGATGAACGTAGTCTGTTTTAAGAAATTTTTTATAGTTGCACCTAAAAATAACCGCTATCAATCCAAACCCGTAAGAGCCCCTTTAATTTATACAATAATACTTTGTTTACTTTGTTTGTTGTTTCCCCACGGTTTCTCTCGTGGCATTTTCGGTATCTCGACCACAGTGCCTACTTAGTCAAATTACAGCCTATATTAAGCCCTACAAAGTCCTTTACTTTAAAATGTCTCTATGTGAAAGTCACATCAAAATCGATTGAGTCATTCCAGGAGATTTGAGAAAAACAGAAAGACAATAATTTAAAAAAAATTATATACGACTTGATGTCGTGTAACTGTATACCCTTTGAAAATTATTTTTACTTTGAAATCACAGTCATACACTTCAAATTTATCCTAGATTCAACCTTTAATCTCAAATACTAATAAATTCTAAACTAGCCGCGCTATTATTGACTGGGATTTTCCATTCAAATTCTTCGAAGTAATAATGGATAAGTGGAATATTACATTTGTATTGGAGTCATAATTGAATCTCAAGATGAAAATCAAAGTTTTTTTCAATACCTGCACAAAATCTCAACGCTAATGGCGTGTACAGAATATAAATTGTTGTTTAAATTTTGTGCTTGACGTTTAAATTATAAAGTTAATTTTTTATTGAGTATGACAACAATGTTAAATGGGTGATTTGAAGTTGATTGTCTAATCTATACAATATGTATTATAAAATGAAGTCGCCCTTTATATGTATGTATGCACGCGATAACCTCAAAAACTATAGAACGGATAATTGTGCGGTTTTCACCAATATAGATGGTGTAGTTTCTGAGGAAGGTTTAAGTGCATAATTTACGCTGGCGGAACCGCGTGCAAAGTCTACTTATATATATTTGAAATAGCTGGTTAGCATTAGAATGCAAGTGACTTGATGACAATGCGTAGTTTACATTCTCCCAAAGCATTCAGCATCTATTCGTTATTTATGCCATGTTCGTGTACATTCTAGAGGCGGCTAGCTTTGCGAAAACTCTTTGTTCTTTTAACAAATTAATTCTTTATATTGTAATATTTGCATAGAAAAATACTGAATCGAAGTGAAAAAAGGCGACGTAATCTGTCTTCAACTGTTGTCCAAGTTGTTTTCTTTTCAAAGTACAAACTTATAATGAAAAACAACTTGCAGGTATACATATAATATTCGCTTATGTTTCAGAATATGCTTTTCCCGATATGAAATAACATGACGTATCAGAAGCTACCAGCTTCCCATTGAAACGTACAAAACCATACACTCAGTGCACCACAAAGACTATCGAACGAATGGAACCTACAATGACGCATTCACCACTCTAACGTTGAAACGTTCTGAAATGGCATGGAGAAGCCTCATTACACCGACTGAACAAAATTATGATACATGGACAATGTCAGTCTAACGAGGTGTCATTGTGTTCGAAGATTGATCGTTCTCTCATTCGTTTGATGAATGAGAGAAATATGCTCCGTGATGTATTAGGGCGCCTTTAATCTAATAACGGGAATTTAAATTGGGTGAGTAGCGTTTTGGATTATTTTGTTTTGGTATGTTTTGTATACGGTATTTGATTTTATGTTTGGTAAAGTAAAATGCTAGAATTAGTGTATAAACTGTATAAGTATCATCATAATCATAAACGGCCTTGTTTATATAAACACTTCCCACTGTAAGAGGAATAAGGTCATAGTTCACGTAGGTGGCCAAAGTTCACGTTGATTTCGAAAACTTGTTATTTTGAGACCGTTTCTTCAACGTTTTCAAAGCATTGTGATATTTTTTACGCATTTTACTGCGAAAAGTCGATGGTGTGCGTCGTAGTTTTAAACCAGAAATCCTCTGCGAGGCCTGATGGTCTTATATATGAGCTTACACTACTACGGTATAGAGTTTATGTGTTCTTAAGTCGAAACCACCATGCACTTTATTTTCTTAAAACCTAGTTTAACAAAAGCTACATGAAGTCGGTTAATTGGTATGGCAATTACAAGACGCATGTTTACGTTAATTACCGTGCCAATGATATTATAGTTAATCATGCAATATGAAACAAAGTAAATTACTACATAGATGCATTGAATTATGCACTTATAGCGTAGTGGCTTGCGCTTTCGCCTCTTTTAGTACTAGGCTAAGTGTTGTGGGTTCAATCCCAACATGGGACAGCACTTTGTGTGATCCACAATTTGTTTTTTCGAGTCTATGTGTCTAAATTTTCCAGCGATGGAAGATTTATTATTAGTGTGGGAGGTGTGTCTTTACCCAATTTGGTTACTGGACAATTATTAGACGATAAGCTATGGCCAAACGACATTTGCCTGAGACAAGAACTGGTATCGACGGACTAACGTTACCTGGAAGGTATTGTATTTGGCTCTTGCTCTGGTGTTATTGCAACAAACGGTCTTCTATTTTTAAACTGTGTACTTACATACCAGGAACTGAAAGATTTTCACTAAAAGATTTCAGTATATCACAAAAATAAGCACAGTATTGTTCAGGCGTTGCATATAAGCGCCATAGAATATTATAGATACATATTATATGACGTAGCCGTGCAGTAGTTGTTCGTGCTTAGCATAACCAAACTTCACGTTAGATCTTGAAATAAATAATAATACCATTGAAAACATAGCAGTAACACTAGGAATTTAAAACTTTCCAAAATGTTCATCTTCATTCCTAACATTTTCTCCAAAAAGTTGCTGGAGATAGATTTTGCGAGCCATTTATAGATGGCTTTATTAAGGCCAAAGCTGCGATGTACATTATATAAATCTCCACACCAATCACATATTATAATAGGGTTACCCAGTATAATAATACTGTGACCAAATAGGTAATCAGAATAAGAAACCCAAACTGCAACATTTGAAACTATACTGTGTTATTCCTCTTGTATCAAAGCGGTCTCAGCTCTTCAAGAGCATGTTAACCCCAAGACAAAGTCAAATTATTTATTTGATCGTAGCTTATACATAAAACACTTACAAAGTAATTTTTAATAGCTAGATGAATCCAGTGTTTCCTACCTGACTACTCTGAGAAGAAACGTCTGAAACAAACTCAACAGTCTACTTACAGAGTCCCGTATCAGAATTCATTCCATCATAGTGCACAATAAAGAAAGGGATTTTAACGCACAAGAGCTCTGCCTTCATTTACTTGAGTTTCACGGACGTTAGTCGCATCCAATTTCGCACAACCGTAGTAGCTACTATTGGTTCCCGATCTGACGATAATCGTCCAAGAGTAGTTTTGGATTTGTTGTAATTTGTCTTTAAATAGGTCCAATTTTTCGGTTTTTTTATGTAAGATCACATTAACTTTATGAAGATAAGTAAAATAAAGAATTATAATAAACACAAATAAAAATAATATGAAATATTCTTAAGGTTTGATTTGTTGGTTGCTGTGAGTAAAACCACATTGTTGCAGTTCTATATAAGAATATGATTAAACCCTATAAGATGTCATCATCATCATCGTCCTAGCGTTATCGCGATTACATCCAACACTTCTGCCTGCCTTAGAGCGGTGGAGCCCGTGGTTGCATTTCTAGTCTAATCAGATTTGATATTATGTTGGCTTTTACAGACAACTATGTAATCCTTACCAAGTAATAACTAGATCTTTAAATGTATCGTTTTTTTTGGAGTGAATATATTTGAAGAATGACGACACATTTTTCAATAGATTGTTGGTCACCGATATAAAATATATAAAATAAATCTATTATTACATACACGTACTAGATTTTGAGAAACTGCAAGAGTTAAAGCAAACCCATAGTACTCGTATAGTTTTGAAATCGGTACCAACAAGATTGTATGCCAAAGGTTCCATTTACTGATTTGGCGTTGTGTGGTGGCAACTCACTAACACCGTTACAAAGTTTGCTAAAGAACATGTAACGTGTGACGTGGACGTATTCTACACAAACTCGAAGCTAATTTGATTGCTCGGGCTCTGAGCTCAAAAATGAGTTTATGGTGTTCGTGTTCGTAGCATTGTTTGGTCGGCAGATAGATGGCGCTGTTAACAAGTCGTGCGTTTCAAGAAACAAAGTTGAGCAATCGTTGCTTTTCTTTCCAGAAACTCATTTTTTTTTCTTTACTCGTAGTATCTGCAATCAGTCTATAGACTATAATCAGATTGGTTGAAGTAATGTTGTTTTTTACGGTGGGTTATGGCCACTGCCTTAACTCTCCTCAGTCAAAAAGCACATTGGCTCTCTTCAGACGATTTATAGGATTTCACAGCAATAGAGTACTAGTCAATGGATTGCGATGATTTTTCAGTCTGTTTAAATACTTGTTTGAGTATATTTCAGAATCTTCTGTTACAGTTATCATCCCCAAGTACTCATGGATCTCGGAGTTGCGAGTGAACCAGGTGGCGCCACTTATAGTCCTGAGGATGTTATTTTGGGCTCTTTGAACGCATCAGATGTTTGATTGGCAGGCTGAGGATCACAGTTGGATTCCATAAGTCCATATGGGTTTTATAACTGAGCTGTAGACTCTAAGTTTGTTACTCAGGGACAGAGCAGATTGTTTACTGAGTAACCACAATAGGTTCTTAAAACAAAAGTTGACTTAGTTCCGTTTATGTTTTATATGCTTCTTCCAGGTCATACGTTGATCCAAGTAGAAACCCAGGTACTACCACATGTAGATTATGGTAGCGGTACTTGACCAAGATTTAATGTTGGACATAGTTTCTTTGGCAACGTGAAAGTGATGTGGTGCGATTTGGGGGCACTCGCTCTAATTCGACATTTTTGCAACCAGCTATAGGGTTAGTCTAGTTGGATTTGTAAAAATCTACTTGCTTCATCTGGGTCGCTACTAGATGTCAGAAATGCAGCGTCATCCACAAACGTCGCAATAATTACGTTGGGGGCTTGCGGTAGATCGTGAGTAAATATGTTATACAGCACCGGGCCGAGGACCGAGCCTTGAGGCACTCCAGCGCCACAAGTGTGCAGATAAGATTTAGCGCCGCGTTGCTTGACTTGGAAGGTTCTATCTTTTAAATATGATGTCATCATCAGAAACTCAATATAATGGCAATAAATTAAAATTTAACAGCATTTTTTATTTTTCAAGAAGTGTATTGCTACTGGTCTGATCTTGGCAAGATGTTGTTGCTGCTCATTTTTTTAAACAATAACTCCCGCACTAGGAAAGAATTCCTGTGTTGCGGGGGACTTTACAAATATTCAATCAACGGACACAATGAACACCCAGACTCGAGACAACAATATGTAGATCACACAAAGTGTTGTCTCGTGTGGGAATCGAGCCCACGACATGCGGCGCAGTACCAAGCGGCGAGGCGACTGCTTAAACCACTACGCCAACCGCGCAGTCACCTCAGTGAACTCTAAAATATCAATAACTTGTTACAGAATCTATAACTGTTGTCGTCTAATTGTACGTTAGACAAGAAAAGTCAGCTGGCTATCTCAGGCGAAAGACACTGGTAACATCTAGCGGACATGGATCAGACTACAAAGTCAAAGACTAATCGAATTCTAGTGACTGAATCGCACTATTAGAAAATACGCACCCAAATACCAGTTCTCGTCACTAACCATCAGGCCACGATCCTCCAGGTACGTTTACCTACACTATTCAGGATTCAGGATGCTTCCAGTCTAGACTCAGTGTAACTGGGAGAGATTCAAATGAACCATTGTGGTGTAAGGATTAGTCAGCCTAGACCTTGCGCTACCGAGTCTAGCTGCTTCCAGGGTAAACTGCGGAGAGTCTCCAATATTTGCACGACGTGCAGTGACATCACACCTTGTTCCTTCACTTAAAAAAATAGCCATAATGCGTGTTTTCTATTAATTTTTTCTCACGATTATCAAGTTACTCAACGAATTACGCGATAAATATTTTAAATGAAAATTCATTCAATATCACAAAAATAATTATTATCCCAAAAAACTCTTCAAATTCCTAATTACTCATCTCACTGCAACTTGTGAGCTCAGATTAAGCCGTAGACCACAATTAAATTTTGCATTATACGCCGTGAGATACAATTTAATTTAAAAAAAAGTTTGCTTTTGATTCGTAAGGCTAATTGGATTTTGTAATTATTTTCTTTTAATTTTCAAGACGAGACTATTAGGTACGTAATTAATTAAAGTTGTCTTTGTATTACAGGTGTTTATAATGTAAATAAAGTGCGATCAGATTTTATAGAAAATAAAATATATTTTTATTATTATTAAAAGACAGCTTCAGCAATAAGAATAAGAAATACCATATAGTACATACATACATAGACTCACGCCTTTGTTTCCCCGAAGGGGTAGGCAGAGGCATATTAAACGCCCACTTTTCGCCAGTGTTTTGATCCCACGTAATAGGTGGCGAGCCTATTGCCGCTTATTGGGACATTTTGTTAGCCAGACCCTCGTCCGTTGATCGGCAGGTGCACCACTTGCAGGTGAGGTTGGCTTGGGACCCTAAGTTCTTGGTGGGAACCCTATGCATCACCATATAGTAATTTTCGGTAAAACGGCAGTCGCTCTGCAGACAAGCTAATATTCAGTCAAATCTGGTTAGACTAATCACGTCGGTCGGGGTCACCACTGTGCTTATGTGTGTCTATGTAGTTATGTGTAGCAGTCTATATATGGTCGGTGAGTATTGTAATGAAACGATAGATCGATCCGTAAAACACGTCCGTTTATTCGTAAGATAATTACAATACTAATGTGCCATAGGCACACTAGAAAGCGGACCCCGGGTTCAGACTGGGATAACGCTCGGAGGTTCATGATAAATATACTTAGTACTTTACAAATATTTAATCGACAAACGCAAAAACACACAGACACGAAACACTATGAACCACACGAAGTGCTAATCGGTAAGGCGGCCGCTTTGACTACTCCGCCATCTATATAGTTTAATAGACGAACCCTTAAGAGATGATGATAGTAATATCCTTTAGAACTTATGAAAGATTGAAGGTGGTATCTTTACCAAATTCATGGAAATTAATAAGTAAACATATTGTGCAGATAACAGTTCAACGAAAAAGTGATATTTAGAAAATGTCAAAGTACTAGAACCTTCAGTAGTTTCATACTATCACACGCGCTTTATCGCGTAAGACGTAGGAACATTAACTCAACATAGAGTTAAACGCTACCAGACCCGGCAGCTATTAGCAAAAGCGTAAAGACGTTTCACACAAGCTGATTGCAGACGAGTTAACACACTCAAGAACGCGAATGGGAGTCATTAAGTCGAACATCAGTTCGCAATTTCGCTGGCTAATTTGCATTTTCGCCTCCAGCTGCTTAATAAGCCCTCGCAATGTTGAAGCGCCCTGTAATCTCTGCGCGAACCGGTTATATCCGGATGAAGGCGGCGCGGGCCGGTTATAAGTGCGCTAAGCCGGTCGCAACCGGATTATTATGGCATCTTGCGTAGATTTAATTTGTTTTATTTAATGGCGCTGTAATCTCAAAGCTTTTATGCTTTAAGTTCCTGTTCGGTAGTGATCTCTGAATAAAAAACACACACGTTGCTTACATGAAGTGTGCAGATGGTCTATATCATACAATGAAAGATGCAAGAATAGGAACATTTCAATATCAGCATCTCTAATTCTACATACCGGGTATTTGACGGTAACGTAAGCAAAATGTATTTCTTAAAAGATTCGTCACTCTTGTTTCCTCGGATTTAAAGTCTATAAAGTCCCTCGTAATACAAGAAAACACTATAGGCGTAAACATTTTTATAAAAGTGAAAAATAAAGGCAATGTTTTCACAATACAAAAAATTTGGGACTTTAACAAATTAAATCTATATACTCTGCCTATCCCTCGAAGACATGTATGTATAAAGCTTTACAGTACCACCTATCAGCACTGCTACACAGTACACCCAAATTCCAGCGCAGCAATATGCAAAACATTTTTCAACATCCACTCGGAAGCAAATCAAATTAGTAACGAGATAGTTATTTGATTAGAACACTACTAATACACTGAAATCCAAAGATTTAAAGTTCTGGTACATTACAGCGCTTTATTTCAGTGTACATAGTAATTTAACTACGGTTCGGTCGGACGCTAACCTTGTCTGTAGGTAAGGTTCTTAGTAGAGGTTGATGCGTATAATAAGAGATGGCGCCACTTGTACGTTATTTTATAGCGGGTTTAGAAGACTATTGTAAAATCGAAATATATATAGTTTAAAATAAATATTATGTCAAGACTAATATTATTATTATAGTGATACATTTATAATTCGCCTTTAATGTACGAAATTATATATATTATATAATAATAATATAGGTGCGGTTGGTGATGATCAGTTTATTTTTTTATGTCTGTCTGATTTTTGCCTATAAGAATATTGGAATTAAAAAAATATATATTTCTTACCTGATATTCCTTACTTTACGTGCTTCAGATGACTGTTGTATTCCAAAAACCTAAACAATAATATTTACAAACTCAATTACAGAACTGCATCCGTGGTCCAGTGGATAGCATATGTGACTGCTGATCGGAGGTTCCGGGTTCGATTCTCGGGTCGGGCAAAAGTGTAACTGGGTTTTTCCGAATTCTCAGTAGCAGCACGAAGTCTGGTGATGTGCCCTGTAACGGCAACAGGCTCGCCCCCTATTACGTAGGACCTACAAATTCATGGCGAAATGTGGGTGTAATATTACACCTCTGCCTACTCTTTCGGGGATACAGGCGTGAGTCTATAAAAAAAAGGAATTACAAAACGATATAAAGATTCATTCGACCAAATATTCTTAACTTACCCTACAGAAAAGCAGCACTTAGCCGCCATTTTAAAAATTAACTCTCCGTATAATTTGGTCCCGTCGCCTTCTATTGAATTAGCGAACTATCTCTAAGAGAATTAGTCCCAGACTATCCGGGAGTATCTAAGACTTGTTGGGGCACGTAAATGATGTACTTAAGACGCTGTCCAATTTCGCATTTGCATTTATATTGTGAACTAGTGTACTGAACTATGTGAACCGTTTCTATTGTAGTTCGGAAGCAATCAATATAGAAAATGATTTACGTATGATTATTTACAAAATAAACGAAGGGGTTTGAAGAGACGGTAATTCAGAAAATTTTACTTGTAGTGGAGATGTCCGATATCATTAATTAGCTGTTATGTACTTCGACTTGTACGATTGAACACACTCCCTTTACTTTTCGTTTCGCTTGATGGGCTACAAAGAGTTTTATATATTATTTGCATAACATTTGCTGAAGCTCCGAAAAATATGCTTTTATTAATCCCAGAAGGAATAAAGTGCTATAATTTACGATGTTACTCATGATACACTTGTTTGCAATACTTATAGAGTTTTTCATGGAATAAAATAGGTAAAAGGTTAGTAATCCAAAATAGGAGATTCTTATATGTACCAAATGGATTTGTTATAATAATATTATTGAGACACAATTATTGCTTAATTTTGTAAGTACAGCCAAAGTACAAACTATACTACCTGTAATTTTATAAACGGTACTTTAGTACAATACACTAAAGACAGAAACCATTTCGTAGTAAAATTTCGGAGCATTTTGAAAATTACTATTCAAAGCGTCATCAGAGAAGGCGTTAAACCGTTCTACAAGTAAATACCAGATAGTTCCGACTTCGCAATTACTCGGACGAACAATCACAAAATACAGTTAGTAGACGAATTTTAAATGAACACCGTCGCTGACAACTTTCATAAATTCTTAATTAAAGCACTGAATGTTCGAAATAAAATCTGTTGCGGAAGTTGAAGCAAGATTGGCCAATTAAGTTCGTGTAATACCTGGATGGAAACCGCAGGTAAAATAATATGAAAGTGATGAAATATTATTTTATGTATTATATAGACAATAACAAAAAATAGTCTACCTGTGATCAATGCCGAAAGGTGTTTCGTTTCAATATAATTCTAAAATTACAACGCGATTGAAATCTTTTACATAACTACAAGCAATCACAACAGTTTGAAAGTATTAATTAAAAAAATATGTTTGTCTTTATTTAACTTGACAAGTCGATGTAACATGTAAATGTTCA
Source organism: Euclidia mi (assembly GCA_944739405.2). NCBI lineage: Eukaryota > Metazoa > Arthropoda > Insecta > Lepidoptera > Erebidae > Euclidia > Euclidia mi. Next base: position 66,209,081 of record OX123193.2, on the reverse strand, counting down.
AATAAGTAAATTCTTCATCAGAATCAGAGAGACCGTCCGGAAAGCCATCACTGAGCTATAGATTACGGACCAACACTAGAAGCACGCTCGACAGTATTTCTTTACTGATAATTTAATATCCTAAAAAATACAGTCGAATTGAGAACCTGCTCTTTTTTGAAGTCGGTTAAAATGCTAGTAATACTACGTATTCCATAATAATGTGTGTCTCAGCGGTAGCGTAAGTCGTTAATAATTTTACACTTCAATAAACGTTACTGTTATGTGTATTCAAAAGAAAATAATGTTTCTACCTTTATTTTGTGTATTGCTTACATGTGTTTATATTATATCTACATCATTGCATTATTGTGTTTCATACAGAGTTACAGAGAGTACAGTTTCGTATATAGAGGATTCACTGAGGTCCTTAGTAATAGCTTGATAGAAATAATTCCACTTACCCTCTAGGGGACATACATGAAAGTTTTAAGCTTCTTGCGCCCGGTAGTTTCGGCTGTGTTTCGTCTGACAGTCAGTAACGTAAGAAAATATATAATAGTTTCATTGATAAACGTGTAATATTAAAAAAACATTTCATACTAAAGAGTGTAGGTTATTGATATCAGTTCACAATATAATGCCGGGCAGTATCATCTCCTACTAATACCGTTGCGTAGCGTCTTATGTACATATGTATAAAGTTTTTACATACCATCACTGCATAAATTGCTACAAAAATACCAAGAAAAGTTTACAAAACTAGAGCCTTATAAATAATATAATATTAAAAAATAAACTGGCAAAAGAACACAAGAAATATTCGTAATAATGTTAATAATTCAAAATATTATCACTAAATTAACACGTCCTCCTGTATAAACGTTAAAACTTTGTTGAAGAACATATTTTGGTAAAATACAACCTACTCGTAAAAGAGCTCCTAATTAGTACCTAACAACTCTGCGTTTATCGCTTTGCACCTTACATTGTTAGTTTATGTAGAGGTATTATTAGGTTAAAAATATTATAAATTAATAAAATCTTATGAGAACTAAAGATATTTCAAATTATTTTTCGAATGAATAATTTAGTACTATACTCATCACTTACATCTTCACCAATTTTGATTTTCGAGTGGATATCGTATGCTTCTGCTGATCGAGGTCTCAGGTTCGATTCCCGGGTCGGGCAATAGTGTTACTGAATTTTCCCGAATTCTCAGTAGCAGTTGGAGTTTGGCAATGTGCCCGGAAGCGACAATAGCCTCGCCCCTAATACTTGGGACCTAAAATTTATAACATGGTGAAATGCGGGTGTAATATTTCCCCTCTACCTACCTCTTCTTAAAAAAAAGTAATTTTCCTTAATACACACCATAGGATATCAAAATTATTACAATTTTTCTCCATTTCCATTTCGCGTAATGTAAGCGTGTAGCATATTTATCACGTGCGGAATGTACGACAATAATATGTTACAATGAGTTCGCAAACGACTGTTTACTCGTTAAACTTGGTCAATTTAATGTTGAAAAGGTGGCTTTCGATGTAAGCTCCATTGTTGTTTTGTTATAAAAGGAGCCTCATTTTATAGGTGTGTGTTTTTGTACAGCGAATTGCGCCTATTTTCAGGGAGTGATAAAGCTGGTGTAGAGACTGACGGACTGCCACGCAGAGGGTCTCGGGTTAGAATTCACAAGAAATTAAGTGGGTATTAAACTTTAAATTATAACTTGCTTATCGGTGAAGGAAAACATCGTGAGGAAACCTGCATCTCTAATGTTCTCGAAAGACATGTCAAATCTGCCAACCCGCACTTGGCCAGCATGGGCTATGGCCTTTTTTTTAAATAGAAGTATTGTTTATTCGATTATATCAGTTTAGTAGCGTGTTACTTTGTCTTTCGAAAAATTCTGACTATGGTCACACCAGAAACTGTCCGATCATTCATTAATTCACTTTGATTCTTTGTCGGGTTCGGTAAAAAAATTGTCTTGCGCTCACGCAGTCTTGTAAATTTGCGTTTTGGAATTAATTATATTGGTTAACAGTATTGCAACCGTCGCTATATGAATTTATCCGACGGTGTTGTGAGCGATTGACAAAAGCAAAATTAACACGGTTTTGTCCTCTCGTGAAATATCGCGCTTTGGAAAGCACATGGTTGCTTCGCGAATTGTATTGTAATAGAAGTGAGTTTGGAACCAGTGTGAAAGCCTGTGTATCCTGCCCGAAAACATGGTTGTAGGACCGGCTAAGTAACTATAACGATTTGCTTGTCATTTTGGCCAAAATTATGAGTGTAATCTTATAGGTATACTCCGGAACATCACAGGAAGATATCAGGTAAATTTGCACATGTACTTATTAGTTGAAATATAATCACTGTGCAATCACAGTATGGTTGACGGCATAGAATACAAATGTCACCACTCCCTTTCTTCCCGTGGGTGTCGTAAGAGGCGACTAAGGGATAATACGATGTAAATACCTCTTTGCGTAGAGACGGAAAACTCGACATCAAACCCTATACGACTGCATCGTTGGTCTCGCGGCATAAATGTGCGCGTGGGATCGGCAGGTCCCGTGTTCGATTCCTGGGTTGGGCAGTGTTATTGGGTTTTTCTGTCACGAAATTCTCAGTAGCAGCACGGAGTCTGGAAATGTGCCCAGTGCGGCAATAAGCTCGCCCCTTATTACGTGGGACTAAAGTATATCTGGCGAAAAGTGGGTGAAGAAATACACCTCTGCCTACCTCTTCGGGGTTATAGGCGTAAGACTATGTATGTATGTATGTAATCACAGTATATAGTTTATACCTTTTGCCTTGTCATGGTCAGGTAGAGGTAATACAACTTCCACTGCGCACTCTGAACAATTTCCTACCTGCCTACGGCAACTCTAAACAGTCTTACCCTTCACTGGCCCCTTCTCATAGTGAGAGAGTGGGCCAGTGCTCAGCAGTGGGACAGTTTATCTACAGGGCTAAAAACATGATGAAACTATAGGGGTTCTTCGTAGTTAACTACGGAATCATAAAAACACTTCAATTCCGATAGGCAAACAATAAATGCGAAAATATGAAAGTTATTTAAAATGCCTTTCATTTTAAAAGCTTGACAATGGATGTCAAGTTTGACAGCCGTTGTTGACAAGCCAAAATTGTTCGTTCTTGATTGCAAAATAATAATTTCTTGAGAATTTTCTCAGCTGAGACATGGAATTAAAACTGACTTCTGGTTTGTGCAAACAATCGATTCGTTTTTGAAGTTGAATATTAATTATTCTAAGGAATTGTAATAACGCTTTAAGAATAAGGAACAATACGAGAAACGCTACATAGATGGCACTTCAAGCACCTACAAGTAAGTGCAGTAAATAGCTGATGTCACGGTAACATTCTTATTAGGGCGTATTCTTTTGTTTAATAACTTCTTAACGCCTATATGTCCGAAGGAGTAGGCAGAGGTGTTTTATAATAATATACCCACACTTCGCCAGTTATGTTTCGGTCACAATGTAATAGGAGGCGAGACTATTGCCATCTACCGAGCACATTATTAATCAAGCGATAATTAATTTTTTTATGGATACATAACTTCGAAAAGACAGAGGTGTGTGCTCGGGGTACCTCGGGTACAAACCCAAGAACAGCGTCTCGGCAGTCGGTTACGTACACCATGCACTGGCCTATCTTCGCTCTTGTCTCTGTCATAAAGTTATGTAATTTACTTTACACTGATACGAACTATCCAAAGTTATTACGATAATGAAAACAAAAAGTGTTTGTATGTGCCACTTTATTTCCTATTAATTAGATATCATGTCGATCCAATTAACAGATATCTGGCATGCTTTTAGCATTCACACATGTAATGATTTATTTGTTATGCATTTAACACTTGGCTTGAAGTAGGGATCAAAGCAATGAAGCCCGAGATATCTTCAACTCTCCTCCAAAAACTTCTGAAGTAATGCTTCAAACATATCATCATCAGACATGTATATATACTGTCCCACTGCTGGGCACGGGCCTCTTCTTTCTATGAGAAGGGTAAGACCATAGTCCACTACGCTAGCCAAGTGCGGGTTGGCAGACTTCACATGTTTTTCGAGAACATTATGGAGAACTCTCAGACATGCAGGTTTCCTCACGCTGTTTTCCTTCACCGATAAGCAAGCGATAATTAACAATTTAATACGTACTTAACTTCGAAAAGTCATTGGTACGTGCCGTGGATTCGAACCCGAGACCCTCTACGTAGCAGTCTGTTGGTCTCTTCACTCGGCAACATTATTATTGTCTATATTACTTTATGTGTAAACTAATAAACAAAATAATAAAACGTTACCAACAAAGCAGCAAAATTAATCAAAATATTGTGTCAAAATTTTCCCCAGTAATTCTGTTCGCAATTTCATAATATTTTACTGTTTTCTCATTGAGGAAAAAAATTAAGTTATTATTAATTGATACATCATTAATTAAAAATTTCATACAATTATACAAAAATGATATCCGCGCTTTTCTTTAAAATTTTATTTTTAATTGTGTAACTCAATATTGCCGAGTAATCCTTATTATATTTATTTTCGGTAATTAATAAAATTAATTGGAAAACTTCCGACCGATTTTTGACTTTAGAGGAGATTAATCTGAACGAGAGTAGATTGTCAACGCATAATGATAATAATGTATTAAGTTTACGTGGATGGTCACTTATAAACTCTCTTATAATTATGACAATGTCGCACTAGTAAATAATGATTTTGTGTCGCTAGAGACATTACAAACATAAATCGAGGGAAACAATAAAAATCCAGACTAGAATCAACTGGAGCACACAACATGTTGTCTCACATGAGGATTGAACCCACATCACATAGTGCAATTCCAAATGACTAGGCGACCACTCAAGCTTTACCAGCAGTTAAACTACGGAAACAATTAACCTGTTAATTCTTTATTTCGTTAAAGATCTTTAGCAGAAAACTCAGGCCAGTTTTCTGCACAATCTGATTTTCTGAGATAAATGGGTCAGACTGCTTCTAGTGTATTTTGTGGCATTACTAAACGTAATAAAGCTATACAAAGGTTGCTCAGGAAATGAAACATTTGGGCTGTGCTCTTCATATAATCTTGTATATTATTAGAACTGAATAGGTACGCCAAGAGCATGCATGAGAAACTTGATGGGAGTGAATGAAGCAAAAGAGGTATGTCAGGATCGTTGCAAATGGCGTTCCGTAGTCTCTGCCTACCCCTCCGGGAAACAGGCGTGAGTCTACGTATGTATGTATGTATGTAGGTACGCCACAAAGAATTAATATAAGTACATTCGGATCGAGTACAATAGGGATGTCTCCATCTGTTGATTTGACTAATCATTTTGATTTTCTATGAAATATGCTCTTGACGTCATATTTTTGTCGACAAGTAGACTGCTAATTTTACTATCAATATATTGATAATAGAAAATGTAAAATTGAGTTTTAACTTTAGTTGATGAATGAAACTGACATTATTTTAATAAGTTAACCGATATGGCCGCCCTTTATACTTTACTCATATTGTAAGATATCCTAAATTATGTTTTTGGAGTACAATAAAGTGTGAAATAAATAAATAAGTTTCAGTACACACCAGTAATTACATAATTTACTTTACTAGCAGGCAACATCTCCATTGGGTAATGAACGATAAATTATATAATAAGTAGAAACCTAAAAATAAAATAGTTTCTGGTTGCAAAAATTTAATTGTATAAAAAAATTGCATAGAAGATACGCTACGTTCGTGCATATAATAAGCAAGATAAGCAACTCTATGCAAAACTTAATTGAGTATTTAACTAACAACATTTTGTTTGGTAAAAGTCAAGCAAACATTATTATAATATATATTTGCTGTTTAGAGACACAATAGAATATTTTTATGAATCGTATATGATACATGGGATTGGGAAGCTGTTGAGTTTGACTAACAAAATATAATAGTACGTATAATAACGTATTACTAAACTTAAACATCCTTTTCATTCAAGTTTTCAATAACAATTATAGGAATTTACAAACATTCATAAGCGTCAACTCTTGACCAAAACGAATAAGAAAAGAAGAAGCATAGCTTTAAAACATGATACGTCCTATAATTAAGAGTAGTAAATACAAAGAGCAATGAATTTAATCAGAAATAAGTTTAAACACAGCGGCAATTAAACTAAAAAAAAACTTATCATTATGAAATTACAGTAAGGCCAAAAATATGACTACCGAGTATGCTTACCAAATTGTACCTAACAATTACACCCACAAGCAATTTTATTTTCAAAACACACCACTATTGATATTGGAAAACCAAATCCAACAAAAACTAACACAAAGATTTTAGGTACACAAAAACAAAATATTTCACGAGCCAATATTTGTCCAGCCACCAATGATTGCGGCGCACTTTAATTTCGGAGTTTGGAGCGACATGGCAGGACAAACAGTCAATCGTTACGGCTCAACATCGCCATACACCAGTCGAGGTGTGGACTAAAATCCGATGAATATTTGCTACGGATACGAATAGGCGTCAGCCTGTATTAATTTTTATGTTCGACTTAGAGCAGTGATTTGAATGAAATTGACGTCAGGATTTATATGTTTTACCTATCAAACATATTAAGATAAAGATAAAGATTATTTATTTGTCTCAACATGTGTACATTTTAGTGTTATAATACATATTATACATACAGTTTCAACATGTACTGTCCATTCCAAGACATGCAATTATTGAATTAATAATAACAAAGTAAGGCTTCTCAAGTGGTTGAAATATAATTATTGTTTGTGACAAGTTAAATCGATTATATCAGTTTAGTTGCGTGTTACTTTGTCTATTGAAAATTTCTGACTATGGTCACACTATGAACTGTCAAATCATTCTCTTATTCACATTTGTCGTTTCCGGTAAAAAAAAATTGTCTTGCGCTCACGCCGTCTTGTAATTTTGCGTTTTTGGAATTAATTATATTGATTAACAACCTCGCAACCGTCGCTATATGAATTTGTCCGACGAGGTTGTGAGCGATAAGATAAAGATAAAGATATTTTTATTTGTCTTAAACATGTGTACAAAAACGGTGTTACAATAGTAAATATAGTCTCAACATGCCTTGTCTATTAATTACAGACATACAAATAAGCTGTAGCAACAACGTGCAATTTAAAGAAATAAAACTATATTATTACATAAAACATAAGCATAATATTATCTACTAAAAAAATAAAAAAAGATACACAGGACATGGTTACACGTCATGGTCGTCAAGAAAATCCTTTACACTATAATAACATTTGCTTAATAATAGCTTTTGTAGTCTTTGCTTAAATACATTTAGGCTCATATCTTTCAGATGACCAGGTAACTTATTATATATTTTAGGAGCCATACAGCAAATGCTATTTCCCATTAAGACTGTATTTGCACTGTGTATGCATAACCTTTTGTTATCTCTTCGGTTTCGCACAACTACGTCTGATAAGCGGGGAAAGAGCTGAGGATTGGCCTTTACAAAAAGAGCTGTTTCAAATATATACAGTGAGGGAAGTGTAAGAATATTATATTTTACAAAATAGGGCCTGCAGCTATCTGTTACATGTAGATCGAACATAGATCGAATGCAGCGTTCCTGGTATTTGAATGCAATTTCTTTGTCAACTGAGTTCCCCCAAAATATGACGCCGTACCTTAATATAGAGGCAACTAGTCCATGGTAAGCCATAAGTAATGTACTAGTATTCACCACTGGTGCGAGTTTATAAAGAGCATATAAACCTTTACTAATTCTTTTACAGAGTTGTTCTATGTGAGCTTTCCAATTAAGTTTTGTATCAATAATTACTCCCAGAAATTTAGTCTCATCTACTCCATCGATTTTAGAGTCATTATATCTAATATTTAATGCTTTAGCTGAAGGAAGACGTTGACTAAAATGCATAACATGAGTTTTAGCCAGATTAATTTTAAGATTATTTTCATTTATCCACGTTATAAGTAACGAAACTGATCTATTAATGTCATCTTCATAGGATGCTGCTATTTTCCATGGTACTGTGATAGTGTTATCATCAGCAAAAAGTGTAATAGGGTGTTCTATACATTTTGGTAAATCATTTATATAAATTATAAATAACAACGGACCAAGAACACTCCCTTGAGGGACTCCATAGGTAATTGTACGCCTATTTAATGAATAATTTACTTCTTTTTTTGTTTTTAGGTTGACACGAGTTATTGTAGTGATTTGTTTTCTGTCTGATAAGTATGAGGATATTAAGTCCAGAATACTTCCTCTAATCCCATAACACTCTAGCTTATCTTTCAAAATACCATGAGCAACGTAATCGAAAGCCTAGATAGACAAAAGTAAAATTAAAACGGTTTTGTCCTCCATTGGAAATATCGCCCGTTGGAAAGCACATGGTTGTTTCGCGAATCGTAGTGGTATTGAAGTAAACCTGAACTGTCAATTTTTGTATCTGCCGCCCCTTGAACATTACCGGCAAGAATTGTGATAAAATTGTGAACTGTTGAACCCTTGTAAAATTTGTGTGTCGTCATCTACTTGAATCGTGTTCTGAAGAAGGACGCCGAACTGGACCCTGTGGTAGCTATAAGATACTTCATTCATCTATTTTGGCCAATATATTTGGATGATTTGTCTAATTTAGCTCAAGCCTGACATCAGTGAAGATATCAGGTAAGTTTGCACATGTACCTATTAGTTTGATTTCATCGCTGTGAAAACACAGTGCAAATATGTCAGAGATTTGTTGTGGCTACAAGGACTGATGAATATAATCACGCGTTCACTATCATCTGCAAACAATTCCAGCCCTCCTAGCCAGATTCTGATCATAATTTGTGGTAGCAGAGCGTGGTTGTATCTAGCCGCTGTTGCATTGTTGAGTACTAACCTCAGATTAATATTGTAATCTTGTATCTTATCACATTGTAGACAGTGTTGTAGTGTTTGTCAGGTCAGTATTGCCTTTAATAGATAATATTTATTTGTATTAGTTGACCTACCTAATTTAAAGCACATTGTCATACATAACCTCAAATCAGTAATTGTTTAAATTGCATTGTTGAAATCTAACTTGAATCAGTTGTTGTAGCATTAATAAGTCAGCTTTGATTGGATACATAACAGTTATATGTATCAATTGATTTAGTTAATTGCATATATTAAGTTTGAAACATTATAACAACCAAACTTGACCTTGCATCTTGGGCGGGTCACAATGATAAACCTTGTTTGTTGTAATATACTGATAATATTGTTAGGTAACACATACAACTACTATTGTATATCTCAAATAACACAGCCAGTCTGCCTCTTGCAGGTAATTAATTAATTATTTTGAAGTTTCAACTTATTAATTTGTTGTGAGTTATAACTTTGTTTTGTGTCAATATATTGAAACTATTAATTCTGTTAAACAGTAAATACCTGCCACTTGCTTGCACCAGCAGTAAACAAGCTAATACTTTACTTTGGTTTCAAAGAATTAACAAATATTAAGTTTTAATTGATAATATTATTTAACGCTTGTCTGAGCTCTTTTGAAAACTTAATTATGTCAGCTATCAAGGACTTGCGTGTGGCTGCTGGTGCCATTGCATCAGATTTGCGCTGGTTTGCCTCAGCCAGTGCTTTGGTGAACCGGCCTGATCGCCAGCAGGCCTTACTACAAAGATATGAGCGGATCGATGATCGCCTGGCAAGTGTGGAACAGCAATTTCGTACTTTCAGCACTTGCTGTCTTAAAGTGTCAGTTGTTGACTTCACCGCTGACCAGCAAAATAGAGTCAGTGAGGATTATGCCCAGATTTTAGACCTCTATGATGCTGTCTCCAACTGTGCAAGACAGTTAATTGCCGAGAGGGACGACAACCCGCCTTGAAGCAGGAGCTTCCTAGGCCAGCACCGGGACTGGTGAGTAGGCTTCCCACTTTAGAACTCCCGCACTTTGATGGCTGCCTAGGAAGCAACCTGCGCTTCGTTAACTTATTTGACAGCCTGGTCGATGACAGGGCTGACCTTTGGCCGGCACAAAAATTGGTCTATTTGATGTCGGTTCTGGATGGGGAGGCCAAAGGCCTCATCCAGCATCTGCCCGCGTCTGACGAGGCGTACCAGATGGCTCGGGACTTAATTACCCGTAGGTACCACAACAAGCGTGGCCTCGCAGACACCCACATCGAGCAGATTTTGAGTTTGCCCACGCTCACCTGGGTCTTTGGGTTGCGCACCCAACTTTTGAACCCGCTCTTGGTGGCAATAAACGCCCTTAAGTGCTTGGATCTGCCCGTGGACCAATGGTCCTACCTATTGGTGCACATTGTGCTCAAAAAGCTGCCTGCCGACCTGAGGTCGCGATTTAAACAGCGCTTTAGTGGGGATAGTGCGACCTATCTGCCCCCCTTTGCAGACTTGGAGAGGTTTCTCGAGCATGAGTGCCGGGTCTTGGATAACTCCGGTGGTGACAGGCCGGCTAAGTCGCAGCCGCCCAAGGTCAAGGAGCAGGCTCGCCTTCACACCCGGGCCAATGTTGATCGGCGCCCTCCTCGCTTTGCAGTCACGCAGAGCCCAGCGGGGTGCTCTTACTGCAAGGTCACGGGACACAGAACGGCCAGTTGTAGGGCATTCTTGGACCTTCATGTCGCCTCTCGTAGGCGCATCGCGAATGCCCGCCGCCTTTTGCTTCTTGTGTTTGGGATCCCACTACCAGCGAGACTGCCCAAACTCTCACCCCTGTCCTCATTGTGGAGGACAGCATTTGGACATTCTCTGCATGCATGCCAGAGAGGTAGGCCGCTTGTCCAACCAGCCGACGCCGCGCACGGGCGGGTGTTTTGAAGGTAGCAACCGAGGTTCACCGGCACGCAGCCGAGATTCACCTCGCTCACGTGATCGCCACTCACCCCGTTTGGAGAACTCTCTCTCGCGCACCTGAATGTGCGACTGCTCAGCGTCACCAGCACCATGACTGCTGCCCCAGGTATTCCCCTCCTTTGGCGGAGCGTCCCAGCCTTGACTCGCGCCCACCTCATTTTGGGCGGGTGCGTCATTATGACCCCCCACAGATGGCGCGCGGATCGAGTCACCGCGCCTTTGAGGACTTCAAACCGCACCCTCGTTTTGATTTGCCTGGTCCTGGCCAACGGTCGCCGCCCAGGCAACAATAGGTCATTGACTCCTGCCCTATAACGCCAACCACCCCCATTGAGACCGTTATCCTACCAACGGTTGCTGTTAGGGTCTGGGGACCCACGGGGACCTCTGTTGTTGTCCGTGCTATATTGGACACAGGTTCAGAAGGTTGCATTGTTTCCACTTATTTGGTAGGGCGGGTTAAATTAAATATGGGCTCCTTTCCGAATTGTATACGGGGAATAGGTGACGTAGCCTCTAATGTTGAAGGGCAAATTAAGGTTTTGTTTGCCCTTGTTGAATCTTCACACCCGAGGATTAAAACCTCGGCTATTGTGCTGAAGAATATTTTGGGTATGCATCCACAGAAACAGCTACCTGCTGCTGTGGTGAATTTGACATCGGGATTGGAACTGGCAGACCCCAAATTTGACATACCAGGACAAATCGATTTGTTGATTGGCTCTGATGTCCTCGGTGGAATTTTGATTGGTGGGAAACGGGCCAACAAACATTTTTGTCATATAATCAAACCTTTTTATGACCTTGGGTCTTATTAAAGTTATATTACAGTAATTTTTTTAACTCTTCGTCATGTACTGGTGCATTATGTGTCCGAATAGTCATATACATTTTAGTCGTATAATAATGTAATATAAACGTTCTTTTGACTGTTTTTTACAACCGTCATAATATTGCATCTACGACGACGTCTATAAAACTTACTTATATAACTTTTCGTCGTATAAACGTTTTTGTAGTATAAACATCATAAAACTGACAATTTTGTCATATAATTACCTTTTAAACATCTGCTACATGGATAATAATCGTTTATACGTTGTATTTTTAACCATTATATGTAAGTCGAATAAGTATTACGATTGCAACCTGTATACATCTTCAAGTATCACAAACATGATAATACGACCGCTATTGAATTAATAATCATATTAAAAGTTTATAATAACCTTGTATACAACTTCTACCATTTGAAATCAAATTTATCATAGGTATTTAATGACTGTTTTCTACAACATGGATCGAAAACAGTAGTAAAGTATTAAAATTGTTCCTTAAATAAAAATTCATTGAACTAAGTTAGCTAGTCGTTTATTGTTTTATTATTGATCCCTAAATGAACTGTAATGGCGTACACATTTACAATGAACACGCAGTTTATAGGTCGGGAAGTCATATAGTTGTCATATAACGCAGTTATTTAATAAATTTATTCATAAAATATGAGAAAACATTAGAATTTTAAAAGCGCATAAAAATTTTGTTCCGTACTTTCCTAACATTTATCAGTAAACTTGATGGCACAATGATTTACAACTGAGGAAAGAGTTTTATCACTTCAAATTACAAATTAAAATATTAACTCAGTTGTCAAAAACACTGCCATATTAAATTAAGGTGATATATGATGTGTCATTATATTAGTTCAATATAAGTTGCATCATCTCTCTCATGACAATAACACAATAATTTCATTATATAAAAGTCATATTGTGCGACATAAAGTCGAATACACGCCGCGACAGCTATTATCCGCTTGACCGCGCACAAGTGACTATTCTCCCTTTTTCGAAATTCCGTAGACCGCGCACAAGTGACTATTTTCCCTTTTTGGTTACAGCGCTATATTCGGTCTGAATTTACTGTTTCTTTCTATTACGTAATATTTTAAATCCTTTTTCTCTGTTGTATTCAAATCATTGAACATTTCTTCATGCTAAAAATACGAAGCGAGTCTTAAAATCGTTAACCCGGAACGAAAAAATAATGTCAAATGCCACTCTTTGTTTCGCGCACTCCGTGATCACGAGCTTATCGTATGCGTGTAATTAAATATTTTTACCCGACTTCAAACAAAAAAAGAAGGAGGAGGTTCTCAATTCGGCCGGTATATATTTTTTTTCGATGTATGTACACCGATTTCGCCGAGGTTCCTGAACCGATTTACGCAATTATTTTTTTGTTTGATGCGCAATAGTTTCGAATTGGTCCCATAAAAATTTTATTCATGTAGGCCCGGTAGTTTTTATTTTATGAGCATTTTTTTATTTATTTTCACCTATCCTTAAGGCTGAAATTCCTATGAATAATAATTGTGACGGCTGGTGTCATGTCAAATTGTCATCCCTACGGTTACTAAGGACTACTGACGTCTACACTTTATGCTTCGACACGACAAACTGGCCGGTACTCAAACATAATAATTAGCAAAAAGGTTTGAGGACTATTTCATTATTTGGAAATGAAAGTTAGATGACGTAAGCACTCTGTCAAGTGTTCGCTAAATTCTCCACTAGTTGAGAACAAGGCGATGGCCGTGCTGATAATACATCCGCTTTACGTTCTAAAGGCATGGGTTCAAATCCCAATCAAAATAGTTAGTCGATTTTGGTTTTTATGAAATTTGGAAAATGTTTATGAATATTTGGCAAATAATTTTTTTTATCTTAGGTAGACTTTAAATAAATTAAAGTATAATCTTAATATATAAAATCCTTGCGTTACTGACTGACTGACAGACACGCTACAGCCGAAACTATTGGGCGCAGGAAGCTGAAATTTGTCATGTATGTTCCTTGGGGACCGTAGGGGTGCACTAAGAAGGGATTTCCCGAAATTCCACGGGATCGGCCAAAACGGCTAAATTAAAAAAAATGCAAGCGTAGCTGCTGGCGTCCTCTAGTTGGTCTATAAGTAGGATTTACATTATAATGTACAATAAAATAAAACTAATTATATAACTAAACTATCCTAAACTATAAAAAAGCAAAAGTATGAAAAGAAAAGTAAATAAAATATGATAAAAAATTAAATTCCTCCGCAACGCTGTCGAGTGGTAGCGTGCCACGTTGAATGGCAATGCTTATTCTCTCAGCGAGATATAAACCAGCCCTCTGGTCACGGGAAGCATCGATCAGCCTTCTGGCGATTTCTTTCTTTGGGAAATGTGGGTGTAATATTACACCTCTGCCTACCCCTTTGGGGATACAGGCGTGAGTCTATAAAAAAATATGTCAGACATCGGGAGTTGGGTTTTGTATACGTATTTAAATTGGATGACAATGAAAAGTTATTATGACATAGAGCTGCTCTGATGATGGAATCGAAAGGTGGCTATAGGAATAGTATAGGAACTCAGTAATTAATTGACAAAATTTTGTAGAGTTTGGGCTCGTTCTCTTCCGATGAAGGAGTCAGAAGGTGGTGATACGAACTCAGTAATTACAAAAATCTTTTTGAATTGCACAATGATGATAATGGTGACTTCAAAGACGTAAATCATTCAAGCTTTACGAATTATATGAACAGAAAGTAATTAATAAAAATGATGAACAATTTTGTCAATATGTAAGAAATTATTCCAAGTTATTTAAAAAGATTTGTCGTGAAGCTAAGACACTTTATTTAAAATCAAAAATTAAAAACAGTGACAATAAAATAAAAGCAACGTGGGATATTATAAACAATGAGACTGGAAGGGTCAAGATTAAAAGTAATGATTACACTCTTCAATTAAATAAAAAGATATTAAAGTCAGATTTTGAGGCTGCCACAGCATTTGAACATTTCTTCACAGACATTCCAGTCTCAACCACTAAATCCCTAAACTCGTCCCCTAATGAAGCCGAATCTCTATTGAAGCAAAATGTCAATAGGTGTAACATTGAATTTAGTTTTAGTTATGTCACAACTTTTAATACGCTTAATTTGAAGAAGACTAGTGATCTTTGGGGCAATTCTGTTGTGATTACGAAATCCATAATCAACACAGTAGCACCTGAACTGGCAATGATTTTCAATAGATGCATTGACTATGGTGTGTTTCCTGATCAAATGAAAAGTAGTAAAGTAATTCCGTTATTTAAATCAGGTAGCACATCTGACCCCACAAATTATAGGCCAATATCTGTGCTACCCACGTTAAGTAAAATTTTTGAAAAATTAATTCTAGGTCAGCTTCAAATTCATTTTAATAACAATAAGCTGTTACATGAAAAACAATTTGGTTTTACTAGGGTTCGCTCAACTACCGATGCTGGAGTTGAGCTTTTAGATAGTATTTTTGATGCCTGGAAGGAGTCGCATGATGCTCTGGGAGTCTTTTTTGACTTATCTAAGGCTTTTGATTGCGTGTTTCATGAAACATTGATCAGGAAATTACATTACTATGGAGTTAAGAACACTGCTTTGGATCTCCTAACATCATATTTGAGTAACAGGATACAGAGAGTTGAGGTAAATGGAAAAGTTTCTATGGGTTCAGTGGTCAAAATGGGAGTGCCGCAAGGTTCAATTCTTGGTCCATTCCTTTTCCTTGTACATATTAATGATTTGCCATACATTATGCAAAATAATGAAGAGATAGTGTTATTTGCTGATGATACATCACTTATTTTTAAACTAAGACGACAACAATCAAATAATGACGATGTAAATAACGCTCTCTCTAAAGTAGTTCAATGGTTTACAGCTAACAATTTACTGTTAAATGAAAGAAAAACAAAATGTATACGATTTTCAAGACCGAATGTAAAACAAGTTAAACCTAACATATGTTTGAATGGAGAAGAGTTGGATCTTATAGATAACACCGTATTCTTAGGCATAACCTTAGATTCTAAGCTACAGTGGGGCCCACATATAGGTCAGTTGTCGAATAGACTTAGCTCTGCAGCATACGCGGTTTACAAAATTCGTCAGTTAACTGATATAGATACGGCCAGATTAGTATATTTTAGTTATTTCCACAGCATAATGTCATATGGCATATTATTATGGGGCAACGCAGCTGACATTCAAACTGTGTTTGTACTGCAGAAGCGGGCTATTCGTGCAATCTACAGTCTTGGTGCAAGGCATTCACTGAGGGAAAAATTTAAAGAAATTAAGATAATGACTGTCGCATCTCAATACATTTATGAGAACTTGTTATATGTCAGGAAAAATATTAATATGTTTTCTAAATTCAGCGACATTCATAAATTAAATACACGAAATAAAAACAAACTTGTTCTACCTTCAACTAGACTACAAAAAATAAGTAACTCATACAAGTGTCAAAGCATACGTTTTTATAACAAAATTCCAGGCAATATTCAGGAACAAAGTATTAATAAATTCAAAGTATTTATTTAACAGAGCTTGTGTTCAAAAGCTTATTACACAGTGAAGGATTATTTAGCAGACAAAAATGCCTGGAATTGAGTTTAAAAATTATGAACTTTGACATTTTGAAATTAGTGACATGATATTTTTATTTACATTTGTAATACTAATATTTTTACATTTTGACATTTTTAATTTGACATTTGTAATTTTATTTATTTTGTTTTGACATTTAAAATTACTTAAGTAATATACTATTATTCCTAAATTGACATTCAATAATATTTTCTGACATTTTAAATATATGACATCTTATTGTTTAAATTTTTATTATTTTTTAAAATTACTTATGTAATATATTATTATTCCTAAATTGACATTCAATAATATTTTGTGACATTTTAAATATATGACATTTTATTGTTTAAATTTTATTATTTTTACTTATTGTTTGCAACATGTATTTTACTGTGTATTAGCATGTAAAGTTGTGAGTACGATGTGGGTATTATTAAACATATAAACAAGTAGTTGTGGCAACCTGTCTGATGGCTTAGGCTGACATGCTTATGCATACACCTTCTGATGGCGTGGAGGCATAGTGATACAGATCGTGCTGGCTCCCTCAATAAAGGTTGAGCCGTACGATTGCTGTTGAATGCGGGCCATCAGTGGGCCGAGTCAGTCAAAAGCGTCAGATGATTTCCTGCATTGTACTTGCATACTAAACCCTTTTTTTTGTCTGGACTTTAAAAGATCAAGAAAAGACTAAAGAAATTGAAGTGACAAAAAAAAATAATGACTCTGAGTTTGTTTCGGCTTTTCTTCTCAAGAAGTCATTTAGCTAGGAAAAGCCGGCATCATCTAGAATAGGGTTTTGACATGTATAAGTGTTGTAAACAACCAAAATGCAGAAATAAATATGTCTTTATGTCTTTATGCGGTAATGTCATTATTTGTCGATTATTAATGAGACCAAGTCTATTAGCTCTCTGCTCAAAGGCTCATTCGCTAGACGCTCTTGGATCTTACCGAGTCTAGAATTATACTGTTTAAGAGTTTCTTGACGTTAACGTGATTTCATATATATGATTTCCTGGCCAACAAACGTTTTTCAGGATCTTTAATAGTCTCACAAGAACGTAAAACTGTGTCCCGAAGAGCATTTTTACAGAGAAGACTACTTTTATCCGTTCCCGTTTCTTGAGATCTATATTTTAAGGCACGCAGCACCTTTTGTAGGTCTACCTATAACTAGTTGACAATACAACAATAGGTTCACTAAAAAGTATTAAATAAAAATAACTACGCTAAAAACAACCGACTTCAAAAACGAAAAAAGTGAAAAATAATAAATATTTAACATTAATTAAATACTACCTATTATTTATATGTGCTATTTACTAATTGGTTTGAAGTCGGTGCCAAATCAAATTTCAAAAGCCTTTAAATTAAAGAAAGCATTTTGTGATCATTTGTGATCTCAACCCCGCTGATTGTGCCTCGCGCGGATGCTTGATGCTTTAGTTTGATGGGTCATTCGCTGTGGTGGGGTCCGGAATGGTTGAGTCGACCAGACATTTATTGGCCTCGAACGCCAGGTTTGAATACTTCCAATTTGCCGGGTCTGCGACCACTCGCTCTTGAGAAGGTAGAATGCGCCTTCGACCCCGATTTTTCCTTGAATCGCTACAGCTCCCTTGACAAGTTGTTAGGTGTTACTGCTTGGATAAAGCGTTTTGTTTTTAATTTTAGGCATCCACAACAGGAACATCTGACACCGTTTCTTTCACGACAGGAACGACAGGAGTCCCTCACCTTTTGGGTTCGTTCTGTGCATTTGGCGCACTTTCAGAAGGAGATTGCTATGCTAAATTGAAGCCCTTTTTGGACGATACGGGTCTCTTGCGCGTCGGCGCAGGTTGAGTTGAGTTGTCGTCTCAAGAACGCCAACCTCCCTTACGGGGCACGTCACCCCCCTTTGTTACCCAAGGACGGTCATTTGGTACGCTTGTTGGTAACTGACCGTCACCTTCGCTGGACTTCGCTGGTCCATTTTTGGTTAAAACATTGACACTTCGTAACAGCAAGACTGTTAAGGCCTACTTGTGTGTTTTTGTTTGTCTCTCCACAAAGACCGTATACTTAGAACTGGTCTCCTCGCTTACGACCGAGGCGGTTGTAGCCACATTTGACAGATTTGTATCCCGCAGAGGGCTGCCTTCCTTGATCCGTTCTGATTGCGGCACTAACTTCAACTACGGAAATTAACTACGTCGTTCAAATAATTATAGGTGCCCTATAATTATTTGAACGACGTAGTTAATTTATTTCAAACCAACAAGGCTGATATAGGCAATAGGCTTGCGCAGGACAATTGGTGAATCAGTCCTTACATTTGAGGAACTCACAACTGTGTTTTGTAAGATTGAGGCCGTTTTGAACTCTAGGCCAAATCATTCTCTTATTCACATTTGTCGTTTCCGGTAAAAAAAATTGTCTTGCGCTCACGCCGTCTTGTAATTTTGTGTTTTTAGAATTAATTATATTGATTAACAACCTCGCAACCGTCGCTATATGAATTTGTCCGACAAGGTTATGAGCGATTGACAATAGTAAAATTAATACGGTTTTGTCCTCCATTGGAAATATCGCCCGTTGGAAAGCACATGGTTGCTTCGCGAATCGCAGTGGTATTGAAGTAAACCTGAACTGTAAATTATTGTATCTGCCGCCCCTTGAACATTACCGGCAAGAATTGTGATAAAATTGTGAACTGTTGAAACCTTGTAAAATTTGTGTGTCGTCATCTACTTGAATCGTGTTCTGAAGAAGGACGCCGAACTGGACCCTGTGGTAGCTATAAGATACTTCATTCATCTATTTTGGCCAATATATTTGTATGATTTGTCTAATTTAGCTCAAGCCTGACATCAGTGAAGATATCAGGTAAGTTTGCACATGTACCTATTAGTTTGATTTCATCGCTGTGAAAACACAGTGCACATATGTCAGAGATTTGTTGTGGCTACAAGGACTGATGAAGATAATCACGCTTCCACTATCGTCTGCAAACAATTCCAGCCCTCCTAGCCAGATTCTGATCATCAAGTTAATTAGAAATTCAATTGACATAATTATGTCAATTACAAATATGAAACAAAATCATTATTATTGAAATCGTGTGAATGTCAATAAAGCCTACAAAAATATCAAAGAAAAAAAATAAGGTCAGTTATAGTAATAATAATTAATATCATGTCAATGTCAATAAAGTCTACAAAAATATCAAAGAAAAAGATAATAATGTTAGTTATAGTAATAATAAGTATGTCAAAATTTACACAATGTTAAAACCTAATATACAAGTCACAATTAGTAGGCAGTAAGCACATCCCCCCCGTGGGATCTCCACCTTGTCGTGGTGGGGGGGCTCAGTAACCGTGGGTTTGAGGTACACCCACGGTGAAGCTAAGCGGGACCCCGAGAGGGGACGCTCCACGTGGGCTTGGGTGAGGTCTGCGTAGGATGCGTCCAAAGTGCGGGTGCGGGGGACAGTTCTGTCTGTCTCTCGCACTCGGCTGCGGTCGCGAGAGGAGAGGTGCGTCGGTGTTGCGTTGCCGCGCGCCCTATCTCCCGCGACCAAATGGGGGCGCACCAATGTTGCGTCGCAGTGGTGCCGCAGAGGAAGAGGAGATGCGGTGTTGCGTTGCCGTCCTCCCTATCCTCTGCGGCCGCTGAGTTTTTTGACGGCGGAGCCCAACACCTTCATCCGCCGCCAAGGGGGTTTTGTTCGGGGCCTGCCTGACCATCTGACGGGCCAATACCCGTCGAGGGGTTGCGACGAATGCTTCGGCGATACCCGACCCTCCGACACACGGGTACATGAGAAAGTCGAGGTTGTTTTTAGTGGTAACACCACATACTCCGACTCTCTTTTCCCCAAGAGTCGGAGATCCAATGGGATTTTCCACCTCGTAAAACAAAAAAAAAAAAGGCAGTAAGCACATCCCTCCGTGGGATCTCTACCTTGTCGTGGTGGGGGGGCTCAGTAACCGTGAGTTTGAGGTACAACCACGGTGAAGCTAAGCGGGAGGGAACGCTCCACGTGGGCTTGGCTGAGGCCTGCGTAGGATGCGTCCCAAGGTGCGGGTGCGGGGGACAGTTCTGTCTGTCCCTCGTAGTCGGGTGCGGTCGTGGGAGGAGAGGCGTGTCGGTATTGCGTTGCCGCGCGCCATATCTCCCGCGACCAAATGAGGGCGCACCATCGTTGCGTCGCGGTGGGGCCGCAGAGGAAGAGGAGATGCGGTGTTGCGTTGCCGTCCTCCCTATCCTCTGCGGCCGCTGGGTGTTTTGGCGGCGGAGTCCAACACCTTCATCCGCCGCCAAGAGGGTTTCGTTCGGGGCCCGCCTGACCATCTGGCGGGCCAATACCCGTCGAGGGGTAGCGAGGATTGCTTCTGTGAAACCCTACCCACCGACACATGGGTACATGAGGAGCACGGGTTGGTTTTTAGTCAGTGAGAGTCTGACAGTCCCTTTCGTCCTTCCCCCCCAGGGCGGAGGGACTCCATGAGGATTTTCCAAAACGACACCAAAAAAAAAAGGGCAGTAACATACATACATACATACATAGACTCACGCCTGTTTCCCGGAGGGGTAGGCTGAGACCGCCGAGAGAGCGCCATTTGCAACGATCCTGACATACATCTCTTGCTTCATTCACTCCCATCAAGTTTCTCATGCATGTTCTTCTGTTTAGGGTACTTCTGACTTGTCCTTTTTTAGGATGTCCCCAGTCTGGTCAGAGAACGTCCGCCTAGGTCTTCCCCTTCGTCTTGTCCCATTCACACTTGCCTTATATATCTTCTTTGTCAGTCTTTCGTCATCCATCCTCTCCATGTGCCCAAACCATCTTAACATGCCTTTCTCAATGCTTGTCACTACATCTTGTTATACCCCACACCACTCTCGTATCACACAATTCTTTACTCTGTCGGTCAAAGACACACCACATACTTCTCAGTGCTCTCATTTCTACAGCATTCATTCTACTTTCAAGTCTCTTCTGCCATACCCAACTTTCACTACCATACATAAGGGTAGGCACTAACACCCCTCTATGCACAGCCAAACGCGCCTTTTTGGACACGTTTTGACTGTTCATAAACGCCTTCAGAGCTCCATTCACACTATTACCTGCATTAACTCTTCTTTCAATATCTTTTTCATTCTTACCATCTCTTGTAAACAACAAGTAAACAAACTCATTCACTTGTTCCACTCGCTGTCCATCGATCAAAACATTACAAGCCGTAACGCATTCCTCCTTTTCAAAAACCATAACTTTCGTTTTACTTACATTCACTTTCATTCCTTTCCTCTCTAACGAACCATGCATGATTGTTACCATCTCGTGCAACTCCTCCGCTGAAGATGCAAGTATTACCTGATCATCAGCATAAAGGCGGCATTTGACGAGTAACCCGTCAAATGCCTCCGTTAAGGATGAATATCCTTAATCCGCAGTCACTATGTTTTAAATCTTGCAAACAACTTTTCATGAAGAGGTTAAACAGCCACGGCGACGCTACACATCCCTGTCTAACAACTTTCTCGATGGTAAACCAGTCACTGTATGCCCCGTTTATCCTCACACAAGCTCTAGAATCCTCATAAAGGGATTTCAGAGCTCGAATGAAGCTGCTGTCCACCCCATTCATTGACAGCACCGACCACATTTCATTCCTCACCACTTTATCGTACGTCTTTTCCAAATCCACGAATGCGCAATAGACCTTTTGACCATTGGCTAAAATCTTTTCGGCTATGCTTTGCAAGGAAAAAACCTGATCCGTACATCCCACACTCTTTCGGAATCCCGCTTGTACATTCCATATTTTCTTGTCGGTTTTTTTCATTACTCTTTCAATCAGTACCTTTGCATACAATTTGTCAACAATGCTGAGAAGGCTAATGCCTCTATAGTTTTTGCAGTCTTGTTGCGAGCCTTTTCGTTTATAAAGAGGCACAACTACAGCTGTGGCCCAGTCATTAGGTACTCGGCCGGTGCTCCAGCACAAGTTATATAACCGCTGCAACTGACCAACTATGATGCGCTGTCCAGCCATCAGCATTTCGACTGTAATCCTATCATATCCTGCAGCCTTACCTACTTTCATACTTCCCAGTGCCTTCACGATCTCATCCACGCCAATAACGCTTTCATCATTGCTATCGTTACCATTCATTTCATCGGTCGGTGTCTCTATCGCCGTTCTTTCAAATAACCCTTCAGAATACTCTTTCCATCTCTTCAGCACGCACGATTCACTATTCACTATCCTTCCATTCTTGTCTCTGATCGATGTGTATTCTGAGGATTGAGTTCTTCCTCGAACTGCACGAACGGATTTCCAGAAAAACTTAATGTTTCTCCGGAAATCGTCAGATAATCTGCTATCAAACTCATCTTTCTTTTCCTCTTTTTTCCTTTTAACCATTTCTTTCACTATTCTTTTTGACCTAACAAACGCCTTACTTGCTTCGTCTATGTCCTCGCTTGTTGCTTTTCCCATTCTTTCATTTGCTCTGACAGCCAACCAATCTAACCAAGCTTTCTTCTTCTCTGCCACTGCTGATTGTACATCCTTGTCCCACCATGGATTCTTAACCTTTCGTATTTTCCTTCTCTTGATCACACCACATACTTCAGACGCTACACATACTACCTCTTCTTTAAAGGACTGCCACAATTCATCCATATCAATTATGCCATCGAATCTCTCAAATCTTGCTATCAATCTTCGTTTATACTCATCTTTCACATCTTTCTCTTGTAGATTTTCTACTTTTATTCTTTCCAAGACTCTATTTTTGTTATGCTCTCTGTGTCGCCATACTTTAAAGAGCCCACTTTTCCGGCTCAACACCAAGAAGTGGTCTGTGTGGATGCCGATACCTCGATACACCCTTGTATCCAACACATTCTTTCTCAATCGTTCATCTACAATACAAAAGCAATCATACTTCTTCTAACATTTTTCGCCACACGCGTATACATATGTATCCTTTGGTGATCAAACATAGTGTTTGTCATACAAAGTCTTCACTCCAAACAAACCTCAAGCAGTGCTTTTCCATTTTCATTCACACTCTTATCACCAAATGCACCTAACACCTTTTCAAATCCATCTTGTTTTACTCCCACCCATCCATTGAAATCCCCTAACAAGATCAATCTTTCGTTATCCTTACATTTCCTCAAAATCTCTCTTAAACTCTCCCAAAACTCCTGCCTTTCGTCTTGCTCTTGCTGTGACATACCCGTAACTATATTGACCGGGGCGTACACTCCAATAACAAAGACACGAGTAAGTCCTACTTTCAATCTCATCCATAGTAGCCTAGTATTTACACATTCAAACTCTTTTACATACACATTCATTCGCGCAGATAGTATTACACCAACTCCCTTGCAGGCTCTGGTGGTACTATCTACCCCAGACCAATACGCCGTATATGCGCCATGCTGGGTGGTGTCACACCCTTTCCTTTTTGTTTCATTCACATAAAGAACATCAATCTTTCTATCATCCATCATCTGACATACTTCATCCAATTTGCCGTCCATCCCTCCTCCAACGTTCAACGTTGCAAACCGGCTTTCCGAAGGCCGCTTTTCGCCCTTGCGGGGAACGAGACGTGACGGATTGCGAACCGCGTCGCCGCCGTATGGAGAAGAAGTAGCTTTTGTTCCCATAGCGTTCCCACGAGATGTAGGGATCTAGACTGTCCACCCCCGCAGAGCCCTTTACGGGGGTAAGGCGGAATATCAGCTGTGCCCTGTGACCGCTAACACAGGCACCCTCCGTTTACGACCAGCCCTCTGGCCACGAATCCCTCGGCAAGGGTCGGTTCACACCTTAAATCGGGGTTTTGTGTCAGGTATGCTCCCTAGAAGTTGGTTTAATTTCGGAGTTTTTCTTCTCCTAGATAAGTTGCCAACCAAGGCTAACGAGGCCCATCTCCCCGAACGTTTGGTTTAATTTCGGAGTTTTCCTTCTCCTAGACAGGTTGCCAACCAAGGCTAATGAGGCCCATCTCCCCGATTAGTAGAAGGGCAGTAAGCACATTACATAATGCTTTTATCATTAAGAAATTCATCTTACATTTGGCAGTCAGGAGTGTCTTTATAAATCGTTTAAATTGTGTTATATTGAGGGTCTTGCATGAATTAGGTAATCTGTTATAGATTTTTGGAGCCAGCCAGAAAGTACTTTTGCTATTGAATGAACTCATTGTTAGTAAACGTTAAAGCTGCTTTGAACTTGATATTTAAAGAAATAGTAATAAGACATAGCTTCGTTAAATAAATATATACCTAATTAAATTTGTTGCAAATAAATATAAACATATGGTTCCCACCAAGAACTTAGGGTCCCAAGCCAATCTCACCTGCAAGTGGTGCACCTGCCGATCAACGGACGAGGCTCTGGCAATCAAAATATCCCGAAAAGCAGCAATAGGCTCGCCACCTATTACGTGGGATCAAAACACTGGCGAGAAGTGGGCGTTTAATATGCCTCTGCCTACCCCTTCGTGGAAACAGGCGTTAGTCTATGTATATGTATGTAAATATAAACATCAATTCAAACGTTTAAAGAAACAATTACTAATTTTGAAATGTGGTGGTTCAGTTGGCGAATAATGGACTCATGCAAAAAGTCCAAGATCTACGACAAAAATGTCAATGAGAGAGTCAAAAATAGATTGAAGATGACAAATATGATACTTGAGTTAATTTCGTAAATATTGTATCAAAATCTTATGATAAGTACAATTCTATACGTAAATGATTAAATTATTACTTATTCACAAAACACAATGAGCAATAATGCCTTAAAATAATTTTAATCCGATCGAGTTATCTCATACCATGTTAAATTATGTACGAATATTACGAAATGTGTACGCGGATTACATTAAATGGCAATCTCTTTAAAAGTACTTGACAGGGAAAGCGATTAAAACGAAATAAACGGCAAGTTCAAAATAACAAACCATCATGAAAATAGGTATGTATATAATTATGTATAAATCAAATAAAATTTAAAACGAGATGTAGTACCATTTTTACAACATCAATGACAGACCACTTTATTTGCAACACACTGTGCAAAACCATTTATAAGTCAAAAACTTCAATATGACTACTCAAAAATATTTCAGAGCCTAACGCAATTAGAGACATAAAGCGAAACGCTTTCAAAACGTACATGTCACTGAGAGCCTGTTATTGGCGTACAAACATACTATCCATTACATGGAAAACTAGAAACAAAACCTTATTGTAATTGTGATAAAGTAGAAAATCCAATTTTGCAAGTGTGAAGTAAATTTTTGTTTCGCAAAGCTGGCCAGAGACAAATGACAGTGATATTGGCAGTTAAACCGACTAGCGTCGGTGGACGTTTTTTGTCCAGAGTTTTTAAGTTCGGCCCACTCTGTGCGGCATAAAGACTGCAGTGTGTGTTAGATTGTTTGATACGATCCTTAAATTTGCTCGATCTCTTTGCTGAATATCTTGGTCGGTTTATGGGCAAATATACGTCTTTATTTTGCTTGTTTCTGCATTAATGTAAAACTTTTGTAAAAAAGATACACATTAAAAGTTAAGGTTTACTTAAACAAAATGCAAATCAACTTATAATTGAATTATTGGTAAAATGATTACCAAATAAAAAAATATCTTAAGAATAGAACAACTTTCACAAGCAGACAGAGAGCAATGTTATGTATCATAACAATATATATGCAGAATAGTAATTCCACCTACACAACAGTATTGATATTTCTTATAATAATACTAGAGGACGCCAGCAGCTACGCCTGCATTTTATTTAAATTTACCCGTTTTGGCCGATCCCGTGGGAATTTCGGGAAATCCCTTCTTAGTGCACCCCTACGGTCCCCAAGGAACATACATGCCAAATTTCAGCTTCCTGCGCCCAATAGTTTCGGCTGTAGCGTGTCTGTCAGTCAGTCAGTAACGAAAGAATTTTATATATTAAGATGATTACACAAACACACTACTCTGTATCCGTAATTTGAGACAGGTTGGTGACTAAATCATCGTGTTTTGATACCTAACACAAAATCATTTCACGAGTTTGTTGACTAACATAGGTAATGTAAAGGCAGACACACAAGGATGTAAATAAAAAAATCGTAGCATTCACATTTTAATACGCACACATAGACTCACGCCTATAATCCCGAAGAGGTAGGCAGAGGTGTATTTTTCTACACCCACTTTTCGCCAGATATACTTTAGTCCCACGTAATAAGGGGCGAGCCTATTGCCGTACCGGGCACATTTCCAGACTCCGTGCTGCTACTGAGAATTTCGTGACAGAAAATCCCAATAACACTGCCCGACCCAGGAATCGAACCCGGGACCTCCCGATCCCACGCGCACATTTATGCCGCGAGACCAACGAGGCAGTCGTATAGGGTTTGATGTCGAGTTTTCCGTCTCTACGCAAAGATGGTATATGCATCGTGTTATCCCTTAGTCGCCTCTTACGACACCCACGGGAAGATAGGGGGTGGTTACACTTGTATTCTATGCCGTCAACCACACGGCTATGCACACTACTAAAAGCATACGCAGCACTAATAAATTAAAATTATTATTTGATAATTTAGTGCAAGCAGCACTCGACATTATTATTCTACATTGATATCAATACACGTTCAAAACGGACAATTTATTTCATGGTTCTAAATGCACTCTAAATTCTATTAAGCCCTTTAAACAGGCACAAT
The DNA here is from genome assembly GCA_944739405.2 of Euclidia mi. Taxonomy (NCBI): domain Eukaryota; kingdom Metazoa; phylum Arthropoda; class Insecta; order Lepidoptera; family Erebidae; genus Euclidia; species Euclidia mi. Next base: position 66,181,933 of record OX123193.2, on the reverse strand, counting down.
GATTTATACCGTTTGCACCACGGTGCGGCGCTTGTACCGAGTCATATAATTCATTTTAATGAGCGTTTATTAGACAAGTACACATCGAGCCGCGTGTTCGGGCGAAGTTATTATGTTAGTGTAAAATGTTAGGGGGCTATACACCAGTAAAGAGTTTAAAAACAAGAAGAATTTTAGTAAAATTTGTTTTAAAAAAGCTTTGAGGAGTTACAGGGCAATTTGGAAAAGGAATTTCTTTAATAAAGAACTGCGAAAAGTTAAATACCTCATTTGAATTGTCATACAGCGTAGTGCAGTGCATTGGTGGTCGAATGCCTCTCATAATTTGTATCACAATAGCGAGTCAATAGAAAGATTAGGCCTACTATGCCACGCTGGCTAGACAGGTTGTTTGATGTCGTGTTATCCGTCTCATTCTAAAGATACTATTTGTTTCGTGTATCTTCCTTAGCAGCTTTTAACGACACCCACGGAATTATATAATAGGGTAGATATAGAATTACACCAAAATAAAGTCCATTTGTATACTTAGTAACTTAAAACTACGATTTATGTCCAACCGGTGCTTATCGCCAAGGGCGCTTTCTTCCTGGCAACCTTAGGGTGGACCTTTTGTATTCTTAATTCATCACCATACACATAAATTTATTAGTCTTTCGACTGTGGGTCAAGGGATTTCGACTGCAAGCCTTCCATTTTCTCCTTCTACTATAATTTGTTTCTTCGACATATCTCATGTGGTATGGTATGTCGGGTTAGGAGATGGTAAGTAAAATAACCGTTGTGTGTAACTCACATTTTAATATTACTCACAAGTCACTAAACAATCAACAATTATTACAATTTCTATCAAAAACTAGCGTCCACCGTTCACGTGGCTGCGAGCGCCTGTTCAGCTGTTTCCTGCTTGACTCCGATTAAAAAAGTGCCCACCTCGCCAGTGCCTGGTGTTCGCTATGGCAATGTCAATCTTCTATTCGACCGGTATCAACCTCCAATAGTAGTATATGAGTTTACCCATTGAGGTTTTCCTACAAATTTATATAGTACGCAGAGAACTGTACGATTCTTTGCCCAAAGAATCAACACTGCCATATAGCGTGGCAATGCCAAACATCTGGGCAAGTTACTCGATGACAGTGATGCGACAGATTGCTACAATGCCAAGACCTATCGATTACGTTGTAGATATTTAAACATATAAGCCATTAAGGCAGCGATAGCCAAGTGGATATACCAACAGACTGCCATGCAGAGGGTATCGGGACCGAATCCACGGCGCGCACCAATGACATTTCGGAGCTATGTGCGTATTGAATTGTTAATTATCGCTTGTCCCGTGCCTCGGAGAGCACGTTAAGCCGTCGGTCCCGGTTGTCATGAAGGTCTTTGACAGTCGTTACAGGGCATCAGTACCTTCTAAATAAACTGACACTAGTCTAAACCATGGAATATCGCTATCCCTTCGGGTTGCGGAGGTCAGACAGGCAGTGGCTCTGTGGAAAAACTAATATTTAGCCAAATCCAGTTAGACCAGTAAGCGGACCCCAGATTGAAACTGGAATAACGCTAAAAGGATGACGATAAGCTAGTTTTTTTTTTTTTTTTTTTTTTTTTTTTTTTTTTCAAGGAAACAAACAGCTTTGATAATACACATATACAAGAATGTTTACATATTACTTTAGCCAAAACAGTCTCCCACGATAAAAATTACATAGCGAAGACTATAGAAAAGGAACAATTTGTACAATGTTAGGTATAGACGCAGTAAATTATTCTAGTACACACTACATTTGAGCATACTGAGTTTTAAAAACTAGGTACTTATATATCTAAAGCAATGGCTTCGATGGCTGAGATAATAATAAATTTATCTCAGCCATCGCAGACATCAAAAAAGCAAACAATATTACAAATTTCAAAAAACAATCAATCAGAACTAACATCTTGTTTTATGGAAGTATTAAAACCGGTAAGCTTACAGTTGAATATATCAATATGAGCATATCGAGCGTTATGCGTGTTGCAAGCCCTTACCAAAAATCTATTTCTTGAATAATTTGTTCTGCAAGAAGGCACGGTAAATATAGCTTTGGAGCGACTAGGACATTTAAATAATATGCGACTTAGAAGGAAAGGAGAATCGATTAAGTTATTTATAATTTTAAACAATAATACTTGATCTTTGTGCTCACGCCTCAACCTTAGTGTTTGTGTTGGTATGTTAACGTTATTAAATCTATACTGTAGCCTTTTCAAAAATCGATGTTGAATTTTTTCAATTTGTTCTATATACGTAACATACTGTGGATTCCATACAGTGGATGCATATTCCAAGTGACTTCTAACTAATGAGTTATATAGCATAATATACGTAGTTTTATCTTTAAAATCCTTACACTGTCGAAAAATGAAACCCAACATTTTATATGCTTTGGCTGAGATTTTGTCAATATGAGAAGCAAAGTCTAGCCTACTATCAAGGTACACTCCCAGATCCCTCACCTCGGTCTCTCTGTCAATCAGAGTATCATTAAGTTTATAATCAAAATGTATTGGAGTTTTTTTACGTGTAAAAGTTATAATGTGACATTTATTGATGTTTAATTTAAGATAATTAGCTGAGCAAAATTCACAGAAACTATTCAATTCCTTTTGAAATAGATAACAATCTTCAACGGTCTTAATAAAAGTAAATATTTTAGTGTCATCGGCGTACAGTAATGCCTTGGAATAACTAAAGCAGCGTACGATTTCGTTGATGAAAATATTAAAAAGGAGAGGACCGAGGTGGGAGCCCTGGGGCACACCAGATGTTACAGGGACAAAGCTTGAAGTATACCCTTTCATAGCTACAGCCTGAGATCTATCCCGCAAATAGGAGGTCAACCATCTCAGGAGGTCACCGTGTATACCGACATTTTCCAATTTCTTTATTAACTGACTATGTGGTATTTTATCAAAAGCCTTGGAAAAATCGGTATACACGGTATCCACCTGATAACCTTTATCAATTGCCTCTATCGTGGATTCTAAAAACTCACAGAGATTAGTCTCTGTCGATCTACCACTTATAAAACCATGCTGACTTGGTATTATCAGCGGCCTCATCGCCGGAAATAACGAATCGTAAACTATCTTTTCAAAAAGTTTAGGTATAACAGAAAGTTTGGAGATACCACGGTAATTAGCAATATTATGCTTGTCGCCATTTTTAAAGATCGGAGTAACACTTGATTGTTTCCATATTCTAGGCATAACACCAATTTTTAATGAAACATTAAAAAGCAGAGCGAGAGGCTCAGCTAAAACTTCACAACAACGCTTTAGAAAAATCGGATGAATACCGTCAGGACCAGTTCCCTTGTTGTCGTCAAGGTTTTTCAGATACTTTTCAACAACAGAGCTATCAATGTAAACTGAACTTATAATACAACCACTACTTGCAGCATCATTTGGTGTTCTATAATTTGACGGAGACTCAAACACAGATTCAAAGAATGAATTGAATAAATCGGCTATCTGTTGACCATCAGATGCATGAGTATCACCTAAGTACAAAGTGTCAGGAATATCGGCGTTTATCCTTTTTGATTTTATAAATGACCAGAAATGCTTAGTATTGAATTTAATGTTGCTCTCGGTGTTCTCAATAAACTTTTCATAACACAAAGCCTCATGCGTTTTGACATCACGACGCATGATCGAATAACTATAGTAATCACTCTGTCTGCCATAGATTTTCCATTTTCTATGTAATTTTGATTTCCTATTTACTAATTTTATTAAATCTTTGTTAAACCAAATTGGGTATCTATTATTATTGTTGAATATTTTACGAGGCACTAATCTATGAATAACGTCATTAATGATTCCATAAAAATTATTGACAGCGAGCTCAACATTATTGGGATCAAGGTGAGTTTTCCAGTTAACTTTTGAAAGTTCGTCATTTATCTGGTTATAATCAGCTGCATAATAACGTCGTATTATTCGGGGAGCTGAACAGAGACCGGACGTATAACTTATATTTATATCAATAGACAAAGAAGGGTGGTGTCCGTCCTCAGGCAAAGACAATGGTTCTACACGCTGCACTGAACATTCTGAATCTGATATTACCAAATCTAGTTGCCTATTATTCATATTGCTAACATGATTATATTGTGACCAATCATTAAAGCACAAAAACGCAAATATCTGAGATGTCAAAGCATTTTCATGCGGATTTTCGAGACGCAATTTATTGTCAAACGAGTTATGGTTACGTACCCATTTTGCAAATGTTATGTTGAAATCACCAATTAATAAAAATCTGTCATTGGGAAACTCAATTTTGAGGTCTGAAATATATTCACAAAATGATAGTAAAGCATCAGACTGATTTATGCTCTGTGGAAAATAACAACAAAATAGGCGCAACATCGTTGTTGTAGGAGCTTGATTTAGTAAGACATTAATACAGGTGACGCTGCCATCAAACAATGAAGGTAATTTTCTCAATCCTTGCATACTTACACTTACACTATCCCGGCGAGTTGCTATTAATGTCCCGCCACCCATCCCCATTGACAGATTAGCGTAGTCCCGATCAGTACGATATACGTTATAACGATAATCGAACAATTCAGCGTCATATATTCCCGGTAACAGCCAAGTTTCACTCAAACAAATAATGTCATAATCAGAGTTCATCATATTTTTGAAAAATATTTTATGTTTTGTCCGAAGACCTCTAACGTTCTGATAAAAAACACTAAGACCCATCAAAGACAGTAAATCCAACTAGTATACCCGTTAAAATATTTAAATAAAAAGAAAATGTGCAGTAAAAACAATTCTCAAATTTTCTCCATGTATGTATATGATATACGCCCGTAATCAACTCCAAGACAAGCTGTTTCAATAGGCAAAAGTAATATAAAGTATTTCTTAGCAATGCTTGCAACAACACAATAACACCATTTTTTTTTTTTTTTTTTTTACCGTGCTCCTCATTTACCCATGTGTCGGAGGGTAGGGTTTCACCAAAGCATTCCTCGCTACCCCCCGACGGGTATTGGCCCGCCAGATGGTCAGGCGGGCCCCGAACAAAACCCCCTTGGCGGCGGATGAAGGTGTTGGGCTCCGCCGCCAAAACACCCAGCGGCCGCAGAGGATAGGGAGGACGGCAACGCAACACCGCATCTCCTCTTCCTCTGCGGCCCCACCGCGACGCAACGATGGTGCGCCCCCATTTGGTCGCGGGAGATAGGGCGCGGGGCAACGCAACACCCACACGCCTCTCCTCCCGCGACCGCACCCGACTGCGAGGGACAGACAGAACTGTCCCCCGCACCCGCACCATGGGACGCATCCTACGCAGGCCTCTACCAAGCCCACGTGGAGCGTCCCCTCCCGGGATCCCGCTTAGCTTCACCGTGGGTGGCTTCTAACCCACGGTTACTGAGCCCCCCCACCACGACAAGGTGGAGATCCCACGGGGGGGAACACAATAACACCATGACAAAATATACAAAAAATATTTTTACCTTGGGACACATTAAATATAAGTACAATATATTTATGGAAGGTATATGAATTATATAAAGTGTTAGCTTGTAATATTAAACAACGCAAAATAACAGTAACAATCGCAAAATAAATTTTGCTTATGTGATTTTGTTTAACGATTCGTTGGACGTGATATGTATGATCGGCGATTGGTCACTACGCCGCACCATGATTGTACAATTACGAATCCAGCAGTACGCATAACCTTTCTCTCTTGCCAAACGCTTAGCTTCTCTGAGTAGGTACTTATTCGTCGCCGAAAGATGGTCATTAAAGAATATCTTTTTGCTACTCTGTGCGCCCGAAATACCAATGTCGCCTGCCGTACAGTTTTTCAACTTACGTAATGACAATAAAAAATCGTCTTTTTTGTATCTTGAGTGCATTTTTAAGATTATCGGTTTCGGGGTCTTATTTTCAACGTCGTTTTTTACTGCTACCCGGGTGATAAAATCAATGTCGGTGTCTATGTTAATGGTAAAATTGCATTTCTGCGCCAGAGATTTCACCAAATTCAATAGGTTTTCACCTTTCTTCTCCGGAACTCCATTAATCTGTATGTTAGAACGACGAACCCATTGTTCATTTCGACGATTGCTCTCAGATATGTCCTTCACATTCAAACGCAAGTCATCAAGTTCCTGCTTTAACTTCATATTCTCATCATTGAGGTTAGAAATCTGTGCATTCAAAGATGTGATAGACGACGCAAAACCATTCATTTTTACTTCCAAAGCGCTAACAGTAGTTGACAACTTCAACAACTGGTCCTTAACATCTGTTTTCAGGGAATCGAACGCCAATTGTAACGCATTGAATTTAGTATCAAAATGTTCTAAAATAGCATTGGCGTCGATATTAATAATCGAATGCGCCGAAGAACTGCAATCGGTACGTGGAATCTGAGGACTTATTATATTCTTCTTACTTTTACATGGGGGACATTTCCATTTTATTTTATTCATAGGTAATATCTTCTTGAAATCAATTTCATTAAGTCCCACACATACGTAATGGAAAGTGCCTTGACATGCAGAACATTTAATCACATCCTCTGCCTTTAAGAGTTGTGTACAGTGTTTACATTCCATTTTTGTACACCTCAATTTATTGTCGTGGATCAATGGAGTAATATTTTTATTAAGTAAAGTATAAACAATCACTTTAATAATTCAGGAATGAAGGCAGATCGACGTAGTGATTCAAAACAGCTGGTGAAAGTTCGCGGCCAAAAGGTTGTAAGCGCCGCGCATGTCGCATCACTTACGCGTTTCAACACACAGCTCCGATTAGTCACTTGTTACTATTCTTTATAAATAATTTATTTGATATTTCACTATGTAATTGTAGAAAAATATCGAAAATTTTTGGGTCACTGTAGCTATTGATAGTTTATGATGGTAATTCAATAGTCTTCGCACTTTAATAACACTTATTTACCGGTTTTTTAATTAAAATTATCGCACAGAAGTGTCGCGTGCAAAAGTAATGTAGGTACGATTAAATTTTGTGCACATGAGTTTTTTATGTTCTACCAAATAAAACCATTTATGAGTAATTTTAATTTACAAAATTTTATCTGCATTATAAATTTTCCAAGTCTCAACGTATTATAAACACTCACAAAGCAACAAATATCTCGTTTCGGTATTTGTACAGTGTTGAATTTTAAGTTAAGATAAGATAAGATAAGATAAATGTTTATTTGTTTGAACATAGTGTACATGATATGCAAGATGTTATAATGTAATACAGTTTCATATGTTCAGCCTGATACTGGCGTACAAATATAATAAGTGAATTACAATACAGTTTTTTTTCTTAATTCCAAACAAATAAGTCAATTCATTAAATCTCTAATACACTCTACAATACAATACTAATTGCAATAGTTGAAATATTTTTCACAAAACACAATATAATAACAACTTTTAAATTTATAAACATTTTAATGAATTGAGATTAAATACTGCAAATTACATTATAATCAAAATATTTAATTTAATGTTAAGAAATAAGTTGCAATCAAAATTAAATCATTATTTAAAATATACAATGTAATATATACTCAGTGCTTGTTAATGTCAAACTTGAATACAAATGTCAATATTGAATATAAAAGCTAACATTGAATAGAATATAAATTTTATGTCAAAATTAAACTATGTCATATTAAATAGGATACAATATCACAATTATATAGTAAAATTTATTTATTTCTGCTACAAATATAGTTGTTATTCTAATATGTTTTCTTTAAGGAAGTCTGATATATGATAATAGGCTTTCATTAATAAATAATTTCTAAGTTTTGTTTTAAATTGTATCGTATTCAAATCTTTCCATGATTCAGGTATTCTGTTGAAGACAATAGGAGCCATACAAAATACGCTTTTTCGCATTAATGTAGTTTTTGAGTCATGTAAGCAGAGTCTACTTTTATTTCTTCTGTTTCTGGGAAATACATCGGATACTCGTGGAAATAGCTCACTATTAGTCTTAACAAACATAGCTATTTCTAAGATATACAGACATGGCAAAGTCAATATTTTATATTTCCGAAAATATGGGTAGCAGCTGTCAGTTGATTTAAGTTTGAACATTGCTCGTATGCACCGTTTTTGTGCCTTAAAAGCTACTTCATTTTCTGTACTATTCCCCCAGAATATAACTCCATATCTCAGGATTGACTCTACTAATCCGTAGTAAGCAGTTATCAGTGTGTCTACACTCACGATAACTGATAGTTTGTGTAGAGCATAGGCCGCAGTACTAATTCTATTACTAAGTGATTCTATTTGTGATTTCCAATTTAACTTTGCATCTATTAATAGTCCTAGAAATTTAGTCGTATCACTCGAGTCTATATTTATATTATGGCAGTTAACATTAAGATCTTCCATTGGCAGCACGCGTTGTCTGAAATGCATAATCTTTGTCTTTTTTAAATTAATATTTAAATTATTATTATGTAACCATTTTGCTACTGATGCTAGAGTACAATTGATATCGCTTTCATATGATTCTATTCCTTTGCAAGCAATTGTTAGTGTACTATCATCGGCAAAAAGCGTCATGGGGTTATTTGTTACAGTGGGTAGATCATTTATGTACAAATTAAATAGTAAGGGACCCAAGACACTACCTTGGGGGACACCATATACTATGTCACGCTCTTTTGACCTGTATATTTGTTCCCGTTTGGTGACCATATTAATATTTCTAACCTCAGTGATTTGCTTACGGTTCTGTAAATAAGATTTCATTAGATCAAGAACGTTACCGCGAATACCGTATGCTTCTAATTTGGCGACAAGCGTACTGTATTGGACACAGTCAAAGGCACGTGTCATATCGCAATAGATGGCTGCTACAGGTGTTCTGCTGTCTACATAAACCATTACAGTGTGTAAAAATTCGTAAATTGCAATGTTAATATTTTTGTTTTGCCTGAAACCTTTTTGAGCATTATTTAATATATTATATTGTTCCACATAAGTATAAATTTCTTTGTGAATATATTTTTCAAACACCTTCGCTATTACTGGTATTAGTGCGGTTAAGTTATTATAGTAAGAAGTTATTCGGAGGATTCGGTGGTTTAACTACAAACAACAAATAATGCACGGTTCTAACAAAAATGCAGCCAAATCTCTTTAAATTTAAACCGTTTGTAGTCATTTTTTAGCTAAACACACAAACACCTGTAATAACAACTATTCACGGAGCCACAAAGGCGTTGCAATGTGTTTCATGAGTTATATTAGCGTTACCATTGGTAATAGATTTATCGCTTACTGTTGTAGTTACGTTGAAGATTTAAAAGAGCAGTAGGAAGCAGACCATTGTGGTGCTCCATGCAAGAGTAGACTCGTAGAAAAAGCATCGTCGACTGCCGAAAGTAAAACAGATTGAGCAATTTTTTTTCATTTAGAGTAACTAATACAAAAACTACTTTACAAGTACCTACGAAATAAAAGTGTCTGGTTAATATTGGGTTCAAACTTTTTCAAGACGACAACTTATATGTTTACTTCTCTTTCTTTTCTTTATCAGGTTTTTAATAGAGTTTTACTGGCAATTTAAATGTGGCTGTCAATTTTATATTGATGGTCACACTTTGTCCACTTCTGTTTGCCCTAAATGAACTGAATAACCGAGAATTTGAACTAGTCCAAAACTATTAGATATTTTTGTGAATTACTTGCTGATTGAGTTTGATCGAAGTAAAACCAACCAGTTTTAAAATTGGGATGGAATTTCATAACATTAGAGATATATTATATTCTGTGGAAATTTCGAGAAATCCCTGCTAAATGCAGCCCTACGCTCGCGCAGGAACAAACGTGCCATATTTCTGCTCATTGCGCAGTAGTTTTGGCTATGTGTTGTCTGTCAATCAGTTAGCACCGCAATAATGCAGACAGATATACAGACTCTTACTGTAAATATAATTTGTAATATTCACGAAGAAAATACAGTTGCCGTGTGGTGTACGGCATAGAATACAAGTGTCACCACCCCCTATCTTCCCGTGGGTGTCGTAAGAGGCGACTAAGGGATAACACGATGCAAATACCATCTTTGCGTAGAGACGGAAAACTCGACATCAAACCCTATACGACTGCCTCGTTGGTCTCGCGGCATAAATGTGCGCGTGGGATCGGGAGGTCCCGGGTTCGATTCCTGGGTCGGGCAGTGTTATTGGATTTTTCTGTCACGAAATTCTCAGTAGCACCGCGGAGTCTGGAAATGTGCCCGGTACGGCAATAGGCTCGCTCCTTATTACGTGGGACTAAAGTATATCTGGCGAAAAGTGGGTGTAGAAATACACCTCTGCCTACCCCTTCGGGGATAAAAGGCGTGACGATATGTATGTATGTATGTATGTGTAAAATACAGTTCTCATTTCAAACTATGCGGTATCCACCGTATTATCGACGCAACATTCGTATAATGAACGCCGAATTTTGCACTTGATGGCATCAATAAAATCAGACGGAGTAACGGGTAGCCAATGATACTTTTATCCTTGTATTGATACGATTGTATGCATTAATGAGCAAGATTAATAATTTTACAATTCGCAGCTTCTATGGGCTGCGAATATGAACCCCTCTCTCCTTAATACTATGCTAGATTCTGCCCGCGATACCACTTACTTGGTTTGTTGGCTATTGTGACAAAACTTAATAATTATTTCAAAATCCTCAGTAATTTAAGCGTGAAATAAGGACAAACTTTTTAATATTAGTATTGTTATTATTAATTATGGCTCGCATATTTATAGTAGTAATTTTTAGAAATAGTAGTCTAATTTCAGTCAAACGTGTCACAGCCAGGTAAACATGGGTGCCTTCTGTTTGAACATTAACTACAATAGCCTGTACGTGAACTCGGGGTACCTCCAGCTTAGTGCTAGTGGTCACGTACGTCCTTACGGAGGTCCTTATTTTATGGCCGACTTACTCCAGCTATACCACGGATTTTATACACTAAAGTGCTTGTGGCAATGGATGGTCCTGGGTGGCTTATTGTCTCTTTTATTTGGTACTTCGTGCGTGGACGGAATTGCCAGAGCTTGGTCAAGTAGTAAATGTAGGCTCACAGTGTAATTTCATGGTGTAAAGAACAGGTTTTTCTGACCACTAGTTTCTTAGGATTATGGGACAAAGAAAACATATTTTCAGCTTAAGACTGCTTTGGAGTGCTTTTATTGTGAGTAAAGAACGCGTGAATAGAATTATAATCACATTTTTTTCATTTTGCAGAGACGAAATAGCAGCCATGTGAGTGACATAACAACGCATTCATCATCCTCCTAGCGTTATCCCAGTTTCAACTTGCGGCCCGCTTGCTAGTCTAACCGGCTTTGGCTGAATATTAGTTTTTCCACAGAACGACTGCCTGTCTGACCTCCGCAACCCGAAGGGATAGCGATATTCTATGGTTTAGACTAGTGTCAGTTTATTTAGAAGGTGCTGATGCCCTGTAACGACCGCCAAAGACCTTCATGACTACCTGGACCGTGCTTAACGTGCTCTCCGAGGCACGGGACATGCGATAATTAACAATTCAATACGCACATAGCTCCGAAAAATCATTGGTGCGCGCCGTGGATTCGATCCCGATACCCTCTGAATGGCAGTCTGTTGGTATCTCTACTAGGCTATCGCTGCCTACATAACAACACATTATAGATGTATAAAAAAATGGCTATTAGGTATGCTGTAAATATGTAGCATAATAAAATCTAACAGAAAACATTATTATTGCTGATTTTGTGATATTTATTTCGATGAGGTACGAGTATAATCGCATCGGACTGTGACCATAAGCAAACTAAACAATCTATTTGAAGTGAGTATATTCAACCAACGATCTTAAATCACGTTTACCATAGAATATCTTTAGGCAAGATTGCTACAGAATAATCTTGTTGTGCTCTGCAGCGAATGTGAATTGATTTTAGATATTCAAATCCCTCTTAGATGGTGCTTTATTGTCGACAGTGGACTACAGCTGTCTCTTAGATCGGTAGCAAAGTAACTTTTTTATAGAAGTATAACCTTTTGAATCGCGTACATACAAAAGATACGAATTCATAGTCGACTATAAACTGGACTAGACTAAACTAGTACTACCCCAGTCGGGACGACTCCTTTGTACTGTAACCTTCGTACTTCTATCACTGAAAACACTTAGAGCCAGTTCAAATTAATTGGCAGACAACATCATACAAATTTTATCCTAATTTTTAACTTATTTGGAAGATAATGCCTGTCCGGAATTGGTAATAAAATGTAGACTCTGAAACAGAATAACTTAAATCACCACCAACTATGCACTTAATACCTAGTATACCATTCTACCGGTCCTGCATTTTACTAGTATTCTATACATTACTAACGCTAAATCAAATTTATCTACACAAACAGCACTTAATCTCAGTTGCTTCATAAAGCAAACAGAACTGCAAAGATCACATGCATTGCTCTAATTAAGTTTAAACAAAACATGAATCATTAAGGGGTTGTAATGCTCTGTACGGGGGTTGAGGAGAGGTGAGGGGGACAATGCCGGCGCATCCCAAGTTGATTTATACCGCGATTTGTCGTCGAGCCAAACCACCCCTGATTCACCGTTGTAATGCGGTGTTTACCGATAAACAACGGGAAATACGGAACGTTCTTGTTAATGAATTTTCATTAACCGGTTTTCCGGTTGAAATATATGTTGGTGGTGGTGGCATGAGATTGGCTGGTAAAATCGTAGTGGTATGGAGATGTTTGAATTTGAATGATTTGTCAATCTTTTTATTTAATTGGTAATAAGGATGCATTTTAGAAATAAGTATATTAGGGAAAGTTTAAGAATTGTTTCGGTGCAAAAAAAGTTAAAAGGAAATCGTCGGTCGTAGTATGGGCATATGATAAGGAGAGACGAAAATCATGTACCAAATCATATAACTAGAACGGTGGTGAATATAAGAGGTGAGGGCTATAAAGCAAGAGAAAAATCAAAGAAAAGCTGGATCGATTGTGAGAAGAATTACATGAATGAAAAGGGACTGAAAGTTCAGATGGCATCTGATAGGGGGAATGAAAAAAATAATTATTTTTTTGTAAGAAGCATAAGCGTGATGATTCGATGTACTGAATCTCCGTTTTTAGTCTTAGTAAACTTATTAGCTCGACAAAAGTTATTACAGGGTCTGCGTCCGTCTAACAAAACATCGTGTCAAGAATAAATTAAAGATAGAACGTGTCGTGTGCTCAAACACAGACCAGCTAGAGCAACATGAGTTTGTCAAAGTATAGAATATTAGAACACAAGCTTTATTTTACGTGAAGTAATATTGTCTTGGGTTTATTTATTAATTTATTTATTTATAAAGTAACACTTATGAACGTCAAAAATGGGGCTAAAGGAAACTTGAAGGTAAATTAATTTCCTTTCTCTTTCATTCTCCTTTTTACACTAAACAGTGCACATTATTGTCTGAAAATAAAAGTAATAATTGATAGGTACCAAGGCCCCATTTTTGCTTACTTATTTAATTTATTTTAAGCTAGATTACTTCAGCACGAGCAGCGGTAGCGTATACATATAAACAGGGACACCAAATGACTGGTACGTAGAAGGTATCGAATGCAAAACCTACGGAGCGCACTGCTTTTCGAAGTTAAATACGTATCAAATTGTCGTTATAATTACGAATCTATTCCTAAACGATGCAGAAAAATATCTAAAGGAAACTTGCATGTCTGAGAGCTCAAAAAAAATATAAATTCTGCAAATCCACTCCTCATGATGAGGTGAGATTGTTTATAAAAGAGGACTGATGATAATAATACGATATTTAACAGTTTGAAATTAAACTACAGTTTACGGATTTTATCGCGTTATATTGGTTTCACTTGTTTTTACATTTAAACCGAATGATCTAGAAACTACATTTTTATTACTAGCCAACGTTTCGAATTCTTTACAGGATTCATGTTCACGGCAGACTGAGGTGGTATTTGTCTTTGTCTTGAATTTAAAAGTTATCTCAAAGTACCCGAACATTTTTCAACTATTGGTGTTACTATCTACGCAGAATGTGCTCACTGTGTCTTGATGTCTTCTGGTGACTTTGTCCTTCTTGGGTTTCATTAGCCTGATAACAGGGTCCCAAGCTGGAGAAACATTCCAACCATCTTCCCTATTGAAATTAGGATGTTTTTTAATTTCAATAGCTTCTCGTATCATTCTTGGAATAAAGCGGTGTTCTTTTGCGAGTATCTGTGGTTTATCAAATCGCAGGTAATGGTTGGTTCCTTGTTCTACATGTTCACACACAGCAGACTTCGTCGAGCGTTTGTGTTTAATGTCAGCTATATGTTCCTTTAGTCGAATGCCTATGCTTCTCTTGGTTTGTCCAATGTATGAGAGCCCACACTCACAGTCTATCTTGTAAACCCCGGCCTCTTGTAAGGGTAACTGACTCTTGACAGATGGTAATAATTGGCTTATCTTCGTTGGCGGCTTGTAGAAAGTTTTGATTGAAGCTCGCTTCAAGATGTAGCCAATCTTGTCGGTCACGCCCTTGATGTATGGGAGGACAGCAGGTTGTCTCTCTACTGTGGCTGGCTTGTTCTTCGGGGATCTGTGACGTTGGCGCGGCGGTCGGAGCTTGTTGTCTTGCAGAACTTGCTTGACATGTTGAAGCTCGGTGTCCAGGTGTTTCTTGTCACAGATCCCCCGGGCTCTCTGAAACAAAGACATTCCTACGGTAGCTAACTGTTTAGGATGGTGGTGAGATTCACCGTTTAAGTACTTATTTGTATGTGTCTTTTTCCTATACACAGTATGGCTCAAAGAGTTGTTTTTGTTCCTGATAACAAGTACATCTAAGAAAGCTAAAGAATTGTTTGCCTCTAATTCCATTGTAAATTTTATCTGGTTGTGAATAGAATTAAGATGGTCTAGGAATACATTAACACTATCTGTTGGTAAAATTGTAAAAGTGTCATCTACATACCGCTTGTAGAACCTCGGTGTGATGGTGGCAGTCTGCAGGGCTCGCGCCTCGAAGTCCTCCATGAAGATGTCAGCAACAACAGGCGATACTGGAGAGCCCATTGCCACACCGTCTACTTGTATGTAGTATTTCTCATCCCATAACAGATAGCCAGTTGTTAAACAGTGTTTCAATATTTCTGCATATTCCTCAGGCATGTTGTTCTCTATTAGTCCGTAAACTGTAGTTTAATTTCAATGTGTAACATTCGCGTAAACCCAAGAAAATATGATTTTTAACAGTTTTTCACCATTTGCAAGTTATAAAAACTTAATGTAATAAACATGTCTTATCATACTTATTATGCAACAAAAAATAAACAAAAAAGCATCCCCGTACACATCCCGTATAGCTTTATAGAAACAACTTAACATTCAAAGACAGGCATGTATGTAAATGAGTTGTAAGAACCTACACCACCGTTGACAGTACACCCCACCCCATTAATTCTCTCCTTCACCACCAGTTTTCAGCTCATACAACTTTAATACAGCCCCATCTAATACGAACATAAATATATAAGTTGAGCATTTTTCCTACTTATATTTCCCTCGTGAACTATGCATGCGGCTTGTGAAAAATTAAGGTTCCCGACCCCATTTATAAACCACGGGACGGGATGGAAATGAGAGAATGTAATAATGAGATGTGCTGAAAGCATTTTTTCAAGCGTTTAAAAAACCATAACATTGTATGAATATTTATTGAATACTACACTGAACGTTTAGCTTTGCCTACGGCTATGCGGCTCACTCTTTTGTGAAAAGAATAATAAAAAAGCGACCAAGTGTGCCTCTAATTCATGTGCCATGGGTTCCGTACACAATTTTATGCATCACGATTTTAAGACCGCTTTTAGAAATTATATTGTAAGCTCTACAGTGCAACTTTTGATTACACGGTTGGCACATTGGTTTGAGCGCCCGTCTCGCTGCCTGAGACTACGTCGAGTGTTTTTTATTTATTTATTTTTTATTTATTTAACTTTTTGCACAGCACAAAACATGTGGTACATAGGCGGACTTAATGCCTTAGGCATTCTCTACCAGTCAACCTAGGGTGATGCAGAGATAGAAGATAGTAGGTGCGTGACTATAAGAAAGTTATTATTTGGAATTGGATAATAATTACTATATATGAAAATTACTACTTAAATTATAGATAAATATTTAAATATATAAATATATTTATATAGGTATACACGTATTAATTATATATAAATACATATATATGTATATGAATAAATACTTGCAGATTATAAATATATATACATAATAATATATAAGTCAGTAAATACAGTCATTATGATATTATTCCGCCATTTTACTCCGAACAAACTCTCGAGCCTTTAGTTTGAACGTTAGCCGATTGTTTGCCATCCTGGCTTCGAGAGGGAGCGTATTCCATAATGAGACAGCTTGGACGAAGAAAGAAGAGTTAACAAACCCAGAACTATGGGAGGGACACAAAAGGAGACGATTATTAGATGACCGTAAATTTTTGTCGTGATTGGAGCCTAAATATTGTAGAACAGGACTTAGATAAGAGGGAAGACAGGGAGAGTTAAGAAAAGAGAAAAGAGTAGTGAGAGCACGCAAACTACGGCGTTGACGAATAGTTAGCCATTTGAGTTGGGAACGGTATTCAGAGACATGGTCATATTTTCGAAGGTTGTAAACAAATCGAATGCAGTTATTGAGAAGCCGGTCTAGTTTGTTGAGAAGGTCTGCATTCAGGTCAAAATAGCACACATCACCATAGTCGATAATAGGGAAAATTAAAGTCTGCATGAGCATTACCTTAGTGCTAGGAGGGAGGAAGTTCTTCAAACGGTACAACGATCGCAAGCATCCTGTCACTCTCTGATTAATAGATGTAACTTGAGCCCGCCAGTTGAGGTGGCTATCCATGTATAAGCCAAGATTTTTAACGACTGGGCTGAAGGGTATTGCTATATGGTTGTACATGACAGATGGAAGCGTTGAAAGATCAACTTTGCTCATGTTGCGTTGACTACCTATGATGATGGCCTGGCATTTAGCGGGGTTCACTGCCACACCAAATCGTTTTGACCAGTCATGTACAACAGTCAGAGCTTGATTTACCCCATCGATAGCTGAAGTGACATTGTTAACTCCTGCCTGTGCATATAGTTGCAAGTCGTCAGCGTACAAGTGATACGAACACCAAAGATTCTGGGTCAGGACATTTATAAAAATAGAAAATAATAATGGAGAGAGAATGCCACCTTGAGGAACGCCAGACTCGAGGTTACACCATGACGACGAAGACTCATCGTAGCGAACCGACTGCTGACGTCCCATGAGATATTTGGAGAACCATTCAAGCGCGTCTGGAGAGATCTGAAGACTAGAAAGGATGGATAATAGGATTTCGTGATTGACCGTGTTAAAGGCGTTTGTGAAATCGACCAAAGCTAGCACCGTAACTTTAGTGTCTTCCATTCCCGCCCTAACATCACCAGTCACCTTCAAAAGGGCGGTCAATGTGCTGTGTCCAGGTCTGAATCCAGATTGAAATCGGTCCAGTAGGTTATTCTGACTGATGAATTTTGAGAGTTGTCTGTGGACACAAGCCTCAAGCACCTTGGAGAGGAAAGGAAGGATTGATATGGGGCGGAAGTGGCTGGGGAGGGAAGGGTTAGGGATCTTAGGCAAAGGAGTTACTAAAGCTTTCCGCCATAGTAAGGGAAACGCACCGGTGTCGAGGGAAAAGTTAAAAATATGCGTAATGGCTGGTAACAATTGATCAATGATAGGGACGATCATTTTACGACTTATATTGTCACAGCCAGTAGCGTTGGATTTGATGGACAGGATAGCCTTCTTGATTTCCCCCGGGGTCACTGAAGAAAATTTAAAAAGGTCTATGTTAAGACGGGGGAGGTTACGTAAGTAATTCACCGTGTGACACTTGGTAGGATGATCCAAATAATTGGACGTGGAGAAATGTTTATTGATTTCATCAAACCAATTGTCCACTGGAGATCAAAACTATGCTGTTTGCCAATACCTATAGTTCTGAGGAACTTCCAGATATTGGCAGGGGAGGATGAGTTAATATTACTGAGAATATGGCGGCGTTTAGCGTTACGTATCACCTGATTACACCGATTTCTTGCAACTTTATAAAGAGACCAAAAATCTTCAGTTTTGTGCTTCTTAAATTTCCGAAAGGCACAATCTCTACGCCTCATAGCCGTTTTAACCGCCTTCGTCATCCATGGAGCAGGTGGACGCTTCAGTTTTACCCTTCTGACGGGTGCATGCACATTGTACAGCTCAAGAACAGCGTTATTAAATATCTCGACCTTTTCATCAACAGTTGCAGCAGCGGGTAGGTGATCCCAATTCATTGTAGCTGCATCTCTTTCTAGTTGAATAACATCCATGCGCCCAAAGCAACGCACATGCAGAACCTTAAGGGGAGGACGGGGAGGCTTAAGGATGAATGAGAGGAAGATGAGGTCGTGATGGGAGAAACCTGGGGCAGGGCTTTGACCATGTTTCGAGACAAGATCAGGGGAAGAGGTGCAAATTAAATCGAGCCATGTATCCTCCCCATCGACATTGTGATGAGTAGCTTGCAATGGTAGAATGTGGAGACTACATGACTCGACAATGTGAAGGAGCTTGCAGGATCTAGTGGACTGTTGAGCAAGGAGGTTGGTATTAAAATCGCCCATGATGATGTGGTGGTCGTATTCCGACCCTAAAGATTCCAGTATCGATTCGATACTGGAGAAGTAATCGACTGAGGGGGGACAATACACAACGCCTATAACAATCTTTACTCGTTTGACCCAAACCTCAAGGAAAAGATATTCGGCAGACGTAGAAATGTCAGAAGAGGAGACAGCGAGGATTTTGTAAGGAAAATCGGAACGGAGATAGATGGCAACACCACCTCCTCTCCTGTTAATTCGATCATTTCGGATCAAAATGAAGCCTGGAAGAGGATAAGTGGTAGAAGGAAGGTGAGGCTTGAGCCAACTCTCTGAAACCAGGACGGCGTGAACATTGGCATCCGAAAAGGCTTCAAGCAGATCACCATAATGGCTTGGCACACTTTGCGCGTTTATATGGCACACGTTTATCAGATTACCTGTACGTTGATCGAAAGTGTGTTGCAAGACGTCACCTAATGTACAGCTTGAGGAGCAAAAGCTATCATCATGAAGAGACTCATTAGCAGAATGAAAGGAATCATCTGATGACATAATAAAATAAAACTAATATATAATAAAATAATATAATAAAATAAAATATGATAACTTAATAAGTATACTTTAGATAATAAATAAAATATAATAAATAAATGCGCATAAGAATACCAATTTATACTCACGTTTATACGTTTTTCTCTCTGCACCACCCGCCAGCCAACTCACAATAAACAAATAGGGAAAATTACATAAATTTAAAACTAAAATTACCGAACCGTTTTGAAGCCAAAAGGAAAAAAATAAACATACAACATTTTGTGTAAATTGAATGCACAAACAAAACGCAAAACTTATGAATCTGACAGTGTAGAAACAAAACGAGCTGTCAGTTATGTCACATAACAATCATAGTCATCTGTCATCCTGTCTAGAAAATAACAAATAATAATATTATATGTTGTGCGTGCGCATGTTGTGGGTAATACGAATAAGACTCAAGAAAACTGAATTATTAATGGGTCACTGACACAAAACATAAACGAATATGTAAGCACGACATTAGGGGACCTGAATAGAACGCGAAACAAGTATGATATAGTCAACACAGTTGGTCAATTCTTGCGATGCACAGTTTTTGCACTGCCAGCGCCGTTCTTTGCTGCGGAAGATGTATCGCCTGCTGTCTTCGGGTGTTTATCTAGCAAGTCCTTCAGATCATGAGTGGAGGTGATCTTGGAGCGTGTCCCATCCGGAGCTTTTACAACAATAGTGCCGTCCTGAGTCCAGCATGAACGCATACCGAAGTGCTGGCGAGCCCTGGCAAATAGTGACTGTCGGGTTTTGGTTAGAAACTCCTTAACCGCGATCTTCGTGCCCTTCAGTGCTGTCTTCGCCCTCCATACTGCAGTCCTGGTGCTCACACTCGAAAACCTCACCAAGATAGGCCTGTGCCGCTCCTTGCTGGGTGCCCCAAGCCGGTGACAAGTTGAGATGGAGCTCTCCCCAACATCCTTGACAGACATTCTAGAACGAATGATATCTAGGATCAAAGCGCTGCAGTTCTCTCTCTCTGCTTCAGCTACTCCCATGAAGATAAGATCCTTCCGCCTGTGTCTTGTCTCCATAGTGTCAAGCATGCTAGAACATTCGTCTATCTGCCTGCGAAGTAGGCCAAGCATGCTGAACATCTGCTCCCGGAATGTCCTAAACTCCTCCGCTACTTTTGCCACGGTATCTTTAGCAGGCCCTGCAGACTGAATTTGGCCTTCAAGCTCAGCCATTCGTCGTGCAAAGCACTCCTCCAAACTCTTCTGCGCCAACTGGATGTCCTCAAGCTGTGACATACTTAGTGTATTTTTTACAGCCGGTAGTGATTTTATGTGATGTGCTGGCAGGTGGTATATAATTGAGTGATGCTTGTGTTACATTAGCAATCCACTGTAAGTACTAGTAGTTTTATAGTTTATATACAGACTTAGGGCAAAACTTGTACTTAAACTAGTATTTTATTAATTAAATTCAAATGGATGAATTTAAACACATCTAATCGTTTTTAGCACCTACCGCCGAAAAAATCGTTTTTTTCGGCGGTAGGTTGGTTCGATTCCAATACGATAACACTTGTGATCCATAAATTGTTGTATCGAGACTGGGTATTGATGATGTCCGTAACGGAGTTAACAAACATACAATTAACCGTTAATTGTATGTATGTTAAGTCACCGCGACACAGGGTTTATTCCCTATTTTTTTTTCTTTTTAACGTGTGAAAGATGAGTTACCTCATGCCCATCCGACCGTGGAGTGGTGAAAGGGGGTATGTCCGACTCCCACCCCGTAGGCTGGGTTACCGACTAAAAACCACACGGTGGCGTAGCTAGCCTAGCAGGTACAACGGGATCTATGGTTGTATTGCTCCGCTGTACCTGTCACATCCGTCCCTTTGCTTGGGACTTCGGCCTGGGGAAAGGCGGAGTGTGCAATGCCTTTCACAGCAAACTGCGCCACACAGTCCGCTGCCTTCTCGGATCCGCTTGTGGTGGGTCGTTAGAGGCTCCGCTTCCAACGCCCGCAGACCTGAGGAAGAGTCGGGTTCAACGGCCGCTGCCGCTGCCTCGACGCTGCGTTCGCCTGCGAGTGGGGTTGCGTCGTTCACGCTCCCGCTCGGCGGCCTCCTTCTGGAGCATAACAGTTTCAGAGAAGGAGACCATTGCACGCCAATTGTGGGTGTCCTCTACTATTGCCGCTACTACGGCTGGTAGGGACAAATCCCTCCCGAGAGAGCGACCAGGGTACTCCGCTCGTCCGCCCACGCGGGGCACACCTCTAGTGTGTGTTGAGCTGAGTCCAGGTCGTCATCGCAGTGGTGGCACTGTGTCGTCTCCTCACGTCCAGTCAGACTCAGATACTCACCGAAGCAACCATGCCCGGTAAGTATCTGAGTCAGCCGGAAAGTAGAGCACTCTTTCGTCTCGAGGTAGGCGTCAAATATTGTCAAAATCGCACCGACGTTGCGTTGGCGCTTGCAACGCGGTAGATGAAACCACACGCGCCACTTCTAATACGCGCTTCAGTGCGCATTTCGCCGGCACTCTTCGAGCGTTTCACTTGGCGCGAACCCCGTCATAAAGACGGGCATTCGCTCACGCCAAGAGATCCCACGGTACAAGGCGCTCAATGAGCGTCGCAGCCTCAATGGATATCGTCCTGTAGCCTCGTATGACCCGAATGGCCACCAACCGTCGCAGACTGGCTAGGATTGCCCTGCAGCGTGAGGCGCGCGTGAGACGATGATGCCACACGGGCGTCCCATAGAGAACCATGGACCGCACGACGCCACAGTATAGGCGGCGAACTTCCTTGCGTTGCCCACCCAGGTCCGGGTGCAGGCGTTGAAGCGCGCCCGCCGCACCACGAACCCGGGGGCCAAGCACTCGAAGTGGTCTTTGAACGCCCAGCGAGAGTCCAAAGTGAGGCCAAGGTACTTAACAGTACGCCCACCCGGACTTGTGCACCACATATCGACACCACCGAGCTGGTTGATTCCCGGCCCCGAGGAAGGGCACGGAACCATAGCACCACAGATTTGTGAGGCGCCACTCGAAGGCCCAGCTGGCTGATCACCGAGACGACCCCGCCAGGATTGGCGAGAGCCACGACACTGCGGAAGCCTGTTGTCACCCGCGCCAGCACCAACATGTCGTCCGCATAGCAAACGACGCTGACATCAGAGGAGAGACCGATACGCAGGACCGCATCGAAAGTGATGTTCCACAGAAGGGGTCCTAACACGGACCCCTGTGGAACTCCGTATGAGAGCTCCCTCATGAGCAGAGCTCCGTTCCGACCTTTTATCCTGATGGACCTCCCATTTAGGTACGAACCGATAATATCACGCAGATAGAAGGGCACGTTATGATAAATTGGCGCCCTCCTAATAGACTGCTAGGGGTGAGAGTTAAAGTCATTGGCAATGTCAAGACTAACCGCCAACAGCAGCGCCTCCCTCCCTGAGCACCGGCTCCGACAGGGAGCGGACGCGACGGGCTGCGTCTATAGTCGAACGCCCCTGCCGGAAGCCGAACTGGCACTTAGACAAATCGGGGCCCACATTCGACAAGTGGTCCTGGAGGTGGGCAACAATAATGCGCTCAAAGAGCTTGCCCACCTCGTCCAGCAGACAAATGGGTCGGAACGCCGAGGGAGAATCGGCGGTCCTGCCGGGCTTTTGGATTAAAACCAGTTCGGCCTCCTTCCAACCGGAGGGGAATACGGCACAACGGAGGAAGTAGTTGAACAATTGCCTCAGCCTGTCCTACAGGGTTTATTCCTAGTACGGGAGTTAATATTTTTTTTCCTAGATCTTTGAAAAAATGCAGTTCAATCAGTCCAGAGCAGCAAAGTGAAAGAATATTTTCAGATGATAATACTGGAAGGGTGAGTGCTTGGTGATCGATGATTTTAATGCCGATATATTTACTGCATCGGCATTAAAATCATCGTTCTCAGTGCTTGTCTAACCCAAAATTAAACATTAAGTTGCATTTTCTGAAATAAAATGAATATCGGCTAGTTTTAATATTTGATGTATCGATAGATTTGGCTACTAGAGATATATATTTGACATATATTGAAAACTTGCCTTCGAACTTCACCTGGGATATAGAACCGTTTTGAGACTCACTGTCGGTATAATATTTGTGTATCCTTCTGCTTAGACTGGTCACCTCATAATATTTGAGTACATGGACTCCACGTTTCAAATTGCGTTCAGTGGCTTTCACATGCATTTTTTAATAAACTTTTTTTACTTTTGCATGCATTGAGGAATTGTATTATTAGTTCTGTACTATAGCCACTTTTAATTGTAACCTAAATCTTTATGCTGTAAGGAGACTTTACCATTTCGCTACCACTCTTATCTCCACCTTATTCCAAAACCAATCAACGGAATCAATTAATCAAAAGTCGTGTCGTACTCGTCGCGTCGGCTTTAAAGCGGCCAGTATTTATAATGCAGTGTGAGTAGTGCACATGGCGTCGGCGGTCGTGTGATTAATAGTCGAATTACCCGCCGACACCCGTGTTCTTCGCTTTATGTCCTACGTTGCTGCTGACTGTACAATGTAGACAGCTGACAATGTAAACCAAAATATTAATTTTGGACTAAAGGAGAAAGACCAAATACGGCCTGTAGCGGCCAGAAAGTTGTGAATCGTTGAAATTAAACATATAATTTTTAAAAATTTTACATTGTTTTCGTTTCTTGATAGAGTATCGGTGAAAGAATTTAGTTTTTAAAGATTAATTATTTTGAATAACCTAATCCGCTAAGTTATAGCGGATGAATGTCTTATGTTGCCAGCATTAAAAATAAAATGAAGTATGGTAGGCAGAAATTGTTTTAAGGAAATAAAATATTTATTATTATATTGGAAAACAATAACTTTTATTTACTTTATAAATATATTTGTAAAAATAATCAAGAAATATATAATTTATTATATACTCCATAATTATTAATCGGTAAAAATCGTTTTGTTTTTTTAATCGATAGTATAAATATATTTTCAAACCATTTGCAACACATTTTTTATCTGTTATGTCATTCGTGTTGCTACTGTGTATCGTAAATATTTTGCTCTGATAAATTGGTGTTTTCGTACGGTTTTAATGTAATGTAATTGAATATAAATTCAATAATAATGATCAGTAACTTCTACCCATTCTAAGAATATGCAGCGGTGTTTGTGATTGTGGTTAGCTTTTTTGGACGAGTATACATAGTACGAGGTTCCCTAGTACACAGGTGATTATTCATTATTATTGGCCACTCTTTATGTAGTTTTTGTTCTTTAAGACGCAAAGACATACTTTTATTCACATCTAGGTATTATATTTATGTTAAAATTCAATTTTGAGGTATATTTAGTTGCGGAATAATTTCCATTTCAAATATCTCGTATCTTATTTCCACCAAACGTTATTTAAAAAGAAATTATACAGGTTAATAGAGTAGTCATTTATCTTCAAAACACACATGGTGTTGTGTTTGGCCGTGCCAGGCCCATAATGTATGGCCAAATGGTACATCTCCTTTGCGTGTTGTACGGATTAATATACGTACAACGAGTGTAACAGCTGACCTAAACGAAGATGGCGAGATGAGCTTGACTTTTTTAGTGAGGACTAGTCTGTGAAGAGTGAAAATAGAAATATGGATTTGCTCGCTAAAATAATGGCCTTGAAGTAAAATAATGTACTTGTGGGTAATCGGTGTTGTCTTGCCCTGCTTTCTTGTATAGTCGGCGATTGGCGTCATCATAATCGGCCTATTGCCATTCACTGTTGGTCGTTAGACTCCCCAAGGACATCATTATCATCAACAACATACAGCCTTTTAAATTTCACTTTAGAACATAGCCCTCTCTTAAATTGCACCACAATAGCATTGTAAGTCAACAGGACGCTGGCCAGACAACTTAGTACAGGATATGATGTCGAGGTATTCGTCTTTTGCAAAGACACTTTTTGTTTAGTTTATGTTCCTTCTCTTACGGCATCCGCGGAATGGGATGATGGAATGAGTTGGTGGACCTCTTTACTTTTAAACCGTCAAGACACTGACAATTTCTTATAGATATATCTAGGAAGGCCGACCTAAGCGAAAAAGGGTATTTGGATGAGAAACCTTTTTTCTTATCTGTACGTCTTTAAAACTTAATAATAGTAAATAGTAATATTGAAAACAATCAAATAATTATTATGTTTAAGTTTTTGTACAATCATACCCAAACTTATACACACATATATAAAAAACCATTTTTCTATTTTTGTGTTTATGCCATCACCTGGAATGCAATGATTACCAACTTCTAGGTAAAGCAAAGTTAGGTTAATAATAGGTACAAAAAAAATAAAAAACGTACATAATAAAATAACTGTAGACACTGTTGCAGTCAGCAAAACCACAGATTTCACAACACAATAAAGCTATCCTA
This sequence comes from Euclidia mi, assembly GCA_944739405.2. NCBI lineage: Eukaryota > Metazoa > Arthropoda > Insecta > Lepidoptera > Erebidae > Euclidia > Euclidia mi. Next base: position 66,156,129 of record OX123193.2, on the reverse strand, counting down.
TCAAAATTAAAAATTACCTTTCATGACTTTTACTGCTAACCTACTTTTGACCACAGCGATGTAACCACAGAAGCTATCGCTAAACCACGAGCCACAAGGTCACAGTCAGTCAGCGTGGTTGTAATGACAAATTGCCATATAAATCAATTGCACCTGCACTCTGTTAACTGTTTGATTATGACATACGGTGCTGGTGTGGAACGTTCTGCATCATCTTGATGTTAACTTGTCGCCCCCGGACTTTTTCACTGTGGGAAAATGTTAAATCACTAGTTTATTGTGAGGAGACAACAAGTGCCTAGGAGTTAAGTTGATACATATTAGCTGCTTTTGAAACAGTGAAAAGATGTGATGCGTGAGGGAACAGTGAAGTGTTAAGTGGACTAAAATAATGTGATTTTATCCTGTAAGTTATTTGATTATTCTATTAATGTAACTATTAATTTACAACTTTAAACACGTCGATCTTGCTTTATTCTCTCATTGATATTCTTTTACTTTATCTATCAATAATGCTAGGTAACTAAATAGTCATTTACAATATTATGAAACAATGGATCGTGTGCATGTTATTAACAAACAATAAATAATTTTATACAAAGTCGACTGTCCACTCCAAAGCCGAAAAGTGTGATGGAAAGAAATAGGTAGTCATATCTTTGGAAATATCAACAGTAACTGACAAATTACTCAAACATCATTCTTGTAAACCCCACTCTATCAGAGTGTTGTATAAAGACTAAATTTGAAACATTTTGTTTATATCGTATCGTATTTCGTTCCTATCAGATCGCTGTCGTCTGTTTACCATAGCAACCGTTTCGTGTGTTTGTGTGCGTGCGCAAATTTATAGTGACCACGCTTTTTACTTTTAATCGAGTTTATACTTTCTTCAAAAAACAATATTTATGCAAATAAAAAACAAAATTCAATGCAAGCATTATGATTGTAACAAGTTATTCTAATTGGGGTGTCTGAGGATGTGCAATATTTCATTTACTCGTTGTATACAAGACCATTTTTCTATTTTTGTTTTATGCCATCACCTGGAATGCAATGATTACCAACTTCTAGGCAAAGCAAAGTTAGGTTAATAATAGGTACAAAAAAAATAAAAAACGTACACAGGTAATAAAATAACTGTTGCAGTCAGCAAAACCACAGATTTCACAACACAATAAAGCTATCCTACCAAAATTAAAAATTACCTTTCATGACTTTTACTGCTAACCTACTTTCGACCACAGCGATGTAACCACAGAAGCTATCGCTAAACCACGAGCCACAAGGTCACAGTCGGTCAGGGTGGTTGTAATGACAAATTGCCATATAAATAAATTGCACCTGCACTAAATGAACTGTTTGATTATGACATACTTGTGCATTGATGTCCAAGACAAAGCCATCTTGTGAGAATACTTAATAGCGACCCGTCTCGGCTTCACAGGGGTTTTATCTGTATATATGTAAAATTCTTCCAGTATTGACTAAGTGACAGACAGCGCACATCCCAAAATACTATGTGCAAGAAGCTGTATACAGGCGAAGCTACGGGCTTCTTTCATAGTATAAAAATTTCAGATATTTCAACCAACTTCAAATATTTAAAGAAAGAAATTTCTCAATTCGGTTGTATTGTTCAATCTGCAAAATATAATTTCACAGCGCAAACAATACTTTTATTATCCTTACTACTATGAATGTCTCAATCAATCATTATTTAATCTGTGTTCAGTCAAATAAATCAATCAAAATTACTAATATGAACACCAATTATCACAAAAACAGCTCGCACATACCTCCTCACAACATTCCATATTGAACACCAACAATAGGCTTGTGTCCACTAAGAATAAATGGGCTTGATTGTAGTATCTATAGATTCATTATCATTACAAGGCCTCAATAAAGTTTATTATTTATTATAAAAAGGTAAGATTAATGTTATTATTAGGATTCTAAAACTAAAAATAATGTATTTATTCTTGTGATAGTGAACACCAATCAGAGAGCATTACGTCTAACAGTGCGTCCGCCATGCATTTTGTTGACGTTTTGGTAGTAAATACAACTAAAACGTCAAACTTTGTACCTGTCAAATCGAATATAACAAAATAAAAGTGGGTAGACCAGACCTCATTCACAGTTTGGTTTTAGATCTCTCTGTATCTACAAAAACATCAATTTCATGTGCCCTTAATTTATGACATGAAGCTTTGTTCCTTTTGTACAAGGTAAGAGGCGTTTAAGGATATTAGTATTCCTCCAAATCACTGACACCGGGTAACGAGCTTAAAAGGCTGGCAGCATTGCCACGCTGGATGGCAATGCGTATTTTCTGGACAAAAACTTGATTAGTCTTCTGGTTACATGAGACGTTGATCAAGCGTCTGGAGAGATCTCAGCATAAAATCTGAGCGCTCGGGGCCCATGAGCCGTTGCCGTTGGAAGGGTTGTTCCATGGTTGCAGCAGCATTTTGTAATCTTTAAAAAGGCCAACAGACAAATGATTTTATCAATTACATTAATATGTGTCTATTTTGCTAATTATTAGCCCTCACATACCTATATAATAATAATAATAATAACTCGGCCTCGGCGATCATTGTACCGATAGTCGTGTCAGTTAATGGTCTTATTGCCAAGAGCCTCGATCACCACCTCAAGAGGCTCGCGTTAGACGGTTGGATTAAGTCCTCTATACAGAAGGCAGTATTGCTGGCCACGGCTCGTATCGTCAGGAGGTTCCTCTCTCTGGAGCCCTAACCACCGGTAACTTGGTCCCTGAACCCGATACCGGTGAGCCCCGTAATTTTATTTTATATTTTTATATTGTTTTTTTTTTCTAAATCACATAAAAATGTAAAATATAATTTACGAGAGAATGTTAAAATAAAGAGAATAATAATAATAATCAAGCTGGGTCAAGTCCTCCATACAGAAGGCAATATCGTTGGACACGACGAGCATAGTTCGGAGGTTCCTCTCTCTGGAGCCCTAACCACCGGTAGCTTGGTCCCTGTGCCCGGTACCGGTGGGTCTCCGTGGTCCCATTTTATATGGTTAAATTTTATTTTTAATTTATTAGAGTGATTTAATTATGTGAAATATGGCTATGAGAAAATAATGAATAAAGAGGATATTAATAATATTCTACCACATACACACATCACCGTTTAGTCCCAAACTAAGCAGAGCTTGTGTTATGGGAACTAGATAATGGATAAATATACATATGTACTTCTTTTTTTGTAAATACATACATATTATACATTGAAACTAGAAACACCCAGACCAAGACAAACATCCATGTTCATGCACACAAATGTTTGACTTGAGCGGGAATCGAACCCACGACCTTCGGCGTAGCAGTCGCTTACACTCCCGCTGCGCCAACCCGTCGTCTATATTAGTTTTTAAAATATAAGTATGTTCACGAACAAAGATTGTATATTGTATGTATGTTAGTCAGTAAGGTATATTATATCTTAATAAAAATACGTATATATGTATGTTAATCCATCCATTATGTGGATTTGATGATGATGCGTCTATATTATTTGTGTCTGTGGTAGCGCCATCTACCTTTCTATCGAGAATTAATTACATCAACGTCAATCGTTACACGCTTGCTCGTCCAATACGAGCGATCCTTTTATTCCTTCCCTCTCAAAGGCACGCCTCGCTGATTGGTCGCAAGAATTCAACGACGCTACGAAATAGTCTAGAATAATCGGTGTCGCACCGAACACATGTACCGCACCGCCATATTTTACCGCTTTATACCATAAACGCAACAAACCGCCCGCGAGTGAAGTGTAGTGAAACTGTATAATTCTGGGTTGGATCCAGACGGAGTGATTAGTGAATCTTCAGGATCCCCGAAGAGACACCAGGCGGCCGCCATTTGCAAGGAAGGAGGACTGACGTACAAGGTAAGGCGTGCTCACATACCACCGTCTCCTATTCTTCCCATGAACCCAGTTCACTCACTTTTCCTTTCCTAGGCGATAAGAACCCACATCCTTACAGTCCACAATATTAATAATTTTCCCGGATCGCCTAGGAACATTCGGTTTCGGTGTAACGCCGAACCATTTTTTTTATCCATACGAGCCGGATTCATTTACGTTTATACGTAACCTGTCGTTTATCTCTCGTAGGTATCTTCTAGAAGTACCTACCTAGGTAGTTATAGCACCTAGCTATACTCCTGGTCCATTTACATACCCATTACGTGGTTACTTACGCACGTTTCCCTAGGTAATATACTTTTATGTAGCTACCTACTAATCTGATAAATCTACCCAATTATTATTACTGGAACTATCATAGTTGTCTTGTGAATTCCATATTTCAAGCACCTTTTAATTCCGCCGCCTTAAAGTGTTGCCTACTTAGGTAAAATAATAGGTACTTTAGGAATTCTTATTTTGATTCTGTCTCATTAGCTTATACTTACGTAAGCATGGCACAACAAAAGAAGCCACGCGTGTCGGAAGACCGAGAGCTGACAATGTTAGAAGCAAAACGCAATATTTTATTTGAGCGTATTCAAAACATTTACGAGCGCTCAAAAACCGCCGCCGCTTCTGATATTGATAGGGAGTCATTTCTTAGTTATTGTATGACAGTAGATAGTATTCGAACAGAATTTCATAAGTTGTTAGACGATTATAACGCGAGATTGCTTTCTACTAATCCTGATGAAAAGCCGAATTATCAGGCGTACACCTCATTCGAGGATTTTTATTGTATCATCAAGCGAATACAATCACAATTGGAGGGTAAATATTCAGCACAGCCCGTTTCTGCGGTTCGGACGCCGAGATTACCGCCAAGTGGGCTCATGTCATTCGATGGTGATATACGAAATTGGCCGTTATTCTATGCGAGTTTTAAGTCTACAGTGCACGATAATGGTTCTCTGACAGATGCTGACAGGTTGAACTATTTAATAGGTAAACTGTCACCGAAGGCCCAGTCCGTATTTGCAGGTGTCACACCCAGTGCTGAGAATTATCAGATCATATTTCAGTCACTACTTGATAGATATCAAGATACTCGTGTTCTAGCGTCTACTTACTTTGATCAAGCTTTATATCTTAAATTGTCCGGTGCCGCGTCTGTCTCGAATTTCCAGCTGTTTATAGACAACGTTGTTACCGCAGTTAATTCTCTTTAAAACTTAAAATTAGAAGATCTTTCCGACTTTATGTTTCTTCAACTCGCTTTAAAAAAGTTTGACACTGAAACAATTCGCGCATTCGAGACGAACGGAACGCAACAATAAAATACCTACACTAGATAGTTTTATTTCTTTCATCAAAGATCAGTGTCGAATATTTCATAAAACGCAGTCTAGTTCATCTAGCTTGTCTAATAATAACAACAGCAAACAAAGGTCGAATAAAGCGCGAAATAGTAATAATAACTCGGTCCCTAATCCGCAATCTTACGTAACATGCTCGGAATCTAATAATAATAATTCACAGAAGTGTCTGTGCAGTAATATAGTGCACGACCATTTCTATAAGTGTCCCGCCTTTAATGGTTTAAATCCGACTGCTCGTTTCAAGTGCGTAAAAGACAAGAAAGCTTGCATTAATCGCTTAAGTATAAAGCATAAAACGAGTGATTGTTCTAGTAAGACGAGATGTCGTTCATGTAGTCAGCGACACAACTCATTGTTGCACTTCGATAAAAGTAGTCCGTTGTCGAGCCAAGCCGGTTACCTTGGTCGCAAGTGCAGGCCACGATAAATGCGCCTTCCGCGTCTCAGAATGAAATATCGTTGTGTACGACATCCATCGCGCGGGCGACGCGCACGCGCGGACAGCCTTCGCGCATCTATAATGATCAGCGTGGGGCCAAGCCGCAGTGTATTGCGTCCAAGACGGTTCTGTTAGCGACAGCGCAAGTTATCGTTTATGATATTAATGGATCGCCGCACATGGTACGTTGTCTGCTCGATAACGCGTCTCAGAGCAATTTCATAACTTCGGATTGTTTTAAACGCCTCGGATTGTGGAATAACTTTAAAAATACTAACTTAGTAGTCAAAGGGATCGGTAGTTCAGAAAAACATTGCAAGGGTTCCGTAGATGTTAAAAAACATTCGCGTTTTGATAGGAATATTAATTTTAACATTTCTTCGCTTATCGTGGAGCGTATTACAGACGCATTGCCGAACGCTAATGTGGACGTAGCATTACTCACTCACCTCGAGTCATTGGCATAATAAAGTTTAGTCTTTTCCAAATCGCTCTGTCAGCTGATTGCCGCCAAATGTTCCTCAATATCGGCGTTTGCGAATCTGACCATAGATTTCAACGGATTTTTTATCGTTTTAACAATAAGGAACCTTTATCTGTGTATCAGTTCAATCGTGTTTGTTTTGGACTCAAGTCTAGCCCATATCACGCGTTACGAGTTGTTCGCCAGTTGATCGCTGATAAAGGCGATCACTTTCCCGCCGCAGCAGCTGTTGCTACTTCCGCTTTGTATATGGATGACATTGCCTGTAGTGTCATATCCGCTCCACTAGCAATTTCACTTTGTGAAGAGCTTATTCAGCTTTTCAAGCGAGGCCAGTTTGATCTTGTCAAATGGACAAGCAACTCTAAGGAGGTTTTCGCACGCATACCAGATTCTCATAAAGCTTCTCCAGACATTGAGTTTGAGAAGTCTGTACCGCATAAAGTTCTCGGTTTACGCTGGGACAAATCCTGTGATAGTTTTCGGTTTGACGTCTCACCGCCAGATGATAAGTGCACCAAACGCACTATGCTGTCCACAGTGGCTCGACTATGGGACATAATGGGTTTGTGGCTCCCACAATTTTGTACGCCAAGCTCTTGACAAAGGAACTTTTGCTATCAAAGTGTGAGTGGGATGAAACACCCCCTGACCATATTGTCGCCGCTTGGGGCCAGTTTTGTATTGAGCTTACCGCGCTCAATCAAATTACTATTCCGCGTCATCTTGGGTTGGTAGATGGATGTACCATCAACTTAATAGGTTTTGCTGACGCCAGGGAGCGTGTTTACGGCGGAGTCGTATATCTGCAAGTCCGCCCTTCTGCTGTCTCAGTTGCTCCGCAAGGTTCAAGACACAGTTTTGCCCCACTACCCTATTAATAAAATATACGCATTTTCTGACTCCAAAGTAGTGCTCGCTTGGATTCATTCTTCTCCTCACCGCTGCGGACTTTTGTCGCCAACCGCGTTACTAAATTGATTGAACTTGTACCTGCTACTTGTTTCAATCACGTCGCGGGTATTGAGAACCCCGCTGATTGCTTGTCTCGTGGTGTTACTCCACTTAATCTTCTGCATCATCCATTGTGGCATCGTGGACCTTCTTGGATTTCCCATGATCCGTCAGAGTGGCCCATGCAACCCTTTGACCACAGTGCAGAAGACGAACATGTACCCGAACGGAAGTCTGTTTCTTATCCCGTGATTGCTGAGGTTGCGGAGTCTCCGATCTATGCACTGGCACTACGCATGTCATCGTGGTCTAAGTTACTCCGCGCCATCGTTTATGTCTGTAGGTTTCTTAGGCACCTACCTAATGGGACTTTTGTATCAAGTACTGATATCAAATTCGCAGAACAATAGTTACTACGAGCTGTACAGGCTGTTCATTTTAGTAACGACATTCAAAATTTGATAAACAATGCACCTTGTTCTCCCGCTATCCTTAGACTCAAGCCGTTTCTCGATGAACACGGCGACATACGCGTTGGGGGTCGTCTGTCAAATTTGGATGAACCTTATAACTACAAACATCCTTGCATTCTGCCACGTCATGATCATGTTGTCGACCTTCTTGTTGATTTTTATCACAAGAAGCACCTCCATGCTGGTCCAGAGTTGCTTATGTCCTTACTTAGGCATAAGTATTGGATTTTAGCTGCTCGACGAATAATTCGTCACAGAATACATAAATGTAACGTCTGTTTAAAATTTCGTCCGCGTCCGACTTTCCTTCCCATGGCAGATCTTCGTAGTCAACGCGTCAACCAAGTTGATAAAGCGTTTACACATACTGGTTGTGATTACGTAGGACCTCTGCAATATAAGCCAGTGCGTGGTCAAGGTGTTAAAAGCCGTAAAGCTTGGCTATGTATTTTTACATGCTTAACGACGCGCGCTACGCATATTGCAGTTGCGACAGATTTAAGCACGGTGTCATTCCTTGCAGCCCTTAAACGATTTCTCTCACGGCGCGGCCCTATACAGTATTTGTATACGGATAACGGCACTTGTTTCGTGGGCGCAAGCTCTTATTTACGCGACCTCTATAAGTTTCTCAGGGAAGAATATCGTAATCGTCTTCAGGAAGAACTTTCCTTAAATCATATTGACTGGAAGTTTATTCCTCATTTTGGTGGATGTTGGGAAAGCATGGTCAAAGTAATTAAAACGCATCTCTTCAAAGTTATAGGTCAACAGATCCTCTCTTACGAAGAGCTTTTAACTGTCCTTGCACAAGTCGAGGCACTGATCAACTCGCGCTCGCTCACGGCATTGAGTAGTGACCCTGCAGAACCATCCGCGTTAAGCCCTGCACATTTTCTGAACACAGTGCCATTATCGTCATTTCCGGCTCCTGAAGCAGACCCTTCAAGCTTGCTCCAGAGACATACTCTGCTGGATAAACTCGTGCAGTCATTCTGGCGGCGCTGGCGTGCGCAATATCTACACCAGCTTCAGGCTAGGTCCAAGTGGAATAGTCCTGCATCCCCTATACAGGAGAGTACGTTGGTCGTCTTACAATGATAATGCTCCGCCGCTTTCATGGCCGTTAGCCATCGTATAGAAACTACATACTTCCAAGGACGGTACAACCTGCGTTGTTACCGTGAAAACCGCGAAAGGGAGCTACGTGCGCCCTGTTGTACGTCTCTGTCCGCTTCCAACTCAGTGAGATCTAGCCTAAAGTTGGATCTACCTCTTAGTTTAAGTATTTAGTTTGTAGTTTTCGCTATTATTGCGTTTGTAATTTTCGCTAAAGTAAATTTAGATTAATTTTATTATCATATCGCTGTCTTAGCCTATTGATGGGTTATGCGGTAGTACACCCAACATAGCTCAGTTCATTATTTTTTAAAGGCAACCCTTTAGGGCCGGTGGGATATGGTAGCGCCATCTACCTTTCTATCGAGAATTAATTACATCAACGTCAATCGTTCCACGCTTTCTCGTCCAATACGAGCGATCCTTTTATTCCTTCCCTCTCAAAGGCACGCCTCGCTGATTGGTCGCAAGAATTCAACGACGCTACGAAACAGTCTAGAATAATCGGTGTCGCGCCGAACACATGTACCGCACCGCCATATTTTACCGCTTTATACCATAAACGCAACAAACCGCCCGCGAGTGAAGTGTAGTGAAACTGTATAATTCTGGTTTGGATCCAGACGGAGTGATTAGTGAATCTTCAGGATTCCCGAAGAGACACCAGGCGGCCGCCATTTGCAAGGAAGGAGGACTGATGAACAAGGTAAGACGTGCTCCCATACCCCCGTCTCCTATTCTTCCCATGAACCTAGTTCACTCACTTTTCCTTTCCTAGGCGATAAGAACCCACATCCTTACAGTCCACAATATTAATAATTTTCCCGGATCGCCTAGGAACATTCGATTTCGGTGTAACGCCGAACCAGTCTGCTAAAATCTTAATAGTTACTTATAAATAAATTGAAAACTATTTTCTGATACATATTAATACTGTAATAATACAATACGCTCAAGACAAGGAGAAATACACGGAGCTAACGGCCATCCTCCACTAGTTGGAGAGGCACTGAAAGAAGAAGAATACAAAGAGATCTAGTATAGCAAATCGAAGCTTATTTTGTACTAGCTGTGCCCGCGGCTTCGCCCGCGTGGAAGTCGGTATCCTTAAGTATCCCTTTCTGTGGCCTTGATAATGTAAAATAACATAATTATCGGTTGATGAAACTCACACTCATATTTAAGTTTCGTACTTACTGTATTAGAAAAGAAGTAACCTGTAGGTACCCGCCATCTAAATTCTTAGCTCTTTCTTTTAATAAATACTATCTAGCTGGATTACATAATTATTAGTTAATTTGAATCTTTGCACTCAAAAAGTAACACTTGAATAGTAAGTCTACGATGCTCTAGGTACTATGTAATATAAGCTGTAATGGTGTGCAATAAAGAATATTCTACTCTACCGACCAGTTATAATCCGACGCGTCGCGCCCGCCGTTAAGGCAAACCGCTTCCATTTTATAATAAAACCGTAAACGACTCTAACAAATATTTGCAGCGCATTGCCTTTCGTTAGTTAAGTGTACTCGCGATAATTTTATCTACAACGCCTCTGTGTACACAACATTTTGTGTGACGTTGTCTGGAGCGTGGACAAACAGTTTACTTGAGTCGTTTACCCGGGAAAGGGCCACGTAAAGTTGACCATGCGTGAAACGGGGGCTGGTAAGATCCACGCCAGCAATTTTCAGCGTCTGCCCTTGAGCTTTATTTATTGTCATTGCAAAACAGACACTAACCGGAAATTGTATCCGTTTAAAACGAAAGGGAAAATTATTGGGTATTAGAGGTACCTACTTAGGTATTTCGGGGAATAAAAACCCGTTCACCCACACCACAACCAGTGAGTACTTCCGCTTTAGTACTTGTATATATTCTGTGCTTCCGCTTCTATTATATTGCGCTGTAAATTGATCAGTGATCACTCTCAGTCGGGTGCCATTACACAATTTGGGTGGGCATACATTTCTCAATAAAATTATTGGCACGCCGACTTTGAGAACTATTTTATGCGCAGGTAGCCCGGGTGCACTGAAAGAGTTTAAAAAATCTATTGGGTATTTGGTTGCTTCGTCATGGTCAACTACTCTGTTAATAGATAATTATAATTATATTCTATAGATTGGCCACTAACACGCTCTATAATTCAATAAATTTAATTCAAGCAGACTTGAATTCAAGCAACACATGTGTCTTTGTTTAATATATTTTAGTCTTTAGTTTATCAGAATCCGTTTATTCTATCAAAAGTTATCGCAATTTTTTAATTCATACATATATCCTCATTAGTTATCAAATGCTTCAGACTCAATTTGGGCATTCATGAATTTAGCTTCTTTTCTAATATTTATATTGTCAGCGCTGGATCTTAACACCGACTTTTAATTTTGCCAGTGGTGCCATCTAGGTGCAAAAGTACCGCTAAAATTATAAGTTTTAAGTAATGCCAGATGGCGCCACTGGCAAAATTAAAAGTCGGTGTTAAGATTCAGCGCTGACACTATAAATATTAGAAAATTAGCTAAGTTTGGTATTTGCCCAAATTCGAGAGTCCGAAGCACGTAATAACCAATGCGGATATATGTATATTTTAAATTGCGATAACTTTTGATAGAATAAACGGATTCTTATAAACTAAAGACTAAATGTTAACCAAGGACGCAAACTATGCGTTTGTCATTATCTCGATACAAACAATAAAATTTAGTATGTTGCTTGAATTCAAGTCTATTAAATATATTGAATGACACTGCTAGGCTCCCATATGTGATAGCGTGATGATTATTGTCCAAGATTGTAATCGGGTCTTCAGACAGTATATTGGTGAAAACTGCATCAAAATCTGTTCACTGGTTATTGCGTGATGATTTAACAAACATACAGACAGACAGACAGACAATAATTCCAAACAAAATTGTTTTGTGTTCTATATCGATAACATGTCACAATCCAATGCTATGTTTCTCATCGGCATAAGTCGAATGGCCGTGTCGCGCGTTGTCGCGTGTCGGTCAAGTTGTGTCAGGTGACAGCCGCAGACATTTCACTGGGTACATTTGTACGGTTGTAGTATAGTTGCTTCAGATTTTATATTGTTTAGGGTAAGTCGTATAAGATTCGTTAGTAGGTACATCTTCGACGATTTAACTTGTTCCATGTACCTGCTGTAGATTCTAACTACAAACTAAACTCATACCTAATCAGAGCGAGTCGTATGCATAATGTGGTGTTCCGGAGTGTTGATATTGACGTTCTCTTTACTAGTGCCACTTATTTAAAAAAACGACTCTCCAATGTATTCTTCGACCTAGTTCCAACAGATTAGCTTTACATAAAATTATATGTAAATGTCTACTTTTGATTTTATCTGCTCATATTCAATGTTATTTATGTACTTCATAATGATACTATTGGTGAAAATGTTTAATTTGTCTTCACCCTCTATTTTTATATAAATTGTTTTTCTAGCTGTAAGTTTTCCTAAAATGTGAAAATAAAATTAAAATAAATAAAATAGTTTGAAGGAAAAAGTTGGGATCGGGACGTATTATAACGTATGTCCGGTACCTACCGAATATGCGTCATGATACCGTCCATACGCTCGGCCAATCAGAGAAGGCCATCGTCCGCGCTCGTGGAGTTTGCCATATATGGTAATACACCGGCACCAACTCTGATGGAGAGCTCTGGTATATAAAGAGGTCGACAGAGAGGCCGGCACCGCTACTGATCGTCACCCTGCCCGAACTACGTGCTACGTCTACGTCGTACGTGTACCCTGGTCCAGCTGTGGGTAAGTTACTACATTTACTGCGTTAGCGTACTGCCCATCTCTCTACCTGCTAGCTGAAGCCGGCTGGCGCTGTCTGCCTGAGCCTATTGGTTGTAGCTCTTCTAATGCTGCTTCCCTTCAGGTTCCAGGTCCACCTTGAGGCTCCGCGCTACGCTACACTCTACTCTACGCTACCCTAGTTCTATTCTTCCGCTTCTCTTCACTTCACCTGCACCGTCTTCGACGACACTTCTGCCGACGAGTCCGGCCCTGCCCCAGCTCATCGCGCACACAGCGCCGGCACATGAGTAAATAAACCGAACAGACAGATAGACAGCTTCTTAAGAGCTTGTAAATTTGTTACCTATTTTGTTAGGGTTGTCACAATAGGTTAAGATAAATCGCTTGCTCAATATAGGACAGATTTTGGATTGGACAGATTCGTGATTCGGCAGATTCCCAACTCGACAGATTCGTGGATTGGGCAGATTCTTGGACTCGACGGATTCGCTATACGGCAAAAGTACAGTTTTAAATAAAATAGCGAGTGGAACCAAAAAAGGCATGTACCTGAAACTTTTAAAAGCACGGTATAAAAATATACATTTGTTACCAACGACACGACGTGGCGACGTGATTTATTTGACATTCCCAACGATACCACAAATAGTGTTGAATATTTTTCTGATAATATGATCTATTTTGCTAATAAACATCGGAATCTCCTTTAGCTATTATGTGCCACTAGTTTTACCACGGGGATAGGTACCTAAAATAAGTTTAAAAAGAAATTGTGTAAAACAAATGAACTTCTACAAACAAATAATTATAAAGTGATCAACCATCGATACGGCTTACAAAAAACAGGTGCATGCGATTTTTGACCTTATTGAATATTCATGACAGACTCTTTTTTGGTATTTTCTTGCTTTCTGACATTGATACGTTAATAAAATTATAAATTCTGAGTTACGTCAATAAGGTCGAAAATCGCATGCACCTGTTTTTTGTAAGCCCTATCGATGGCTGATCACTTTCTGATAGTCATTGGTTTTAAAACGTTAATTGCTTTTACACAATTTCACAACTAATGAGTTCATGAGGATCGCCTGGGGGATCGGGCTAGAAGATACTGGTGGACAACATGCAAACGTGTTAAGTATTTCGTTGCCAACATTGACAATATTTATTTCAAGATCGAAATTTTCGCGAAACTTTTGCTCGAGCAATTCAACAAATGCGATAAAATTATCAGAAGGTATAATTAAAAAACCCAATTGTACGTTACCATCGTTAAAATCTTTATAATGCTCGCTGTACACATTGGCCCAACATGCTGGCCCAACGTATTGGCCCAATGTGTAGAGAGCTACTTGGCGCCATGTTGGCTTAATGTACCGCTGTACACATTGGCCCAACATGCTGGCCCAACGTATTGGCCCAATGTGTAGAGAGCTACTTGGCGCTATGTTGGCTTAATTGGTGTAGTTGGCGCCGACGTTGGCCGGCCAGCCGAATAGTGTCGGTTTTTTGTGCACACATCAAAGGATCTTGGCGCGCTCCGCCAACAGCGTTCACACGTTGGCGCCTTTTTCATATCGTTGCCGCTCTTCAGCGGAGACAGTACTGTTGCGCGTGAATATATTTACGTTCCCAAGTTAATATACATATTAGTAGTAGGTCGTTACGTGTTTTGCTCGTAATCGGCTGTAAGTACTTTTGTGAGTACGCATAATCGGTTCCAAAAGTGATTATTTCTGCAACTATTTATTTCTAAAAAGACAACTTCCGCATTAGGACTAAATCCTGCGGGGGACTTTACAAACATACATCTAACGAGGACAATTAACACCCAGACTCGAAACAACAATTTATGGATCACACAAAGTGATGTCTCGTGTGGGAATCGAAACCTCGCTTAAACCACTACGCCAACCGTGCAGTCAGACAGCACAGATTTAACGAACAAGAACCAGATGTAGCGTATTCGTCCAACTAAGTGAGGCACGTTGACAGCTATGTGTGCGTGACATTTGGCGACTGGCACTGTACGGACACGCGCGTCTATGTGTGTGTAAAGTTGCCAGATTATGAATAATCTCCCACTATTTTGCATATAGTTTTTGCAAACGAATATAAAAATATTACATAGGTAATATTTTATATTCGTTTGTGGTTTTGAAGAATTTACCATAGATTTAATTAATGCTTTTAATATGTAATGCTGTTGTGAAAATTATTCAAATAAAAAATACCATTAAAGTATGCTTTTATAAATACATTTCTTAAAAAATGTAGGCTCCGAGTTAAGTTTTAACTAATTTTATTCGTAAATTGAGAAATAAATAGATAGGCTTGCGTCATAAATATTAATTAGCTAAAAACATTTTGTCATGCATACAATAAATTATGAATATCATAATCATAAATCGTAACCAAAAAAAATTGCAATTAAAAATAAATAATAGCTACAATCAATAATTTCTGTTTCTGTACTTAATGTACACACGGCGCCAAGTCAAGCTAAATAGTCGAAGTACGATTTTGATACTTATTCCCTACGCCATAAGAACGGTACAAAGGTCTAACAACGGCACAAAGGTCAAAGTGTATAGCTTGACAAGTAGCCGCGTGTACACGAATATTTGGATCGTTTGGGGATCGAACTCAAAACAATGTATATACTAATGGAAATCCTATTAGTATATTTATAAGAAAAAATATAATCTACAATATACTTTTACAATACGTTAATGTATTTTTCATTAACATGACAATAATTATTACCTACATAATCAATTGACAAGTGCATTTTCCCTAATTCAGGGAAAACGGTGTTGACGTAAACTGGCAACACTTACATATTTTCTGCAGAAATACGAATTTTATCGAAATAATATTATAAAACGGTCAAATAATCCATAGTTATCTGTAAGAATATATTCCATCTTCCCGTATTTGCTTTTAGAAACAACTTTTACAATGTTTAAAAACGCAAGACGGCATTTTAAGAATTTAAAAGCTGGATCGATCGTGGCGTGTGAACTGTGCGATGCTTCGCAGCGCACTGAGTCGAGTTTGTATTCGCTTTTCAATTTTGTATTTGCTTTAGTGGCCTCACGCAAGTGTTCCGCGCGCTCTGTCTGCCTTTTATTCTATAGTCTTAGTCAGACAGTTTAATGCAGTCTCGATACGGTATACCAAGAAACATTACTGTAGAATTATGCTAAATAGTTACTTTACAAGTAAGAACCATATATCTATTTTCATATTGTAATAAATATTGCCCATTACTTTTAAAGGTAAACATAATTTCATTGTTTACGTATTAAATGAACTTTCCTTCATACTTTAGCCAGGCTTAGGACTGGCTGCACAACTTATTTTTTATATGAATTTACGTATTAAATGGATATTGAGAAATTGCACATATTGATCATACCACTACTATTTTAAACCAATAATTTATACAAACATAGCAAATTATCGTTCTGATTTACATAAGGTGTATTCTCATTTGAAATATCCCAAAAGTGTTATCTGATTATTTATTTTTATTTAAGCATCGAGTTTGACATAAGACAATGACGATACGATGTGCATTACGAAATTATTACGCACACTATGACACAGCCCAGCGCATCAAGCTCGGACGAACTCTGGTATAATCGTATAGTTTCGTGTAATGAGCTGTCGTGCAGGCGCACCGCGCGCCGAGCATCGCGCGCGCGATACATACCTACATACAGAGCTGGAACCATAGATTATACACATACTGGTAGCTGGAACCGCTTACGAAAAGTAACTAGTTAAATCAGCCACGAAACTACTTACGCGGTTACGTGTATACGTACGCAGTTTTATGAATCTATTACGTTAAATAACGCCCACTCCTAATAGGTACATATATAACGAGTGCGGTGGCGTAGGACAGCAATGGTGTTTTACAATTTATAGTAATTGTACCGAAATTGAACAATAAAATATATCTTTTTACTAATTTTTATGTTGTTTTTTTATTAATTTTTGTAAAATTAAAAACGAAGTAACTTGAAAAAAATATTTTTCTTAAATACCACATTGATATCTTCTAGGCTTGATAGTTGGGGTAGGTTATTTAACCAAAATTTATTTTATTAATAATAAGCTACCTATTTTATATTTCAGGTAAATGAAGCGTGGAGCTGTATGGCGGATAAAATTGAATATTAATTTTATCCGCCATAAGGCTCCACGCCACTATTAACGAAATCAAAAAGAAAAAAATAATCATTAATGACAACATGTAGAATGCATCACATTCTACTTCAGTACCTACACATGTACGCGCAAGTAATAATTAAACGCACTGTTTAAATAAATAGCCGTGGCTGCAAGTGCTTCTACGTCCATCTTTGTCTAAGCACCAATGCAGAATGATCCGTCACTTCCGTCAGCAATTGTGTAAATAGCAATCTTGGCGTCGCACACTGGCGACTATTACCAAAAAGATGGCCAAAATGTTTTAATAATAAAAATGCGTTAAATAAATCTATTGAAATTAAATGTAGCCTTTTGATCTATGAATAACTTTTATTTTATGAAAAAAGGGCGTGGTTCCAACCAGCGCGAATTTAATACTGACTTTATGATATTGATAGTTTTAAAACAATAGAAGGATAATAGTTAGTATATATATGATAGAGATTAACAAGAATTTAATTATCAAAAATTGTATTATAATTAATAATATTCATAATTAAGACACATGAATGATCAAAGATACACAAACTATATGTTATACAATATGAATATCTAAGTTTGTTTAAATATCAAATACTGCACTTCAGGTTCTTTCAATAGTTAAATTTCATCCAGGGAAACTGCGTATTGGGCTTTCTGGACGTTTTACGTAAAGTTGAGATATAAGGAACTGAAGAAACGCAAAGTCTTTGAAATCAATGACTCATTTGTAGTTTAAATACGGTGCATTTTTCTAGTAAAGTCTCTGTGAAATTTTAAGACTTTATTGACATCTTAAAATCATAATGAATCTATATAATCTAATGAATGTACTACAAAAAACTGTAAAAATAAATTAAAAATTGAAAATATTTACATGGTTTAGGCGTCGTAAAATGCCTCCGCATCAATGTCATCGGGTAACGTGCCCAGAAGGCTGGCAGCATTGCCACGCTGGATGGCAATGCTGATTCTCTGAGAAAAGAATAATGGTCACGTGAGAGGTCGATTAAACGTTTCGAAATTTCCCGAAATAGTGAACGAGCGCTCAGTGATATTCATTTATATCCTTATTTTTTTACTCTTGTGCATTTTCAGATAGATATCAACTTTTTTAAAACCACTCATTAAAAGAATGAACTCAAGTTCAAGACTTCAAAATATTCCAAGGCAAAATGTACGCGTAAATACAGGGACTTGCAGCTAATTAAAACTAATCATAAGGCAGATATCGGCAGCCAAATCTAGAACAAACTAAATACTAGCTTTAGCATTATATGCTTCAATTTACTACAGCATATTTTTCGGAATACAGAAGATATCGTACTATTTTTTTTATTCTTTCTGCTTATATAAGTAAATAATACTGTCAATTTCTAGGTAAGGGTATCGGTGTTAGGATTTTTTAGAAAGTAGTAACATCTGACAGCAATTATAATTACCTCTAGAAATAGAATCCATAACAGAAAAACACCAAACATATACAGTTGTAAAATCAACGAGTGACAACATGCGACTTGAGATTCATCGATATAAAGCACGATATTTTTGATAAAATTCTTAGGCAGATTGTTATAGAATTTTATCATACAAAATATATCAAAGAATGCTCAAAAGTTGCGTCATTTATTAAGGTTTAAGCTTAGTGTAATAAAAGTGTTCTATCAACAATATTTTAAAGTCATTTATTGGCCAGATTTTAGCAAATATTCGCCAGTGTGCGTCGTATCATGTTGGCCCAACATACTGGGCCAGCTAGTTGGGCCAATGTGTACAGGGGCTTTAATGACTGAATTATTTCAAATAGTATTATTCATACACACAGTAAACCATGATTAATAATAAAATACCACGTTTTTACATTAAAATATTAAAACTTGCAACGTACAAAACAAACAACGTGCGTCGTAATAACCCTGAGATCGTCAACTGCCTGTGCCTACGTAAACCGGTTTTTTCCAGTCTCGCCGCGTACACGACAAGCGGCCAGTGGTCACGCACACATGCGCCGCGTGCTTGTAGTAGTGCAACCGATTCGCGCTGTTGTATGAAGCGTTGTCTCTGTTCCGTTTATCTACTCATGTGGCGCCGGCGCCTGCCAGCTGAAGCCAACGGTCTGTGAGGATCTGCCCTCTACGCGCAGCCCTTCGAGCAGCCTGCCCTGCACACTACCGGAGGGAACAGCGTGGGAGACTACAGCCCTTAGTATTCAGGCCAGTGTCGTGTTGTTGTTCGGTCATACTCGTGCATAGTAAGTGAGACAATACTCGGCAATAAACGTATAGAACCTCCTCTTTGATTTATTCTAGAACCCATTACAGTATCAAGAGGTCCATATTTTTTATAGTCTCACGCCTTTTATCGCCGAAGGGGGTAGTCAGAGGTGTAATATTACACCCACTTTTCGCCATTAATTTTTGGTCCCACGTTATAGGGGGCCTATTGCCGTTACCGAGCACATCACCATACTCCGTGCTGCTACTGAGAATTCAGAAAAACTCAGTAACACTTTTGCACGACCCGGGAATTTAACCCGGGACTTCCGATCAGCAGTCGCATACGCTATCCACTGGACCACGGAGGCAGTCTGAGTCAGAGGTCAAATAACGGGCAGAAAACCGAAAGCAATAGCAATTTCTCCACGGACAAGAGCTCCTAAATTAAAGAAGAAGATGATGAGTAAGTAAGATGATGATATACAAATAGATAGTACTATATGTTGTACTTAACTATTCGCTTAGAACTTTATTTAGATAAAATCATGCTCTTAAAAGCATAATGTACATTTGTAAAATGTACATAAAATATTAAAACTAAATGTACAAATACAAAAAATAATATAAAAATGAACTAATCTCAATTTACCGATGTTTCTCCAAGTGTTAGATAATTATCGATCATGACCACAACTAGTATAAATTTGACCTTTATTTTCAAATAGGTACACCATAGAAACCGATAGCATAAATTTAATATTAATCTGTAGAACAGCAATAGACTTGGGCAATGGTCCCCTCAAATATCGTTTACATAACCATCGAAAGGTCGTTGAGATAAAGTCCCTATGGAGCGCTATTTCTGGTCCCAAACAGCCGTGCAATATTGAACAAAATATTAATAATGAAGCAGCCATCGTCACTTGTCTCTTGTGACAAATAAGTGGTGACCGCCAACTGACACCGGTGGCCGGCCGAATTAACTCCAACATTTAACTTACTAAGCGATGCAATCCACCTTCTGGTATTTATAGCTGCCTATACATCTGAACTGTGCGCTATTGACCGTGTATAAGATGCGAGCGCTATGTTTATGTCGAAATGGTTGGATGTTGACCCAGACCATAAGAGAAAAATTCGGGCAAGTGCGAGTCTGACTCGCGCACCGAGGGTTCCGTACGCATTTTACCTTATTTGAGGTTGATGCTAATTACGCTAGTCCTCCAAATCTGAGGGTCTAGTACCAGTTTGCACTCGATCGTCACGGTGGACGATAGCTTAGATGACAGGAACAATTTCCATACATTTTCTAAATGCGCCCCCTAGCGGTCTCTATCGATCGCTTCTCTCCATAAGGGGCGCTTTAACTCTCTCTGTACGAGCGCCCATACAAAGAGTACCTACTATCTTAAATGGAGTCTACTATGTATGTATGGGGACACCCTTAAATTTTCCACTTTTTTTGTAGAGGTACATAGGAGATATGGTCAAAATTAGGATTTGGCGAAAACTTGTAAGTACCAAAATTAACCTTAATTTTCAATTTTTTGAAATTTTTGTAATTTTTCCTTTATTTGTGCTGTAAGGCCCTGCTTTTGGCCAAATTTCGTGATTCTAGTTCAACGGGAACTACCATATAGGTTTTCGACCCAAAACCTATAGGGTACTTACGGTTGACCTAGAATTGTCAATTTTGGTCAAAACCAAGGTCTTACAGCACAAGTAAAGGAAAAATTCCGAAAATTAAAAAAAGTTGAAAATTAAGGTTAATTTTGGTACTTACAAGTTTTCGCAAAAATCTAATTTTGACCATATCTTTTTATCGGGTTGACCCAGGACCCTAATTTTTATACACCTAATAGGAACCACAGACCTCAGTATCTGGTATAAATTTCAATTTGTTAGGTCCACCCGTTCCTGAGAAAATCGGTGGTGACACACGGACAGACAGACAGACAGACAGACAGACAGACAGACGGACAAGAAAGTGATCTTATAAGGGTTCCTTTTTTACCTTGTGAGGTACGGAACCCTAAAAATAAACGGAAAAAAGCTTATCCAAGCGGTAGAATTTGACTGGAAAAAAGAAATTGTTCAGAGTTAATATTATATCTATACATTCTGTAAAATGGCGTATTCACCGCATCTTCTTCGTCTATAAGAACATGATAGATAGACTCAGAAATTATGGAACAGATTTTAGTAATGAATTGCGTGGGGCTTGAGGAAGGTTAAGGTGTATAGTTCACGTGGGCAGAGCCGCGGGCGTAGTTTAGTTTGAAGATAATTTTTCATTCATTTACATTAAGCGCTACCGCTCATCTCTAGTTCATCTCTGATATACAAAATCTAATAGTTCTGTTACAGCTTCGCACAGCATAGGATGGACGTTCATTTTGTTTTGATAACTATGGGACTGTTATCTGAGATGGGTTTCATTGTTGTGGTAATAGCGTTGTAATTACTACACATTGAAATTAATTAATGTATCGTACACGTGAAAGCGTTCAAGCTTTTGTGGTGTAACGTGTATAGATGCTTTCGTAATATCGTGAGACTGTCTCCGTGGTCCAGTGCATATTCTCTGCTGATTTGGAGGTCCCGGGTTCGATTCCCGGGTCGGGCAAAATTTTTACTGACTTTTGCCGAAGACCACCGCCCATGGACACAAACAATAACAGCAGAGTCCCAAATGCGTTGCGCCCTTTAGATTGGGAAAAGTTATATGAGGAGGAGGGAGAAGGTATAGGGGACGGGGCCGCTGGCGTGAGAGAGTATTACTTCCCGGATCGAGCTGGCTCATTCAGGCTGAAATCAGCTAAGCTCTAAATACAGAAACTACCAAACAGGTTTTTGTGAAAACTTTGAAGAAGTACATACAGGTGAAACTGCGGGCTTTTTTGAATTGTTAAAAAAATTCAGATAGTTCAACCAACTTCAAATATTTATGGAAGAAATATATCAATTCGGTTGTATTGTTCAATCTGTAATAATATAATTCCACAGTGCAAATAATATTTTAATTATCCTCCTATAGATGTCACAGCCAATCATCAGGTAATCTGTGTTCAGTCAAATAAATCAATCAAAATTACTAATATGAATACTAATTTTAGTATCACAAATACAGCTCGCACATACCTCCACTCAACATTTCATATTGAACACCAACAATTACGTGATTCACGCGTGCAACAAACAAAGAGGGTTCCGTAGCGTATTTAAATTTATTAAGTTTCAATACTGACGATATTTATGAAACCATTTTGTTATGACGTCACAATATCTGTGGACGACGCGCGACGTATGCAGGACGACGGGTGACAGTTTAGTTGCAGATTTTATATGGCCGACTTTTTGGATGGACGTTTTTTTATAGTCAACAAACTGTCGGTATGATACTTCAAAGTAATTGAAACCCATGAAGAGTTTCATTTACTTAGAATACCGAAACATAGCACAGTTTGTAAAACTATTATACATATAGGAAAGGATTTAATACGTTCTTTTTTATACCAGCGATGATAATGTTCCTCTAAAATAATGTCTAGT
The DNA here is from genome assembly GCA_944739405.2 of Euclidia mi. Lineage (NCBI taxonomy): Eukaryota > Metazoa > Arthropoda > Insecta > Lepidoptera > Erebidae > Euclidia > Euclidia mi. Next base: position 66,133,561 of record OX123193.2, on the reverse strand, counting down.
CACTTTTGCACGATTTCAATTGAAATTGAAAGATTCTGTTTTAGCTTTAACCTTTAAGTACCGACGTGGTGGTCTGACAGACGCCTTCAGGTTTCGGAAGTTCGAATTTTATATGTTACTGAAGATATAACTCCTTGCGCTTCTCCCTACCCCTCAAGCAGTTGCCCATCAATGTTTGTAGAGAGTGGCTATGTCGGTGCATGCGATTTCGGCGAGTTTTGATTTTTATAAGATCGCGGGTGGTCTGTCGAACCAATCGCCGGTACTTATAAAACTCTTATTCGATACGAAATATTTAAGTTCGTATGAATGTTATAAAAATGAATGAACCAGATACTTCGGACATAAAATGGGTAACCAAAAATATCAAACAAGGCTTCAAAATAAATACCACGAAGAAATTTTTGCGACATGGCCAAATATGAGCTGAGAGTCTGACTGTAACGACATCGACCAAAATTTTGTTGTCTTGTAAAGTGACTATAATTCAGCATCTGAACAGGCAAGGGTCTTACGGTGAAACATATTATGTGCCTACTATGCAGCAAACCTACGAGTATAATTATGTAAGGTGTGATTATAAACTTTACTATACATACATATTGGTATCTTGCGATTTCCATAAAGACTGTTGATTATGTGCTAAATTGTAGTTTTTTTGGTTTACGTAATTACTAATCATCAAGAAAAATGTATTGTTAAGAAAAAATACAACTTAGTTGATAAATAATACACACAATTCTGTAGAAAACGGAGATCCTGCAAAAGTATGGAAATTTCTCAAATCATTAGGGGTTGGAAAGCAAAATCAGAATATTAATCCTTAAAATTTAGATATTAACATGCTTAACCAGCACTTCTCTGCTTCGTCCAATTATGACAGGACAACCAAATTGAATACAATAAATTATCTTTCATCGCTTTCAACTCTTTTTGTCTTTAGTCAGTTTACTGCATGTGATGTTAAGAAGAGCATTTTATCCATTAGTTCCAACGCTGTTGGTTGTGACGATATCACCCGTAATATGATCCCCCCCATCCTTCATGTAATCCTACCTATTATCACGCACATATTTAACTCCTCAACTTCTAGTGACGTGTTTCCTGCAGCTTAGAAGTATGCGCTCATGTGATCCGCTACCTAAAAAATCCAATCCTATATCCTTTTCAGAATTCCGACCCATATCCATACTACCCTTCCTTTCCTAAGTCCTTGAACGTCTCATCCATAACCTACTCAACTCATTCCTCATTAAAAATAACATCCTCAATCTTTTTCAATCACGTTTCCGTGCTGTTCATAGTACCACTACTGCCCTTGTCAATATTACGGATGATATCAGGTCAGGTATGGAGGACGGCAAGCTCACAGTTCTCTGTTTGTTGGATTTCAGCAATGCTTTTAACACCGTTGACTTTGACGTGCTCCTTGCCATCCTTAGCTCTCTTAGCATATCTCCATCCGTGATTGACTGGTTTCGTATTTACCTGTTTGGCCGCCGGCAGCGTGTCCATCTGGATGAAACTTATTCATCCTGGTGCGACAATTCTGCGGGTGTACCTCAGGGCGGCGTTCTTTCTCCTCTTCTCTTCTCGATTTTTATCAATTCAATATCTAATTCTATTTCAAGTTCCTAACACCTCTATGCAGATGATCTGCAAATCTACTCTCAAGCGAAGCTTGAAAATTTATCTTTAGGCATCGCCAACATTAATCAGGATCTAGTTGCCATATCTGAGTGGACGAAAACGTATGGTCTTAAGGTTAATTCTGTTTAAGCCCAGCCTATAATTATCGGCAGCTCTAGACTAATTTCTAGGATTAATTGGCCAATGCTTCCCCAGGTGTCTTTTGCAGGTGTCTCTATTCCTTTTAGTATGGATGTCAAGAATCTGGGGATATACATAGACACAACATTTTCGTGGACCGTCCAGCTGCAATACATCAGCCGACGTCTTTTTGCTGCCATACCATCATTGAGAAGACTGCGTAATTTCCTTCCGACTACCACTAAAATTGCACTTGTGCAATCTATTCTCCTTCCCATTCTTGACTATGCCGATGCCAGCTATCTCGATCTCAATAATGTTCAGCTTGATAAACTTGAGCGACTCCAAAATTTCTGCATACGATTCATATGGTTTACGCAAATATGATCATACCTCTGAATTTCGCATGAAGCTCAAGTGGCTGCCAATTCGCTTTCGCCGGAATACTCACATTCTCTGTCTTCTCTATAATATTTTATACAATCTTTCTTTTCCTTTGTATCTCAAAGCACGCTTTGAATATCTTCACGACACACATACGAAGTGCTTAAGATCATCGGAGAATCTTAGACTGAAAGTTCTAGCTCACTCTACAGTTTTCTACGACAAATCTTTTAGTGTCCAGGCTGTACGACTGTGGAATTCGTTGCCTGAGACAATAAGACAGGCTCAATCCCTGACAGTATTTAAAAAACTTGTCACCAATCACTACTTAGGAGATATTCCATGAGCTCTTTTGAACTTGCACTAATATTGTATTTATTTATGGTATCTATTTATATATGTTATAAAGTATATATTTATGTATGTTGTAATATTAGTATGTAAGTACATAGTATTATTATTAGTTTTGTTGAGCTCATCAGAATACACTATTCCTTGAAGTACACCAACCTACCCATTCTCTCAGTCACTAATTCTTGTATTCCATTCTTGGTTGTCTGGAAGAAATCGCAATTTGCGATAAGACCGCCCTTGTACCACTAGTTTTAGTTGTGTAAATATGATCACTGTACTCTTGTATCTTTTTTGTTTTCTGGTGTACAATAAAGAGTTTTAATCTAATCTAAATCTTATAATTATTATTAAGAGGTATGTGACGTTACCGAAGACTTGCATCATCTATTAACGTAATGTACCCGGTACGAAACGAGTCGAAATAATTTAATTAAAACCTTAAATTTGAACAGGACTGATATAGGTATGTTTCACAAAATTTTGTCTCAACCAAATGGTGCCAAAGCTGAAGCCCTGTTCAGATTTATGCCCGATATCTAATAGACATAAGTGAAAAGTAATTAAGATTAGGGTACGATGGGACTGCGTACGCTATGCGTTACAGAAGTCCCAAAAAAAAAAAGAATAAAAAAAATATATATATTATTAAAGTAAAAGTGATTCGTCCGTGTGGTGACGGATTAAGAATACGGATTGTCACCACCCCATATCATCCCATGGGTGTCGTAAGAGCCGCCAGAGGGAGCATATTATGCAGAGAATAGCACTGTAAGAGAAGGAAAACTTGATACAAACCCTATACCAACCCGTTTGGTCAGAGTGGTATAGTAGGCCAATTCCTCCTTTCAAAGGAGAGGCCTAGTCCAGCAGTGGATTGTTAAAGGCTGATGATGATGAAAGTAAGGTAGTAGAGTCTCGCTGATTTCAGCATGAATGGGCCGGCTTGACCGGGGAAGTACTACCCTCTCACAGAAGATCGACATAAAGTAACAGTACCTAAACTGTTGCGTTTCGTTCGGTGAGTGAGAGTACCGGAGGCCCTATCCCCTATTCCTTCTCCCTCATCCCTCTCCTCATCCTATCCCTTTTCCCAAGCCCAAGGGGCGGTAACGCACTTGTGACTCCTGTGGTGTTGCTTGTGTCCATGGGCGGCGGTAATTGCTTACCATCAGGCGATCCGTCTGCCCGTTTGCCACCTATAGCTATATAAAAAGAAAAAAACGTGGTTTTTCTCCCAAAGAATGAGGAGTTATGTGAAACTTTATAATTACTTATAAATATTATACCTGCTATATTTTCCTTTATTTATACAATAACTAGATATATAAACAATACATATAAATTGTATTTTTTAGAAAATATGAAAAAACATTATGTTTTTGGTTATTAAAGCTGTGGTGGTCGGCCCGACCTCACGTCGTAACTAAAATACCACGTCGGTACTTAAAGGTTCACTCAAATAAACAGCGTTATCTAACGGACACCAATGGACCTATGAAGAGACATAAACGCGAATCGCGCTATTATGAAATTTCGCATCGATCAAAAGCAATTACTATGATTGGATTATTTTCAATATCAATCAGACCGTGATACCTAGCGTAGTCAGAAGATTTTCCTTTCAGTTGTTAGAACACCAGAACTCTTTTCGCCAAATCGGTAATGCTAGTGGACATATACTTCGAAAGCACAGAACCTGGCGCAGTTCGTGGCACCTAAGCCAAAGTCTACATCTAATGGTGCTACGGGTGTTCCGTAGCACTGAGTAATACCACTACGTGATCTACACAAATCTATTAAGAAGTCATATAATTGTTTATGTCTCTTCATAGGTCCATTGGTGTCCGTTAGATAACGCTGTTTATTTAAGTCAACCTTTAAGTACCGACGTGGTATTTTAGTTACGACGCGCGACGTGAGGTCGGGCAGACCACCACAGCTTTAATTGAGAAAAACATAATGTTTTTCCATATTTTCTAAAACATACAATTTATATGTATTGTTTATATATCTAGTTATTAGGAGTTACTGACAGGCTGCTCGCGATAAAAAGGTCTTTCTTTATGTTATGGAAATAGTAATGTTATCATTAATATGAACTGATGATAAAGCAGCATTCGGTATTTTTGCGCACATACTCACATTTATATGAGAGTATGTGCGCAAAAATACCGAATGCTCCTGTCATGAATGTGCACGTTACTCTCCGAATTAAACTGACGTAACGGCTCGAACATTTTGCAAACGTATTCATTATTATAATAAATCGTATAAATTGATATAATTAAAGTTGTAAATGTTGGATCGCTGTTTTTTGTATGGTTGAACGGAGATAGACATGATTAAATTAAAATTTAAATGTGAAAGGAATTTTCTTTTAGTATTGAATGTGTCTCATATAAGTTAATAATTACAATTTATTTTAAATGCGTCAGCTTTTTATGTTTCAAATGCTTAAGAATCGTTCTATATGAAAATTTCATTCATTTTTTATTTAAATCTCTTTATATTATAATAAGGATAAGGCCGCCCATCGTTCATTGTATTTGTAAACTTCTTCTTGTTCTCTTCTAACTCTGTAATGTAACTTGTGGTGTACAATAAAGAATTATCTATCTATAAATATATATTGACAAAAAATCTATTTCTGTTTGTTGTGCCTTAAACTTATGACATGAATCTTTGTTCCTTTTTTTATAAGGTAAGAGGCATCCGGGAATACATCAGACGTAATGGAAAGGTTACAAATCTGAGTGATTATCATGGGTACCAAGAAATCACTAGCACTTTTTAAAATATTTGCAGAATTAGAATTCCATACTGGAGCACAGTCAGATCTCAGATTTCGAATAATGACTATAGTTTTGTTTCAAAGAGGGCCATAGATCCACTTGAGTTTAATAAGCAATTTTGTAATTATTGTATCAAATATGTTATGATAACTACAATTCTATACGTAAATGTTTAAATTATTACTTGTCTATAAAAACTAAACAAGACTAGGTGAGAATCAGGTGAAGAGGGGCAAAAACATATTAATTTTTTTATTTAAAGGTTTTTGAAACGATTGATGCCTGCATAAATACATACCCATGTTTAACGAAAAACAAAATAAGCAATAATGCCTTAAAATAATTTTAATCTGATCGAGTTCCTTCATCCAGTTCATACCATGTTAAATTATGTACACATATTACGAAACGTGTAAGCGGATTACATTAAATGGCAATCTCTTAAAAAGTACTTCACAGGGAAACGTTTAAAATGAAATTAAAAAACTCTAAAATTACAAACCATCATGTAGATAGATATTAAAACAAAACAAATAAAATTTCATACGTTATGTAGTACCATTTTAACAACATCGATGACAAACCACTTTATTTGCAGCACAGTGTGCAAAACCATTTATAAGTCAAAAACTTCATTATGACCACTCAAAAATATTTCAGAGCCTAACGCTATTAGAAACATAGAGCGAAAATCTTTCAAAACGTACATGTCACTGAGAGCCTGTTATTGGCGTACAAACATACTATCTATTACATGGAAAACTAGAAACAAAACCTTATTGTAATTGTGATAAAGTAGTGTGAAGTAAATTTTTGTTTAGCAAAGCTGGCCAGAGACAAATGACATATTGGCAGTTATACTGGATGATATATTAGCAGTTATACCGACTAGCGTCGGTGGACGTTTTCTGTGAAGAGTTTTTAAGTTTGGACCATTGTACGGATCGTATCAAACAATCTAACAGTCTTTAAGACTGTTAGATTGTTTGATACGATCCTTAAATTTGCTCGACCTCTTTGCTGAATATCTTGGTCAGTTTTTATGGGCTAATATATGTCTTTGTTTTGCTTATTTCTGCAATTATGTAAAACTTTTTGTAAATAAGATACACATCAAACGTTAAGGTGTACTTGAACAAAATGCAAATCAAATTATAATCGAATAATTGTTAAATGTATAACAAATGTGGGATAAATTTATACCTTGAGAATAGAACAACTTTCACAAGCAGACAGAGAGCAATATTATGTATCATAACAATACCTACATGCGGAATAGGTGCTTGTACCAACACAACAGTATTGATATTTCTTATAATTTTTTTATAGACTCACGCCTTTATGCCAAAAAGGGTAGGCAGAATTTTTAAGTCCCACGTAATAGGGGGCGAGTCAATTGCTGTTACCGAGCACATCACCAGTCTCCGTGCTGCTACTGAGAATTCGAAGAAACCCAGTAGCACTACTGCCCGACCCGGGAATCGATCCCGGGACCTCCGATCAGCAGTCGCATACGCTATCCACTGGATCACGGAGGCAGTCATTTCTTATAATAATATGATTACACATACTACTCTGTATCCGTAATTTGAGACAGGTTGGTGACTAAATAATCGTGTATTAATACCTAACACAAAATCATTCCACGAGTTTGTTGACGAACACAAGTAATGTAAAAGCAGCCACGCAATGATGTTACTCAAAAATCGTAGCATTCACATTTTAATACGCAGCACTAATAAATTAAAGTTATTATTTGATAATTCAGTGCAAGCAGGACTTGACATTATTATTCTACATTGATATCAATACACGTTCAAAACGGACAATTTATTTCATGGTTCTAAATGCACTCTAAATTCTATTAAGCCCTTCATACAGGCACAATGATTTATACCGTTTGCACCACGGCGCGGCGCTTGTACCGAGTCATACAATTCATTTTAATGAGCGTTTATTAGACAAGTACACATCGATTTGCGTGTTCGCGCGAAGTTATTATGTTAGTGTCAAATGTTAGAGTGTCATACACCAGTAAAAAGGCTAAAAACAAAAAGAATTTTAGTAAATATTGTTTTAAAAAAGCTTTGAGGAATTACAGGGCAATTTGGCAAAGGAATTTCGTTAATAAAGAACTGTGAAAAGTTAAATACCTCATTCAAATTGTCATACAGTGTATTGCAGTGCACTGGTGGACAAAGGCCTCTCATAATTTGTATCACAATAGCGAGTCAATAGAAAGATTAGGCCTACTATGCCACGCTGGCTAGACAGGTTGTTTGATGTCGTGTTATCCGTCTCATTCTAAAGATACCTACTATTTGTTTCGTGTATCTTCCTTAGCAGCTTTTTACGACACCCACGGAATTATATAATAGGGTAGATATAGAATTACACCAAAATAAAGTACATTTGTAAAGTAACTTAAAACTACGATTTATGTCCAACCGGCGGCCTTATCGCCAAGGGCGCTTTCTTCCTGGCAACCTTTTGTATTCTTAATTCATCGCCATACACATAAATTTATAGTCTTTCGACTGTGGGTCAAGGGATTTCGACTGCAAGCCTTCCATTTTCTCCTTCTACTATCATTTCTTTCTTCGACATATCTCATGTGGTATGGGCGTGAATTGTCGGGTTAGGAGATGGTAAGTAAAATAACCGTTGTGTGTAACTCACATTATAATATTACTCACAGTACAATCAACTTTTATAACAATTTCTGTCAAAAACTAGCGTCCACCGTTCAGGTGGCTGCGAGCGCCTGTTCAGCTGTTTCCTGCTTGACTCCGATTCAAAAAGTGTCTACCTCGCCAGTGCCCGTTGTTCGCTAAGGGAATGTCATTCTTCTATTCGGCTGGTATCAACCTCCAATAAGGTTGTAGTATATAAGTTTACCAATGAGGTTTGCCTACAAATTTATATAGTACGCAGAGAACTGTACGATTCTTTGCCCAAAGAATCAACACTGCCATATAGCGTGGCAATGCTGCCAAACTAGCGATGGGACGAGTCGTCAATTTTCCAACTCGACCTACTCGAGTTGAGTTATTGAATAACTCGAGTTACAACTCGAGTTGACTCTACTCGGTGCCAACTCGATAACAGTGCTAACCTCCGAGCTGCGTAGCGAGTTACCGAGTCACGGAGTTGGCGTCGACTCGGTGTCAACTCGATAACAGTTGTGTATAACCTCCGAGCTGCCGAGCGAATTACCGAGTCACCGAGTTGGTGTCAACTCGCTGGCTCTAACTATAAAGCAAATAAAACCTGTCGACCGAGTCAGGCAGGCAAGCCAAGCTGCCAAGTTTAACACTGGCCAACTCGGAAGTAGGAATGCAGAGGGAGGATCGTCCGCTTATTTCTTTCGGGTACTAGGTAGGTACACTAAATGACTAAAACATGATATAATACGCAGTTCACTGGTTAATTTTGAGAAAATATCTCCCGTGAATGTAACTCACAAATCAATAACATTATTACAAATTAACAAACATATTACAAACAAAAATTATATTCAACGGATCACTCCGCGACCTTGACGAGTTGAGTCGACGCGGCGACGAGTCAACGAGTTGCGCGACGAGTCAACGAGTTGCGAGTTAGCCGAGTTATCAACGAAGCGACAATGCCACTACCGAGCTGCCGAGTTAGGTCACACTACAACTCGGTCAACTCGCTAACAGCGAGTTGAGTCGAATCATTGACGAGTTACGGGATGGTTATGTTCGATCTCACCCTAACTCGTTACGTTACTTTGGGTGATGACGCGCCGAGTTGACGAGTTGCCATATTGTGAACGACGCCTACCGAGTTAGCTCGAGTTAACATAAAAGCAGATCGAGTTGACTCGCTCAGGGGCTAACTCGAGTTAATCGAGTTAAATAACTCGAGTCGCCCATCGCTATGCCAAACATCTGGGCAAGTTACCCGATGACAGTGATGCGACAGATTTCTATAACGCGTAGACCTATCGATTACGTTGTAAATATTTTAACATATAAGCTAGTAAGGCAGCGATAGCCGTGTGGATATACCAACAGATTGCCATGCAGAGGGTATCGGGTTCGAATCCACGGCGCGCACCGATGACTTTTCGGAGTTATGTGTGTATTGAATTGTTAATTATCGCTTGGCCTGTGCCTCGGAGAGCACGTTAAGCCATCGTTTCCGGTTATCATGAAGGTCTTCGACGGTCGCTACAGGACGTCAGTACCTTCTAAATAAACTGGGACGACGATAAGCTCGTACATTGTGCACATGAGTATTTTATGTTCTACCAAATAAAACCATTTATGACTAATTTTAATTTACAAAATTTTATCTGCATTATAAATTTTCCAAGTCTCAACGTATTATAAACACTCACAAAGCAAGAAATACCTCGTTTCGGTATTTGTACAGCGTTGAATTTTAAGTTATTCGGAGGATTCAGTGGTTTAACTACAAACAACAAATAATGCACGGTTCTAACAACAATGCAGCCAAATCTTTTTAAATTTAAACCGTGTGTAGTCATATTTTAGCTAAACACACAAACACCTGTAATAACAACTATTCACGGAGCCACAAAGGCGGTGCAATCTGTTTCATGACTTATATTAGCGTTACTATTGGTAAAAGAGTTTATCGTTACTGTTGTGGTTACGTTAAAGATTTAAAAGAGCAGTAGGAAGCAGACCATTGCGGTGCTCCATGCAAGATTAGATTCGTAGAAGAAGCATCGTCAACTGCCGAAAGTAAAACAGATTGAGCAAAATATTTTTTTCATTATAGTAACTAATACAAAAACTACTTTACAAGAACGAATTAAAAGTGTCTGGTTAATATTAAGTTCAAACAATTTCAAGACAACAACTTATATGTTTTCTTCTCTTTCTTTTCTTTTTCAGGTTTTTGATAGAGTTCCACTGTCAATTTAAATGTGGCTGTCAAATTTATTTTGATGGTCACACTTTGTCCACTTCTGTTTGACCTAAATGAACTGAATTACAGAGAATTTGAACTAGTCCAAAACTATTCAAAATATTTTCGTGAATTAATTGCAGATTGAGTTTAATCGAAGTAAAACCGACCAGTCTTAAAATTGGGATGGAATTTCATAACATTAGAGATCTATTCAGTGGAAATTTCGGGAAATCCCTGTTTAATGCAGCCCTATGCTCGCGCAGGAACAAACGTGTCATATTTCTGCTCATTGAGCAGTAGTTTTGGCTATGCGTTGTCTGTCTGTCAGTCAGCACCGCAAGAATGCAGACAGATATACAGACTCTTAATGTAAATACAATTTAATACTCACGAAGAAAATACATTTCTCATTTCGAACAATGCGGTGTCCACCGCATTATGAACGCAACATTCGTATAATCGTCGAGACGACTCCTTTGTACTGTAAACTTCGTACTTCTATCACTGAAAACACTTAGAGCCAGTTCAAATTAATTGGCAGACAACATCATACAAATTTTATCCTAATTTTTAACTTATTTGGAAGATAATGCCTGTCCGGAATTGGTAATAAAATGTAGACTCTGAAACAGAATAACTTAAATCACCACCATTCCCATACCATTCTACTGGTCCTGCATTTTACTAGTATTCTATACATTCTAACGTTAAATCAAATTTATCTACACAAACAGCACTTAATCTCAGTTGCTTCATAAAGCAAACAGAACTGCAAAGATCGCATGCATTGCTCTAATTAAGTTTAAACAAAACATGAATCATTAAGGGGTTGTAATGCTCTGTACGGGGGTTGAGGAGAGGTGAGGGGACAATGCCGGCGCATCCCAAGTTGATTTATACCGCCATTTGTCGTCGAGCCAAACCACCCCTGATTCACCGTTGTAATGCGGTGTTTACCGATAAACAACGGGAAATACGGAACGTTCTTGTTAATGAATTTTCATTAACCGGTTTTCCGGTTGAAGAATATGTTGGTGGTGGTGGCATGAGATTGGCTGGTAAAATCGTAGTGGTATGGAGATGTTTGTATTCGAATGATTTGTCAATCTTTTTATTTTATTGGTAATAAGGATGCATTTTAGAAATGAGTATATTAGGGAAAGTTTGAAAATTGCTTCGGTGCAAGAAAAGCTGAAAGGAAATCGTCGGTCGTAGTATGGGCATGTGATAAGGAGGGACGAAAATCATGTACCAAATCATGTAACTAGAACGGTGGTAAATATAAGAGGTGAGGGCTATAAAGCAAGACAAAAATCAAAGAAAAGATGGATAGATTGTGAGAAGTATGACATGAATGAAAAGGGACTGAAAGTTCAGATGGCATCTGATAGGGGGGAATGAAAAATAAATATTTTTTTTTTAAATTACCTTTCATGACTTTTACTGCTAACCTACTTTCGACCACAGCGATGTAACCACAGAAGCTATCACTAGACCACGAGCCACAAGGTCACAGTCGGTCAGCGTGGTTGTTATGACAAATGGCCATATAAATCAATTGCACCTGCACTATGTGAACTGTTTGATTATGACATTCTTGTGCATTGATGCCCAAGATAAAGCCATCTTGTGAGAATACTTAATAGCGACCCGTCTCGGCTTCACACGGGTTTTATCTGTATATATGTAAAATTCTTCCAGTATTGACTAAGTGACAGACAGCGCACATCCCAAAATACTATGTACAAGAAGCTGTATACAGGCGAAGCTGCGGGCTTCTTTCATAGTATACAAATTTCAGATATTTCAACCAACTTCAAATATTTAAAGAAAGAAATTTCTCAATTCGGTTGTATTGTTCAATCTGCAAAATATAATTTCACAGTGCAAACAATACTTTTATTATCCTTACTACCATGAATGTCTCAAGCAATCATCATTTAATCGGTGTTTAGTCCAATAAATCAATCAAAATTACTAATATGAATACCAATTATCACAAATACAGCCCGCACATACCTCCTCACAACATTCCATATTGAACACCAACAATAGGCTTGTGTCCACTAAGAATAAATCGGTTTGATTGTAGTATCTATAGATTCATTATGATTACAAGACCTCAATAAAGTTTATTATTTATTACTAGCTGACCCAGCGAACTCCGTATCGCCTTTTTAAGAGGTTTTATTTAATTCCCTTTTTTCCAAGCCCCTTTTCCAAAGTTACTATTGACTTAGCGCTTAATCTCTTATCATTCCAGGGTCTATAAATGATGCAAAAACAAACATAGATTTTTATATAATATTGAATTCCTTATTCCATAAATATCGGAGACGATATCCATATCGACTAAAAAAAAAAATCCCGTCCACCATCTTTGATTTCCTATCCGCCATCTTTGATCATGAAATAGATGTTGTATTTGGATTCACCATCCCTTAAATCATCAGAGACGATACCCATATTGATTTTAAAATTTTTTCCCATCCGCCATCTTTGATTTCCCATCTGCCATCTTGAATCACGAAATAGATGTTGTATTTGGATTCTCCATCCCTTCAAACATCGGAGACGATACCCATATTGATTTAAAAAAAAAACCATCCGCCATCTTTGATCACGAAATAGATAGTGATTTGAATTCCCCATTCCTTAAAATATCGGAGACGATACCCATATCGACTTTAAAAAAATCCCGTCCGCCATTTTTGATTTCCTATCCGCCATCTTTGATCACGAAATATATGTTGTATTTGGATTCACCATACCTTAAATCATCAGAGACGATACCCATATTGATTTTGAAAAATTTTCCCATCCGCCATTTTTGATTTCCCATCTGCCATCTTGAATCACGAAATAGATGTTGTATTTGGATTCCCCATCCCTTTAAACATCGGGGACGATACCAATATTGTTTGTTTTTTAATTTTCCCATCCGCCATCTTTGATTGCCCATCCGCCATCTTTGATCACGAAATAGATGTTGTATTTCGATTCTCCACCCCTTAAAATATCGAAGGTGATACCCATATTGATATTTAAAATTTTCTCATCTGCCATCTTTGATTTCCATTCCGCCATCTTGGATCACTAAATAAATTTCATATTATTAATCAGCGTCCCGAAAATCTCGAAAACGATACCCATATAGATTGTATCCTATTCGTTTAGCCTTTTTTTGCTTTTGACCCAACCCTCCCCCTTCTCGTTTGACCATTTTATTATTTTTGTCTGGCCTCAAAAAGTTGTGGCGTAATTTTATATAGCCTTTAGCCTTTCGGAATAATTGGGCTATCACAGGCAATAACAATTTTTAAAATCCGACTGCTAGTTCCTGAGATTAGCCGACATTACGTTTTAGCCTTTTTAGGCTTTTGCCCGGCCCCAAAGGGTCGAAGCGTAATGTTATATAGCCTATAGCCTTCCGAAATAACTGGGCTATCGTATACAAAAAGAATTTTTCAGATCCGACCGGTAGTTCCTGAGATTAGCGCGTTCAAACAAACAAACAAACAAACTCTTCCGCTTTATTATATTAGTATAGATAAAAAGGTAAGATTAATGTTATTTTTAGGATTCTAAAACTAAAAATAATGTTTTTATTCTTGTGATAGTGAACACCAATCAGATAGCATTACGTCTAACAGTGCGTCCGCCAAGCATTTTGTTGACGTTTTGGTAGTAAATCAGGGTCTACAATCTTAATACATTAAAGATGGCAGAACATTAGATATAAGGAGGCCATTTAGAATAGAGTAAAATAAGTCATACAAACCTATTAACTTATTAGACTTCTGAACTTAGTAGTATTATAATGTATAGAAACTACTCTACTTCAATTCATAGATGGCACTGTAATAAAATTAGCATATATTTTTTTGTTATCTGTGGATGGCATCTATATTCTGTAAAATCTATGGACGGTATGTTTTGAAAACAGCAATGGCTGCCATATCTTTGATGCGTGTGGGCATTATTTTGTTCTAATTTGCTGTGAATTCTGTATCAAGTGTTTTTCGAATCTTATCCGTTGAGTTGAGCTACGGTTCCTCTGGTTTACTCGTTTAAGTGCTGGTGAATTACATGCTAAAAGAACATTGTTTAATTTTGACTATTTTGTTTGTATACCTACTTATTATCATGTCTGATAAAAAGTGTTGTGTTCCTGGATGTTCAGGCGTAGTTGGTAATTAATATAACTTGTCGTTTTTTTATTCACAACCACTACAAGAATTTAAATAGAATATTAAACGGCAGAAAAGATTGTGAAGATTATGAGGAAAGGCGAAACAGCAATTCACCAAATGTAATAAAAGGAGTAAAAAATAACATAATTGCAGTTTTATTTATTTGTTTGTCTAAAAACACAAGCAGTATTACAAATTCTAAGTACATTTTTACGTTTGATGGTTGTCTAATTTTAGCATTTAATTTAATGTAATCCTGTATTTTATTACAAGAGTAGATTAAATGCAATTCAACAAAGAGAACTATGTTTTTAGAATTTGTAATACTAAAATAACTACCTAAGAGAATGGCTATGAGTATACAGTATGTATAATACCTATAACATGCATATCAATAACTACATAAGTATCTATAGCATATCGTTTTAAACTCGGTGACTTCAACAGATAGATGGCGCTTATTATCTATTCCTCGGTTTGACAGTTAAGATAGGTCTCTATTTATAGTTATACAAAAGTACTCTGTGTAGTAAATACAACTAAAACGTCAAACTTTGTACCTGTCAAATCGAATATAACAAAATAAAAGTGGGTAGACCAGACTTCATTCACGGTTTATTTTGTTTCGCACTTTGTGATATCACTCAACTGCCATGATGGTTTACAGCGCTTTCGTGTCAATTTTAAAAATGTTTTTAAAAAGCCGTAATTAGTAATGTTGCTGATCGATTTGAAGAAAAATCAGTTATTTCGATTTAACATCTCATAAAGGAACGAATAAATCGCTAATTACATTTTAGGACACAAGCCTATTACGTGATTCACACGTGCAACAAATAAAGAGTGTTCCGTAGTGAATTTAAATGTATTAAGTTTCAATACCGACGGATGAATATTTTATACGATTTTATGAAACCATTTTGTTGTGACGTCACAATATATGTGGACGACGCGCGACGTATTCAGGACGACAAGTGACAGTATAGTTGCAGATTTTTTATGGCCGACTTTTCAGATGGACGTTTTATATAGTCAACCACTGTGGGTATGAAACTTTGAACTAATTGTAACTCTTCATGCAGAATCGTGAGACGGTTTGGGGTACTTAAAATTATTTTGATTTTAGGGAAACGCTGATTAATTTATACATAATACATACGTATAAATAAAATTGTCAGATATGAAGTTTGTATAGCCGTAATAACATATAACTAGTGACATCTATACAATATGTTGATCTGCATTTGCAATATTTTAATAATACAAAATAGACAGCATACCTACTTATTTACTTAAAATTATTTTAAACAATGTGTGATGACATATCTAGTTCTCTAGTTTTAGATACACCACATCTCAGTCCTTCAAACTGGTATTGCTAGTGAACATAAAAACACTTTGAAGCCACAAGACTTGGCGCAGTTCGTAGCACCTTAGCTAATTTCTACATCTAATAGTGCTACGGCTGATCCGTAGCGCTAAGTAATACAGCTACGTCATCAAAACACAAATATTAAGAAGTCATATAATATACAATATACTTGAAGACCCATTGTTCCTATTTCCGTAACATAAAGAAAGATTCCTTTTTATTGTAAATGTTGGGTCGCTGTTTTTTGTGTGGTTGAACGGAGATAGACACGATTTAATTAAAATTTAAATATGAAAGGAATTTTCTTTTAGTTTTGAATGTGTCTTTCATATAAGTAAATAATTACAATTTATTTTTAATGTGTCAGCTTTTATGTTTCAAATGCTTAAGAATTCTGCTACAAGAAAATCTACTCGCTCAGATTTGTTAGGTAACACTTATAAGCCGAAATTTCATTCGTTTTTCATTTAGATCTCTCTGTATCTACAAAAACATCAATTTCATGTGCCCTTAATTTATGACATGAAGCTTTGATCCTTTTGTACAAGGTAAGAGGCGTTTAAGGATATTAGTATTTTTCCAAATCACTGACACCGGGTAACGAGCCTAGAAGGCTGGCAGCATTGTCACGCTGGATGGCAATGCGTATTTTCTGGACAAAAAATAGATTAGCCCTCTGGTTACATGGGACGTTGATCAAGCGTCTGGAGAGATCTCAGTATAAAATCTGAGCGCTCGGGGCCCATGAGCCGTTGCCGTTGGAAGGGTTGTTCCATGGTTGCAGCAGCATTTGTCGTCTATTTTAGTTGCAGCATTTTGTAATCTTTAAAAAGGCCAACAGACAAAGGATTTTATCAATTACTTTAATATGTGTCTATTTTGCTAATTATTAGCCCTCACATACCTATATAATAATAATAATCAAGCTGGATCAAGTCCTCCATACAGAAGGCAGTATTGTTGGACACGACGAGCATAGTTCGGAGGTTCCTTTCTCTGAAGCCCTAACCACCGGTAGCTTGGTCCCTGTGCCTGGTACCGGTGGGTCTCCGTGGCCCTATTTTATATGGTTAAATTTTATTTATAATTTATTAGAGTGATTTAATTATGTAAAATATGGCTATGAGAAAATAATGAATAAAGAGGATATTAATAATATTCTACCACATACACACATCACCGTCTAGTCCCAAACTAAGCAAAGCTTGTGTTATGGGAACTAGATAATGGATAAATATACATATATACTTCTTTTTTTTGTAAATACATACATATTATACATAGAAACTAGAAACACCCAGACCAAGACAAACATCCATGTTCATGCACACAAATGTTTGACTTGAGAGGGAATCGAACCCACGACCTTCGGCGTAGCAGTCGCTTACACTCCCGCTGCGCCAACCGGTCGTCTATATTAGTTTTAAATTATAAGTATGTTCACGAACAAAGACTATATATTGTATGTATGTTAGTCAGTAAGGTATATTATATCTTAATAAAAAATACGTATAGATGTATGTTAATCCATCCATTATGTGGTTTTGATGATGTTGCGTGTATATTATTTGTGTCTGCTAATATCTTAATAGGTACTGTAATAATACAATACGCTTGAATAAGCCATAAGCTTGAAAACCAAAGTAATGAACACCTGTCTTCTCCCCTCACTAACATACGGCTGCCAAACTTGGAAAATTACCAGAAAAACGAAAAACAAAATTACATCATGCCAAAGGAGTATGGAGAGAAGCATCTTGAAAATTAAGAAAATCCAAAAGATCCGCCACACTGACATAAGACGAAAAACCAGAGCCATTGACGCTCTCAGCTATTCACAAATGCTTAAATGGCGATGGGCTGGACATGTTGCGAGACTCAGCGATAATCGCTGGATTAAAAAGACAACAATATGGGCAGGTCCACTTGGACAGAGAAAAAGAGGAAGACCAAACGCACGCAGACGGCATCATAAAGGTAGCAGGTACTCAATGGCCGCGAGCGGCAGAGAATAGAGAGCACTGGTCATCTCTGGAGGAGGCCTTTACCTTTCATTGAGAGGGTTCTTGGTAATGAATGAATTGAGTCAATATATATTAATATTTTTATTTTAAATCATTATTATATTTTAAATCATCATAAAATTTTAAATCATTATTTATATTTTAAATAATTATATATATTTGAAATCATTATTTATACTTTAAAATTTTTGTTTTATTTTAATAATACAATAATAATAAATTGAATTCGTGAATAATTTTGCATGCATATTGTAATTTTAGTGAAACTGTAAGTCGAATGCAAGGAATAAAAGGCTTTTTATTTTTATTTTATTATTATAATACAATACGCTCAAGACAAGGAGAAGTAGACGGAGCTAACGGCCAACCTCCACTAGTTGGAGAGGCACTGAAAGAAGAAGAGTACAAAGAGATCCAGTACAGCAAATCGAAGCTCATTTTGTATTAAACATTTCACAACGATTCCACTCATCACGCTTTTATTCATAATGTAACCATCAAGCTCGGACGCACAATAGAACAAATAAAACAAATGCGACAGTAATATATAACATGCTAACATAAATTCGAGATCTAAATCGGATTGTTCCATAATCCGGTAATAACGCTAATTGTGACATTTGTGACAATATGGTGGCGCAACGTGGACTATGTCGTCACAGGTGACGACGATGACGGTAATCCTCAAACGTCACTCGCTTTCTGACTATTGATGTTGCATTCTGTGAACGCTTTCGGTTGACTTCATTGGATTGATAATAATGCGTTGTCTAAACTACTTTATTTGACTGTAATTTGACGAATAGGACGAATAATTTTTTTACTCTTTCTTTTATTTTAGTCAAAAATCACGTGCTTTTGAACCTATCTATATATTTATAAATTTGTTTGAATAAACTTGCTTTGCATCCAAATTAGGAATGTATTTGTATAACCTAAAATAAATCCCGTAATTTAATAAAATATTATGTTTTTCCTTCAATTAGTCCTTGTCTAAGACAACTTCTATCTTATTTTTCATAGGTACAAAACAGTCACACGTCACTTGTAAGTACATGGTACAAATCATCATATCCCAAATTTTTTATCAATCAGAAAAAAATTCTCGAAACATCTGACTTTGGTATACAAAAGGAAAATAATCCATACAGCAAATTCAGTGGAGAAATAAATCGCTTCAAACGTTGAGTGAGGTCGCACGATGGCTGGTAAAGAGAGATGTCCTATGATTGACGTTGTCGGCTCACCAGCTAGAGGGGACATCGGTTTTTGTTTGAATGGTATATTGGGAATGTTGCTGAGTATTTTTGAAACTAGTTTTAAAGGATTTATTGTGGATAACTATTTGTTTATCAGGTTTTTTAGGTTATCGTGTTTAGATTTTGAATTGATTTGTGGGAATTGAATGCATCTCAGTTTTCATGACAGTTTGTGTTATGTTATGTTAATTTAGTTCATTTATTATTTTTTTTTCAATAACTATAGTCAATCGCCCTGCATATCAAATCTATTTGTATTATTAAAGTGTTACATATACTGGCATCAGCCAAGTTAATTTGATGTATTATAAATAAATTATACCCAAACACAAAACAAACAATCGTACTTATCACACAAACCTGTCTAGGATGAGAATCAAAGTTTACAGATGTATTTCTATATAACCGTATGTAAACCTGATGCTATGTTTTTCATCGGCATAAGTCGAATGGCCGTGTCGCGCGTTGTCGCGTGTCGGTCAAGTTGTGTCAGGTGACAGCCGCAGACATTTCACTGGGTACATTTATACGGTTGCAGTATAGTTGCTTTAGATTTTATATTGTTTAGGGTAAGTCGTATAAGATTCGTTAGTAGGTACATCTTCGACGATTTAACTTGTTCCATGTACCTGCTGTAGATTCTAACTACAGACTAAACTCATACCTAATCAGAGCGAGTCGTATGCATAATGTGGTGTACCGGAGTGTTGATATTGACATTCTCTTTACTAGTGCCACTTATTTAAAAAAACTACTCTCCAATGTATTCTTCGACCAAGTTCCAACAGATTAGCTTTACATAAAATTATATGTAAATGTCTACTTTTGATTTTATCAGCCCATATTTAATGTTATTTATGTACTTCATATAATTATGTATATATGTATACTATTAGTGAAAATGTTTAATTTGCCTTCACCCTTTATTTTTATATGAATTGATTTTCTAGCTGTAAGTTTTCCTAAAATGTGAAAATAAAATTGAAATAAATAAAATAGTTTGAAGGAAAAAGTTGGAATCGGGACGTATTGTAACGTATGTCCGGTACCTACCGAATATGCGTCATAATACCGTCCATACGCTCGGTCAATCAGAGAAGCCCATCGCCCGCGCTCGTGGAGTTTGCCATATATGGTAATACACCGACACTAACTCTGATGGAGAGCTCTGGTATATAAAGGGGTCGACAGAGAGGCCGGCACCGCTACTGATCGTCACCCTGCCCGAACTACGTGCTACGTCTACGTCGTACGTGTACCCTGGTCCCAGCTGTGGGTAAGTTACTACATTTACTGCGTTAGCGTACTGCCCATCTCTCTACCTGCTAGCTGAAGCCGGCTGGTAACAGCAACAGTATCAAGAGGTCCATATTTTTTATAGTCTCACGCCTTTTATCCCCGAAGGGGGTAGTCAGAGGTGTAATATTATACCCACTTTTCGCCATGAATTTTTGGTCCCACGTTATAGGGCGCCTATTGCCGTTACCGAGCACATCACCAGACTCCGTGCTGCTACTGAGAATTCGGAAAAACCCAGTAACACTTTTGCACGAACCGGGAATTTAACTCGGGACTTCCGAACAGCAGTCGCATCCGCTATCCACTGGACCACGGAGGCAGTCTGAGTCAGAGGTCAAATAACGGGCAGAAAACCGAAAGCAATGGCAATTTCTCCACCGACAAGAGCTAGGCTCCTAAATTAAAGAAGAAGATGATGTGTAAGTAAATGAAACGATATACAAATAGATAGTACTATATGTTGTACTTAACTATTCCCTTGGAACTTTATTAAGATAAAATCATGCTCTTAATAGCATAATGTACATTTGTAAAATGTATATAAAATATTAAAACTATATATAAAAGTGAACTAATCTCAATTTACCGACGTTTCTCCAAGTGTTAGATATTTATCGTTCATGACCACAACTAGTATATATTGGACCTTTATTTTCAAATAGGTACACCATAGAAACCGATAGCATAAATTAAATATTAAACTGTAGAACAGCAATAGACTCGGGCAATGGTCCCCTCAAATATCGTTTTTTTTATGGTAATAGGCGGCAAACGAGCAAACGGATTGCCTGATGGTAAGCAATTACCGCCGCTCATGGACACAAGCAACACCACAGGAGTCACAAGTGCGTTGCCGCCCTTTTGGGTTGGGAAAAGTGATAGGATGAGGAGTGGGATGAGGGAGAAGGAATAGGGGATAGGACCTCAGGCACTCTCACTCACCGAACGAAACACAACAGTTTAAGGTACTGTTACTTTACGTCGATTTTCTGTGAGAGGGTAGTACTTCCCCGGTCGAGCCGGCCCATTCATGCTGAAATCAGCAAGGCTATACTACCTGGAGTTTACATAACCATCGAAAGGTCGTTGAGATAAAGTCTCTATGGAGCGCTATTTCTGGTCCCAAACAGCCGTGCAATATTGAACAAAATATTAATAATGATGCAGCCATCGTCACTTGTCTCTTGTGACAAATAAGTGGTGACCAACAAGCCAACTGACACCAGGAGCCGGCCGAATTAACTCCAACATTTAACTTATTAAGCGATGCAATCCACCTTCCGGTATTTATAGCTGGCTATACATCTGAACTGTGCGCTTTTGAGCGTGTATAAGATAAGATGCGAGCGGTATGTTTATGTCGAAATGGTTGGAAATTGTCCAAGACCATAAGCGAAAAATAAACGGAAAGAAGCTTATCCAAGTGGTAAAATTTGGCTTGAAAAAAAGATATTGTTCAGAGTTAATATTATATCTATACATTCTGTAAAATGGCGTATTCACCGCATCTTCTTCGTCTATAAGAACATGATAGACTCAGAAATTATGGAACAGATTTTACTAATGAATAGCGTGGGGCCTGAGGAAGGCTAAGGTGTATAATTCACGAGGGCAGAGCCGTGGGCGTAGTTTAATTTGATGATAATTTTTCACTCATTTGCATTAAGCGCTATCGCTCATCTCAAGTCCTCTCTGATATACAAAATCTAACAGTTCGGTCACAGCTTCGCACAGCATAGGATGGACGTTCGTTTTGTTTTGATAACTATGGGATTGTTATCTGAGATGGGTTTCATTGTTGTGGTAATAGCGTTGTAATTACTAAATATTGAAATTAATTAATGTGTATAGATGCTTTCGTAGTATCGTGAGACTGTCTCCGTGGTCCAGTGAATAGCATATTTCTCTGCTGATTTGGAGGTCCCGGGTTCGATTCCCGGGTCGGGCAAAAGTTTTACTGACTTTTGCCGAAGACCGCCGCCCATGGACACAAACAATAACAGCAGAGTCCCAAATGCGTTGCGCCCTTTAGATTGGGAAAAGTTATATGAGGAGGAGGGAGAAGGTATAGGGGACGGGGCCGCTGGCGTGAGAGAGTATTACTTCTCGGATTGAGCTGGCCCATTCAGGCTGAAATCAGCAAACCTCTAAATACAGAAACTACCAAACAGGTTTTTGTGAAAACTTTAAAGAAGTACATACAGTTGAAACCGCGGGCTTTTTTTAATTGTTTAAATATTTCAGATAGTTCAACCAACTTCAAACATTAATGGAAGAAATATATCAATTCGGTTGTCAGCATAGGATGGACGTTCGTTTTGTTTTGATAACTATGGGATTGTTATCTGAGATGGGTTTCATTGTTGTGGTAATAGCGTTGTGATTACTAAACATTGAAATTAATTAATGTGTCGTACACGTGAAAGCGTTCAAGCTTTTGTGGTGGAACGTGTATTGTGGATTTCGTAATATCGTGAGACTGTCTCCGTGGTCCAGTGAATAGCATATTTCTGTGCTGATTTGGAGGTCCAGGGTTCGATTCCTGGGTCGGTCAAAAGTATTATTGACTTTTGCCGCAGACCGTCGCCCATGGATACAAACAACAACAGCGGAGTCCCAAGTGCTTTGCGCCCTTTAGATTGGGAAAAGGGACATGAGGAGGAGTGGGATGAGGGAGAAGGTATAGCGGACGGGGCTGCTAGCGCGAGAGAGTATTACTTCCCGGATCGAGCTGGCTCATTCAGCCTGAAATCAGCTAGGCTCTAAATACAGAAACTACCAAACAGATTTTTGTGAAAACTTAAAAGAAGTATATACAGGCGAAGCTGCGGGCTTCCTTTCATAGTATAAAAATTTCAGACAATTATATTAACCAACTTGAAATATTTAAAGGAAGGAATTTCTTAATTCGGTTGTATTATTCAATCTGCATGTTATAATTTTACAGTGCAAATAATATTTTTATAATCCTTACCTGCTATGAATGTTACAACCAATCATCATTTAATCTGTGTTCAGTCAAATAAATGAAACAAAATTACTAATATGAATACCAATTATCACAAATACAGCTCGCACATACCTCCACACAACATTCCATATTGAACACCAACAATTACGTGATTCACACGTGCAACAAACAAAGAGGGTTCTGAAGCGAATTTAAATGTATTAAGTTTCAATACCGACGGATGAATATTTTATACGATTTTTATGAAACCATTTTGTTCTGACGTCACAATATCTGTGGACGACGCGTGACGTATTCAGGACGACTAGTGACAGTATAGTTGCAGATTGTAAATGGCTGACTTTTCAGATGGACGTTTTGTAAAATTAATAACTGTGGGTATACTTCGCAGTAATTGAATCCCTTCATGTAGAATTATAGGACAGTTTGTTAGACTTTTATATAAATAGGACATGATTTGATAAGTTCATTTTTTATATCAGCGATGATAATGTCCATTTAAAACCATTCAGTAATAATGTTTTATCACTCTTGTGCGTTATTTATTTATTTAGTAATCTTAGGAAGGCTTACAGACAAATGATCTTATAAATTACATCAATAAGTGTGTAATTTGCTAATTACAAGCCCTCACATATAGGGTTTTATTTTATGACACAGCTGTACATAAACAATAGGAGGAATGCAAAACAATAAATAAAAAGAAAAAATATTTAACAATACACTGTGACAAAAGAACATAGGTAAGTATAGAAAATAAATAATTTACACAAAAAAAAAACGAAAACAAAACGAAAAGTGCTTGCAGCTTGAACACTTACTACCTTACTACGCTATCAGGCGTACAGATGTTGGGCTCTTCAGCGACGCTAGTCAACGCTGCTGTCACTGAAGAATACCTCACCCATACGCTTCTTGATCAAAGTTAAGCTAGTACAGAATAGGTCGAGATCTAACTGCGATGCTACCTTGTTAAAGTTTCTTGCACTACGAATGGGAAATGAGTTTTGTTTGTAATTAGTAGAAGCAAAAGGTGTGTCAAGAATGGGTCGTTGCCTAAGACCGAGATGGTTGGTTCGTAATCCTATATTAGAAAGAAGCTCCGGACAGTCTACAGCGCCGTTTGCTATGTTAGCCAAATAGCATAATTATGTCGCTGACGTTACGCCTGTATTCTAGAAGAAGGAAGTGGTAATGTTTGCATCGAGATATGTAATCGGGTAAATATTGGTGTGGCTTATAATCTAAGTAGTGCATAAATTTCTTTTGGATACTTTCTATACGATCTTTATGTAGTTGGTACTGCGGTTTATACCTGAGATGCGTACTCCAGGTGACTGCGCAAATAGGAACGATATAGCACTTTTACGGTTTTCAGAGATTGAAAGCAAGCTGAAGATCTAATAACAAAGCCCAGAGATTTAGACGCCTTATTGACTATGTAGTCTATATGTTTGTCGTATAAGAGTTTGCTATCTTGGATCACTCCTAGGTCCCTAATGTGATCTACTCGACTGACGGTTTGTGTATCTAGTGTATATCCGACGCCTATATGTTTGTATTGACGTGTGAAGCTTATATAACAGCATTTAGCTATATTCAATTGTAGCTGTTACGAAAGCAGTAGCTTACAAATCTATCAAGATCTTTTTGGAGTTGCTTTGTGTCGTCAAGATTATAACGTCAAGATTATACCTATAGGTTTTAAGATTTTCATATCATCTGCATATAGTAAGATGTATGAGTTTTGAATTGAAATGAAAATAATGTAAGTTTCCGTCTTACAAGGTACGTCCTTAGGAATATTTTTAAGATTTTAGATAATTCTCTGCAGTAAGATGTAACAGCAAGTAACATAACATTTTGTATTAATAAATAGTTTATTATTATACTTAAAATCTATTATACGATACGGATACGGAGTTCGCTGGGTCAGCTAGTATTTTTATAATCCTTACCTGCTATGAATGTTACAACCAATCATCATTTAATCTGTGTTCAGTCAAATAAATCAATCAAAATTACTAATATGAATACCAATTATCACAAATACAGCTCGCACATACCTCCACACGACATTCCATATTGAACACCAACAATAACGTGATTCACACACGACGAAATAGATGTCAACAAACAAAGTGTGTGCAACAAACAAAGAGGGTTCCCTAGCGAATTTAAATGTATTAGGTAAGTTTCAATACCGACGGATGAATATTTTATACGATTTTTATGAAACCATTTTCTTGTGACGTCACAATATCTGTGGACGACGCGCGACGTATTCAGGACGACAAGTAACAGAATAGTTGCAGATTTTAAATGGCTGACTTTTTAGATGGACGTTTTATATAGTTAATAACTGTGGGTATACTTTGCAGTAATTGAATCCCTTCATGTAGAATTATAGGACAGTTTGTTAGACTTTTATATAAATAGGACATGATTTGATAAGTTCATTTTTTATATCAGCGATGATAATGTCCATTTAAAACCATTCAGTAATAATGTTTTATCACTGTTATGCGTTATGAATTGAAATTGAAACTAATGTAAGTTTTCGTCTTATAAGGTACGTCCTTAGGAATATTTTAAGATTTTAGATACTTCACTGCAGTAACATGTAACAACAAGTAACATAATATTTTATATTAATCAAAAGTTTAATACATTTTAAGTATAATAATAAACTATTTATTAAGATGATACCCGCACTTGGTTATGAACTTTGTGTAGTGGTAACAACATATAACTAGTGACATCTATATACAACGTCGAAGACATAAACACTGGCGTCTGGAACTACGAAGAGATGAAAACGCAAATCGCGCTATTAAAAAGTACGATGCGATCAAAAACAGTTACAGCATCAGTACATCAGTCGGACCGCGGTCGACCAGGAGCCTGGTCAGAGGATTCTCCCTTTAGTTCTCTAGTAATAAGAACACCATACCTTCCTCCAAACCGGTATTGCTGGTGAACATAAGTATACTTTGAAACCACAAGCAAGATTTGATGTAGTTCGTAGCACCTTACCTAATGTCTACAATGAATAGAGCTACGAGTGACAAGTAATACCGCTACGCGATCTACAAAAATATATTACAAAGTCATATAATTCACTTGAAGATCGCATCGCTCCTATTTCCATAACATAAAGAAAGACCTTTTTATCACAAGCAGACAGTCAGTAACTCCTCAAAAACGCGCCACAATGATTTATCATCTTTTCATATTAATGATAAATGTGAGTGTGTGCGCAAAAATACCGAATGCTCCTGTCATGAATGTGCACGTTACTCTCCGAATTAAACTGACGTAACGGCTCGAACATTTTGCAAACGTATTCATTATTATAATAAATCGTATAAATTGATATAATTAAAGTTGTAAATGTTGGATTGCTGTTTTTTGGATGGTTGAACGGAGATAGACACGATTTAATTAAAATTTTAATGTTAAAGGAATTTTCTTTTAGTATTGAATGTGTCTTTCGTGTTAAGTAAATAAAAAGTTAATAAAAAATTACAAGTTATTTTTAATGCGTCAGTTTTAATGTTTCAAATGCTTTAGAATTCAGCTGTAAGAAAATCTACTCGCTTAGAATTTGTAAGGGAACATTTATGAGCCAAAATTTCATTGGTTTTTTATTTAAATCTCTCTGTATAAATTTATGACTTGAATCTTTGTTCCTTTTGTACAAGGCATGAGGCATATTAGTATTCCTTCAAATCAATGACACCGGGTAACGAGCCTAGAAGGCTGGCAGCATTGCCACGCTGAATGGCAATGCGGCTTTTCTGGACAAACAATAGATTATTCCTCTGGTTACATGAGACGTTAATCAAGCATCTGGAGAGATCTCAGCATAAAATCTGTGCGCTCGGGGCCCATGAGCCTAGCGTTACCCCAAATATTTGCATACATACATACCGTATTTGCACCGTTGTCGTTGGCGGGGTTGTTCCACGGTTGCAGCAGCAACTTGTTATCTTAAAAAGGCCAACAGATTAATGATCTTATAAATTACCTCAATATGTGTCTATTTTGCTAATTATAGGTACTCACATACCTATAGATTTACCAGGCAGCGATAGCCTAGTGGAGATACCAACAGACTGCCATGCAGAGGTTATCGGGTTCGAATCCACGGCGCGCACCACTGACCTTTCGGGGCCATGTGCGTATTGAACAATTAATTATCGCTTGCCCCAAGCCTCAGAGCGCACGTTATCATGAAGATCTTTAACATGGCGTTATAGGGCGTCAGTATCTTCCGCAGGGTGGCGTTCTATCTTCCTTACTTTTCTCAATTTTTATAAATTCTATCTCTTATCAACTTCAGTCATCCTACCACCTTTATGCAGATGATCTTCAAATTTACACCCAAGCTCCAGTCCATGAGCTGTTTGAAGCATTTCAAATCATAAATTCAGACCTTGAGCGAATAGCTGCATGGAGCTACAGATTTGGTCTACAGGTCAACCCTACAAAGACGCAGATCATCGTTGTGGGAAGTCCTCGAATGATTTCGCGTGTTGACTTGACTTGTTTACCACAGATTAACTTTAATGGCATACCCATTCCTGTTAGTGACTGCGTGAAGGATTTGGGAGTTAATATTGACAGACTTTGTCCTGGGGTCCTCAAATTAGGGAAGTTAGTCGAAAATTATTTTCTGCGGCTGGGACCTTGCGAAGACTGCGGAACTTTCTGTCTACTGCCACCAAGGTTGCGCTTGCAAATTCTCTTCTCTTACCTATCCTTGACTATGCTGATGTCAGCTATCTAGATCTCACAGAGGAGCAACTTGATAAGCTTGAGAATCTTCAGAACTTATGTATAAGATTTATATTTGGACTGCGCAAATATGATCACGTTTCCATACATACATACATACATACATATCGTCACGCCTTTTATCCCCGAAGGGGTAGGCAGAGGTGTATTTCTACACCCACTTTTCGCCAAATATACTTTAGTCCCACGTAATAAGGGGCGAGCCTATTGCCGTACCGGGCACATTTCCAGACTCCGCGCTGCTACTGAGAATTTCGTGACAGAAAAACCCAATAACACTGCCCGACCCAGGAATCGAACCCGGGACCTCCCGATCCCACGCGCACATTTATGCCGCGAGACCAACGAGGCAGTCGTATAGGGTTTGATGTCGAGTTTTCCGTCTCTACGCAAAGATGGTATTTACATCGTGTTATCCCTTAGTCGCCTCTTACGACACCCACGAGAAGATAGGGGGTGGTGACACTTGTATTCTATGCCGTCCACCACACGGCACGTTTCCAATTTCCGCAATATGCTCAAGTGGCTCCCAATTCGCCTTCGACGGAATACTCACATACTTTCTTTACTTTATAACATCTCTTCAATCCTTCTACTCCCCTTTATCTAAAATAACGCTTCGAGTTCCTTACTGACACTCATTCTAGGTCCCTGAGGTCATCGGTAAATTTGAGACTAGCAATTCCAATGCATTCTAGCAGTTTTTACGATCGCTCATTCACTGTTCAAGCTGCACGCTTGTGGAATGCATTGCCGTTGTCTATCAAACAAGCTCAAACACTGACTTCCTTTAAAAAACTCGTCAAAGACTACTATCTATCAATTTAACTTTGTTACTGTAGTATTACCTACTCTTGTTATTTAATTCCCTTCTTCTATTTAGGCACTAATTTATGTATTAGTATTAATATTATTAGTATTTATGTATTTATATTTATTTATGTATTTTTAATTATTTATGTATAGTCATTTATATAATTTATCTATAATAGTGTTTGTGTATTTGTATTTTATAAATGCTATATATTTATTTATTATTGTATCTAAATCATTAATTACACCAAACTACCCTTCTATCTTTCTTTCTAGATCCATGTCTTTCTTGTCCATCCCAAGGTTGCCTGTAAGACATTGCTAGATAGCGATAAGGCCGCCATTTGTACTGTTTCTATAAATGTCTTCATTCATGTTTATTCTTGTAAAATTATTTTGGTGTACAATAAAGCTGATTATTATTATTATTATTATTAATACAAAGAGATCCAATATGGCAAAGCGAAGCTTATTTACTTGAGTTATTGATGGCCAAAACATTTCACAAAGATTCCACTCGTCACGCTTATATTCATAACGTAACATCAAGCTCGGACATACAACAGAACAAATAAAACAAATGTCACACTAATATAACATGCTATTATAACTTCAAGATCTAAATCGGATTGCACCATAATCCGGTACTAACATTAATTGTGACATTTGTGACAATATGGCGGCGCAACGTGGACTAAGTATGTCGTCACAGGTGTGTCAACGACGATGACGGTAATCCTTTGACGTCACCTCGCTTTCTTTCTTTTCGAAGCTTTTCGAAGTTAACATCTCCTTATATTTGGCATTTATAGATTATTCAAAAGCTTTCGATAGCATAAAACATTTTTCCATCTTTCAAGCGTTACAAAACCTAAATATTAATTCCACATACATAACCTTACTGAAAATAGTGTATCTCAATAGTTCAGCATTAATAAAGCTTACAAATACAGGACCATCTTTCAAAATAAAAAAAGAAGTCAAACAAGGTGATCCACTGTCACCAAAACTTTTCACCGCTTCATTAGAAGAAAAAGGAAAAGGCTTTCTCATCGGTGAAAAAAGACTAAGAAACCTCCGATTTGCAGATGACATAGTGCTTTTTTCTTACTCTGCCTCGAAATTGGGACACTTGATTCAAGATTGGACTGAAGATGAATATGTCAAAGACCAAATTAATGACTAATAGCACAAAGAAGAATATATATGTTGAGGATGTGGAGGTTGAATATGTCCATGAGTATATATATATATATTTGGGGCAATTAGTTACTTTTCAGGCTTGACAAGAAGCGGAACTCGCGCGTAGAACGGAAAACGCTTGGAGAAGCTTTTGGTCTATGAAAGATCTTTTGAAAGGCAACCTGCCTATGTCTCTGAAACGCCGCCTCATGGACATGTGCATCCTCCCCATCCTCACATATGGTGCCCAAACCGGGTCTTTGACCGCAGATCAGAAGTCCAGCCTCGGGGTTTGTCAGCGAGCTATGGAGCGCAGTTTTCTAGACGTAAAACTTGTAGACCGAGTCAAAAACACCATACTGCGCTCTAAAACACAAATCACAGATGTGTCCCAAAAAGCAGCCAAGTTAAAATGTTACTGAGCCGGTCATATCTGTCGTATGTCTGACGATCTTTGGGCTAAAACTACCACCTTCTCACTCCTTCTTCACTCCCAGATCGAAAGAGGCCACGCGGCAGACGCAAGATTAGGTGGCAAAATGATTTAAAACTCTATAATGCCGAGTGGACCACAACAGCTCTCGATAGAGAGAGGTGGAAAGAGGATAGGGAGGCCTTTGCCCTGCAGTGGGACAGGTTAGGCTGTAAATAACAATAATACTTAAGGGAACGGATAGACTGTGAAGAAGAAATTAAAATTGTGAATGACCGTATATCTGAGCTGAAGACACAACTTACGGAGCTGCATATAGAGCATATGGATGTCTTGGATCAACGGGACAGACTACGAGAAGAAGTTAGGTGTTTCAGCAGCTGCGACGAAATTTACTCTAGACAACTTAGCCGCAATGCGGAGTTAGAAGCAAGTCTCAAAGATGGCTTATGGCAGAATATCAACTCTAGAAGACACAATTGCGGCCTTTAACAGTACTGCTACTCACAACTTATTCTCTGAGCTCCTGGGTGACAAAATTAATGTGCTAAAAGCTCTTAAATGTAACTGTTTCAAAAAATGTCTTAGTAAGAATGAATTTAGAAAATGGTTTAAGTTAAATAAATTAATTAAGAAACTTAGATCTGGTCCTAAGTGGTCTACCAAATTGAGTCAGTATGCACAAGATAAATGTAAATTAAATAAAGAGTGTGAGTCTCTTTTATTAAAGCTTGAGGAATCAAATGAAGAATTAGTTTCTGGTAGGTTGTTATATGAACAACACACAAGTGAGTTGCAAGCACAAATATCAAATCTACAAGCTCAACTCACTAGAACTATAATGGAACACCAGAATGAGACTCGTGAATACATCTTAAAATATGAAGAAATTTCAAGAGTTGGTCGAGAAAATTTAAAACAACTTATCTCATTATCCAACTCTAATAATTACTGTTCCAGTTGTACAACTAAGTGTGTGACTACACCTGCTGAATCAATAAAATTGAATGCACATGGATGTCAGTATAATACACAAAACAAGCTGCATCCAGTAAAGACTGACAGTAAGAATGTAATAATTTTTTCAGACCAACTGGGAGTGGGTTTAGGGAGCTTAATTGATCATTACACTGAACGACCAGTACAAAATTTTTGTTCACCTGGAGCTCAGTCTTGTACCCTAGTTGATAAGATTAAGAATGCCGACTTGAATGCACAAACTACTGTCATCATATTGTATGGTGACAGCTCATTAGTCTCATAGAATTAACAGACTTAATGATAGATCTTAGCACAAAAATAGGATGTAGCTTTATTATTTGTGCATTGCCTTATTTATATGCTCTCAGAGACGACCAATACAGGCAGATAGGTAAATTAAATTTATTATTATACAATAGGACATGTCAAAGTGACAGTATTTTGTTTTTTGACACTAATATTTTTATTAGTAATTTCTTTTTAACCGGATCAACTCGGGATGGATAAAATGGCGACAGGATGGATCAACGTGTGACCCACGGATGCCCCTTAAATTAAAGGGCAAAATTTACAAATCCATTATAAGACCTGTCGCACTGTATGGATCGGAATGCTGGGCCGTGAAGAATAAGGATGTAAGAAGATTGTATGTAGCAAAGATGAGGATGTTGAGATGGATGTGTGTGGTGACGAGGATGGATAGAGTTAGAATATGAGTATATTAGGGGTAGTTTGAAAGTTGCACCGGTGCAAGAAAAGCTAAAAGGAAATCGTTTGGCGTGGTATGGGCATGTAATGTGGAGGGATGAAAATCATGTAACCAGAAAAGTGATGAATTTGAGAGTTGAGGGACATAAAGAAAGAGGGAGACCAAAGAAAAGATGGATGGATTGTGTGAAAGATGACATGAATGAACAGGAAGTGAATGTTCAGATGACATCTAATAGAAGAGAATGGAAGAAAAAGATATTCTGCGCCGACCCCAAATGATATGGGAACAGGGCAGGCAGAAGAAGAAGAAGATTAATTTCTTTTTAACAAAAGATACTATGTATCTTTCTTATGTAGATAGGCGACAACTTGCTAATTTATTAGCATTTAATTTATATACTGATAGGAGTACTACTAGAGTACTTAGGAATTTGGTAGTTAATAGTTATACCAATAGTAGTATTGACACATCTATTAGTTTAAACTACTAGATAAGACAACAGATAAGCATTCACGTGTTTTAAACTTAGTTCACCAAAACATACAAGGCCTATCTGGCAAAGAATTAGAAATAGATTTATTTTTAAACAAACATAAGATTGATATCTTATGTATTACGGAACATTGGTTGCGAGGTGACCAATTAATATTTATTTTAACAATCAACATTACTCAGTTATAAGTGCATTCGTAAGAAAGAAGGCTATTCGTGGTGGCTCTCTAATATATGTATGTAAAAGTTTGAAATGTAAAAAACGTAAGGATATAGCTAAACTTTCTATTGAGCGCACTGCTGAGATTTCTTGTGTTGAGCTTGAAAAACGTATTATAGTGTGTGTGTATCGACCACCACAAAGCGACTTTATTCAGTTTGAAGGCATTATAGAGGATGTCTTAAAACACATAATTTCTAGTAGGAAGTCTATAATCGTATGTGGCGATTTTAATGTCAATTTGTTAGAAAAATCTTTTTTTTTTTTTTTTTTTTATTAGAAAGAACCTGTCAAATTGACTTCACGCTGCCTGATGGTAAGCTGACAGTGAAGTTCTATTGGGAAGGCCACCATCCTCAATTGCTGGTTGAGCAATGTGACATGATGGCCCTCACTTTGACGGCCTTGAGAGATGCTTTTTCACGCCCCGCTTAAAGGACCCAGGATCGAGGGAGGAAGGAAACACGTGAGCTCTCTAATTTATACTAGTTTAGTTAGCTTATTTAGGTCATTTTATTAATTTTTTTTGTTCTCGGAACCAACCAGACTAACCTCACATTTGTCTACATGCTTAGATAATGTTTTTTGCAATTGTCTTTATTTAAGTAAGGCTGTTTTAACTGACTTGACATCGGATCACTGCAGGCAAAAGGTTGTAATTCCAACTAATACAACCCATGATACAAGTACAAGAAATTACATGTAGGCCAATGACCTCTGCTCGCCTCAAACACTTTAGTAATGATGTTACTGCCAAGATCGCCAGTATTGACTTAACCGTTGATGATCCTGATGAATTATATAAATGCTTATTTAAAATTGTTAATGATGAGTACAATAAAATTTTTAAACTGAAGACATTTGCAAGGAGCATTAAAGTAAATTTTTGTGATTGGGCAACAGTAGGTATATACAAATGTAGAGCAAGGTTGTATGATCTATATGGTATGAAGAAATACAATTTTAATCCTGAATTTATTCAATATGTTAGAAATTGTTCAAAGGTTATTAAGAGGACATGTGTTTTAGCCAAATCCTTATATTTAAGCAATAAAATCAAAGAATCCAAGTACAAAATTAAAACTACTTGGAGCATTATTAACAATGAGACTGGTCGAGCTAAATTGGTAGATAACAAGTATGAAATATAATTTAATGGTGAAATTATTACTAGAAAAACTGATGTTGCTCAGCCATTTAACAATTTCTTCATAAACATACCAGTGAACACAACCAGCTGTCTAGATTCATGTCCAATCAAAGCAGAAATGTTGGTTAGGGGCAATGTGAATGAGTGTGATGTGCTTTTTAATTTTAAATATATTGACACCAATGACATACTGAATGTATTCAAGACGCTTAATAATAAAAATTCTGTTGACTTATGGGGCATTTCTGTTAAACTTGTGCGACAAATTATTTCTAGCTTAGCAAAAAAATAAATAAATAATGTGTATTACTTTAATTATAGACAAAAAATTATCGTAAAAACGTCATTTTATGTAAAAAAGTTTAAATACATATGTATGTATATAAGGCTACATTTATGCGTTGTATTATTTTTTTATTATGAATATATAAATAAAACTTTGATAAAATATATAATACTCATATTATTTATGAGATATTCGTTATCGAAAATTTTGGCGGGAACTTCAGTTTTTTTGGCGGGAAAAAGTAACAACTGTGCAGGTTCCAATAAAAATAATTCTTATCAGATTCTTATCAGAAATGGTTTTTATACTTGGAAATCTAGTTGGAAAGAAAGTTATCTAGGTTTGAATCTGACATATAACATAAAACGGTATTTTAAAAAATAAAATATGAAAATAAATAAATAAAATATAAAATTAAAAAACCTTTCTAACTGTGTATAATACTTATATACCTCCCATAATAAAAAACGACGAGAAAAAGGAATATGTCAGATATATAAAGTCGCGCTCAAAAATGGCGGGGAAAAATTTCTAATTTTCGCTTTATACTGCCCTTGCGTGGGCTTCAACAATATTATATGGTTTTAATTCATATCATTGGAAAGCTCATTTAATTACGCGTCTATTGATATGCAACATACCGCAATTGGTTAAGTTATCTGAGTTCCACAAACAGATTAGTGCGCAGCGGAAAAGCGTGGGAAAAATTACAGTTTACGCGCTCATCTGTTTCTGCAAAAAGGGAAAATAGTCACTTGTGCGCGGTCAAGCGGTTATGGTATTAGAGATACCGCACTCAATCTTGTTGCCAGCTACCTTAGTGATAAAATTCAGTATGTATATGTTAATGGGAGTAGATCTCTAGGTTTGCCAGTAGGAATGGGCGCTCCACAGGGCTCTATTCTCGGTCCATTTCTTTTTTTTATAAATATTAATGATTTGCCGTTCTTTGTACAAAATTTATGTGATATTGTTTTGTTTACCGACGATACGTCACAAATTTTTAAAGTTGATCGTAATTTAAGTAACTTTGATACCGTCAATAACACTCTTGCACAAGTATTAGATTGGTTTTCGACAAATAATTTGGTACTCAATTCTAGCAAATCGAAATGTGTTAAATTATCTTTGTCTAATATCAAAAGTGTTCCTACTAATATAATTTTAAATAAGGAAACAATTCAACTAGTCGAATCAACCGTATTCTTAGGTGTAACTTTAGATTGTAAGCTTCAGTGGGGCGCCCAAATATCCTGTCTCGCAGTAAAACTTAATTCTGCAGCGTTTGCAGTTAGAAAAGTTAGGGAATTCACAGATATATATACTTCTAGACTAGTTTACTTTAGTTATTTTCACAGCGTAATGTCTTACGGAATATTGTTATGGGATACAGCTGCTGATATACAGACTATTTTTGTCATTTAAAAGAGGGCCATACGTGCAATTTATAAGTTAGGTGCTAGAGATTCTTTACGTGATAAATTTAAAGAAGTAGATATATTGACAGTTGCATTGCAATATATATATGCAAACTTAATGTACATTAAGAAAAACTTAATTCTATACTGCAAAAATAGTGATTTGCACAAAGTGAACACAAGGAATAGCCATAAACTGGTGGGAACTAACTACCGTCTACATGAAGTTCAGAACTCATTTGCGGGGATTGGTATACGATTTTTCAACAAATTGCCTCTTGAAATAATGAATTTACCCATGCGCAAATACAAACGGACAATTAGGAACTTTCTTTTACACTATTAAGGATTTTTTTAATGATATGACACCGTGGGGATAGGCTTAGGCTTGTTTAACTCACGATTATTTTATTTACATGTTAAGTGGAGGTGCCTCGTGAACACATGATTTTTGCAGGATTCGGATATTTTTATGATTTGTTGAATGTAGTTTAACATTATTTATCCCTGATCATATCATTGTTCACTTGTCACCTTCACAAAATTCTTTCTACTTTGCATTCCTCAATTCATAAATTAGTGGAACGCGTGAAGCGTTCCACTAATTTATGTTAATAATAACGATCTGGAAAATGGAGGTAATTGGCGGTCATGGTCAGTATATCAATAGATTGTTTCTTACTGCAGGTTCGTATACCGTTGTCGTCATGCTCACTAAAATGTCATTTCTTGTGGTGGCGTCGTGTGTCGGGTCATCCCTGTCCCTCCAAAATGGTGAGAGGGATGATGGCTGGCACATGCGTCATACTCGTGAACGGGTGCTACTTGCGATGACTGGTCGATGACGGTTTTGCGGGCTGGTATTAGATTTTAATATTTAACTGCATCATTTCCACCATGGTTCTAATCACTTTCGCGGAATGCCTACATTATTATGTATATATAATGTAAGTGGATGCTCCTGTTTCACCATGTCTATTCTGAGGAGGCTAGCCAAATGAACATCAAAAGTATTATGCTTGAGTATTATTATGTACAGTAAATATATACAAGTGATATAGAAGGTGTAATAGTTGCAGCACCTTACAAAATGTAAATTATGTGTATTATGCAAGACCTGGCGATGAAAAAGTGTGACCGTGAGTTTTATTGCCCGTTCTTTCTCATGGTTCTACGCCCTTGCTTTGCGAATGTGGCAGTAAATGTAAATGTAGAGTCTATAAGTAATTATTTTATAAATTTATTATTTTGACGTTCATAAGCGTCACACTGTGACCCAAATGAATAAAGGATTTTGAATTTGAATTGAATAATAATATTCATTCAAGTAGTCCTTGCCTAAATAAATCCTGTAATTTAATATATTATTCCGTTTTTCCTTCAATAAGTCCGTGTCTAAATCTACTTCTATTTTATTTTTGATACTTAAAAACCAGTCACATGTTAATACACGTTACTCATAAGTAAATGGTACAAATCACCACAAATATCCTAAAATTTTTATCAACCACAAGAATTCTGGAAACATCTTTCTTTGCGATACAAAAGGAAATAATCCATACAGCGAATTCAGTGGACAAATAAATCGCTTTAAACGTTGAGTGACGTCGCACGACGGCTGGTAGAAGAGAGATGTCCTATGATTGACGTTGTCGGCTCACCAGCTAGAGGGAACATCGGTTTTTGTTTGAATGGCATATTGTGAATGTTGCTGAGTATTTTTGAAACTAGTTTTAAAGGATTTATTTTGGATAACTATTTGTTTGTTGTTAGGTTTTGTGGGGTATCGTGTTTAGATTTGAATTGATTTTCGGGAATAGAATGCATCTCAGTTTTCATGACATTTTGGGTTATGTTATGTTAATTTAGTACATTTATTATTTTTAGTATCAATAACTATAGTAAATTGACCTGAACATCAAATCTCTTTGTATTAGTATGGTGCAACAAATACTGGCATCAGCCAAGTTCATTTGTTTTTTTTTTTTTTATAGACTCACCGCCTGTATCCCTGAAGGGGTAAGCAGAGGTACACCCACATTTTGCCACGAACTTTTAGGTCCCACGTAATAGGGGCGAGCCTATTAACGTTACCATCACCAGACTCCGTGCTGCTACTGAGAATTTCCTAACGGTGAACGGTGAGTTGCGCGTGGGATCGGGAGGTCCCGGGTTCGATTCCTGGGTCGGGCAGTGTTATTGGGTCTTTCTGTCACGAAATTCTCAGTAGCTGCACGGAGTCTGGAAATGTGCCCGGTACGGCAATAGGCTCGCCCCTTATTACGTGGGACTAAAGTATATCTGGCGAAAAGTGGGTGTAGAAATACACCTCTGCCTACCCCTTCGGGGATAAAAGGCGTGACGATATGTATGTATGTATGTTAAAAGAAGCAGGTATACACAGGCGAAGCTGCGGGCTTCCTTTCATAGTATAAAAATTTCAGATAATTATGTTAACCTACTTCAAATATTTAAAGGAAGGAATTTGTTAATTCAGTTGTATTTTATTCAATCTGCATATTATAATGTTACAGTGCAAATAATCTTTTACTTATATAATAAAGCAGAAGAGTTTGTTTGTTTGTTTGTTTGAACGCGCTAATCTCAGGAACTACCAGTCGGATCTGAAAAAATATTTTTTTATACGATAGCCCAGTTATTCCGGAAGGCTATAGGCTATATGACATAACGCTTCGACCCTTTGGGGCCGGGCAAAAGGCTAAAAGGTCTAAAAGATAATGTCAGTTAATCTCAGGAACTAGCAGTCGGATTTTAAAAATTGTTATTGCCTATGATAGCCCAATTATTCCCAAAGGCTATAGGCTATATAAAATTACGCCACAGCTTTTAGGGGCCAGACAAAAATAATAAAATGGTCAAACGAGAAGGGGGAGGGTTGGGTCAAAGGCAAAAAAGGCTAAACGAATAGGATACAATCTATATGGGTATCGTTTTCGAGATTTTTAGTACGCTGATTAATAATATGAAAATTATTTAGTGATCCGAGATGGCGGACGGGAAATCAAAGATGGCGGATGAGAATATTATAAAAATCAATATAGGTATCGCCTTCGATATTTTAAGGGGTGGGGAATCGAAATACAACAACTATTTCGTGATCAAAGATGGCGGATGGGAAATCAAAGATGGCGGATAGGAAAATTTAAAAAAAGTCAATATTAGTATCGTCTCCGATGTTAAAAGGGATGGGGAATCCAAAGACCACATCTGTTTCGTGATTCAAGATGGTGGATGGGAAATCAAAGATGGCGGGTGGGAAAAATTTGAAAAATCAATATGGATATCATCTCTGATGATTTAAGGGATGGAGAATCCAAATGCGACATCTATTTCGTGATCCTTTGATCACGAAATAGATGTCAACAAACAAAGTGTGTGCAACAAACAAAGAGGGTTCCCTAGCGAATTTAAATGTATTAGGTAAATTTCAATACCGACGGATGAATATTTTATACGATTTTTATGAAACCATTTTGTTGTGACGTCACAATATCTGTGGACGACGCGCGACGTATTCAGGACGACAAGTGACAGTATAGTTGCAGATTTTAAATGGCTGACTTTTCAGATGGACGTTTTGTAAAATTAATAACTGTGGGTATACTTCGCAGTAATTGAATCCCTTCATGTAGAATTATAGGACAGTTTGTTAGACTTTTATATAAATAGGACATGATTTGATAAGTTCATTTTTTATATCAGCGATGATAATGTCCATTTAAAACCATTCAGTAATAATGTTTTATCACTGTTATGCGTTATGAATTGAAATTGAAAATAATGTAAGTTTCCGTCTTACAAGGTACGTCCTTAGGAATATTTTAAGATTTTAGATACTTCACTGCAGTAACATGTAACAACAAGTAACATAATATTTTGTATTAATCTAAAGTTTAATACATTTTAAGTATAATAATAAACTATTTATTAAGATGATACCCACACTTGGTTATGAACTTTGTGTAGTGGTAACAACATATAACTAGTGACATCTATATACAACGTCGAAGACATAAACATTGGCGTCATCTAATGGATATCAATGGAACTACGAAGAGACGAAAACGCAAATCGCGCTATCAAAAAGTACGATGCGATCAAAAACAGTTACAGCATCAGTACATCAGTCGGACCGCGGTCGACCAGGAGCCTGGTCAGAGGATTCTCCCTTTAGTTCTCTAGTAATAAGAACACCATACCTTCCTCCAAACCGGTATTGCTGGTGAACATAAGTATACTTTGAAACCACAAGCAAGATTTGATGTAGTTCGCAGCTAATTTTTGTTTACCTCATGTCTACAATGAATAGAGCTACGAGTGACAAGTAATACCGCTACGCGATCTACAAAAATCTATTAAAAAGTCATATAATTCACTTGAAGATCGCATCGCTCCTATTTCCATAACATAAAGAAAGACCTTTTTATCACGAGCAGACAGTCAGTAACTCCTCAAAAACGCGCCACAATGATTTATCATCTTTTTATATTAATGACTAGCCGTTTCCCGCGGTTTCACCCGCGTCCTAACGGAACCCTATTTTTTCTAAAATAAAAGAGATAGAAAGCTACATTATCTGCGAGTTACATAGGCTATGGTACTCGCAGATAATGTAGCTTTCTAATAGTGAAAGATTTTTTTAAATTGGTTCAGTAGTTTTTGAGTTTATCCATTACAAACAAAAATACAAATTTTTCCTCTTTATAATATTAAGTGTAGATAAATGTGAGTGTGTGCGCAAAAATACCGAATGTTTCTGTCATGAATGTTCACGTTACTCTCCGAATTAAACTGACGTGACGGCTCGAACATTTTGCAAACGTATTCATTATTATAATAAATCGTATGAATAGATATAAATAAAGTTGTAAATGTTGGTTTTTTGTATGGTTGAACGGAGATAGACACGATATAATTAAAATTTAAATGTGAAAGGCATTTTCTTTTAGTATTGAATGTGTTTTTCATATAAGTAAGTAAATAAAAAGTTAATAAAAAATTACAAGTTATATTTAATGCGTCAGCTTTAATGTTTCAAATGCTTTAGAATTCTGCTATAAGAAAATCTACTCGCTTAGAATTTGTAAGGGAACATTTTTAAGCCAACATTTCATTCGTTGTTTATTTAAATCATTTAGGGCTCATGAAATTGACGTTTTTGTTGATACAGAGAGCTGTATCAACAAAAACGTCAATTTCATGAGCCCTAAATTTATGACATGAATCTTTGTTCCTTTTGTACAAGGCAAGAGACATATTTGTATTACTTCAAATCAATGACACCGGGTAACGAGCCTAGAAGGCTGGCAGCATTGCCACCCTGAATAGCAATGCGGCTTTTCTGGACAAAAAATAGATTAGTCCTCTGGTTACATGAGACGTTAATCAAGCATCTGGAGAGATCTCAGCATAAAATCTGAGCGCTCGGGGCCCATGAGCCTAGCGTTACCCCAAATATTTGCATACATACATTCCGTATTTGCACCGTTGTCGTTGGAGGGGTTGTTCCACGGTTGCAGCTCCACGGTTGCAGCAGCAACTTGTAATCTTAAAAAGGCCTACAGATGAATGATCTTATAAATTACATTAATATGTGTCTATTTTGCTAATTATAGGTACTCAAATACTTATAGATTTACCAGGCAGCGATAGCCTAGTGGAGATACCAACAGACTGCCATGCAGAGGTTATCGGGTTCGAATCCACGGCACGCACCACTGACTTTTCGGGGCTATGTGCGTATTGAACAATTAATTATGGCTTGCCCCAAGCCTCAGTTGTCATGAAGATCTTTAACATGGCGTTATAGGGCGTCAGTATCTTCTAAATAAACTGACACTAGTCTAAACCATGGAATATCGCAATCGGTCAGACAGGCAGTTGCTTCGTGGAAAAGCTAATATTCAGCCAAATCTGGTTAGACCAGTAAGAAGACCCCAGGTTGAAACTGCGATACACCAGGAGGATAAGGATGATACCTATAGATTTGCTTTTTAAGTTATTAGTATAGATTTTACGAACAAAAATTGTATATTGTATGTATGTTAATCCATTTATTTCCTGCACTCGAAGTTGTTACGTGTGTATTATTTATGTCTGCTAAGAAATTAATAGTTACTAATAAATAAATAGAAAAACAATATTAGTTACAGATTATTGCTGCAATAATACAAATAGATCCAATATGGCAAAGCGAAGCTTATTTACTTTAGTTATTGATGGCCAAAACATTTCACAAAGATTCCACTCGTCACGCTTATATTCATAACTCAACATCAAGCTGGGACATACAACAGAACAAATGAAACAAATGTCACACTAATATAACATGCTAACATAAATTCAAGATCTAAATCGGATTGTTCCATAATCCGGTACTAACATTAATTGTGACATTTGTGACAATATGGCGGCGCAACGCAGACTATGTCGTCACAGGTGTGTTAACGACGATGACGGTAATCCTTTGACGTCACCTCGCTTTCTGACCATTGTTGTTGCGTTTTGTGAACGCTTTTGGTTGACTTCATTGGATTAATATGATAGATGCGTTGTCTAAACTACTTTATTTGACTTTAATTTGATGGAACGGATGGAATAATTTTTTTACTCTTGCTTATTTTATTCTAAAATTACTTTCTTTTAAACCTATATATATTTATAAATTTGTTTGAATGAACCATAGCTTTACATCCAAATCAGTTATGTTTTTATATCATCATCATCAGCCTTTAACAGTCCACTGCTGGACTAGGCCTCTCCTTTCAAAGGAGGAATTGGCCTACTATACCACGCTGGCCAAACGGGTTGGTATAGGGTTTGTATCAAGTTTTCCTTCTCTTACAATGCTGTTCTCTGCATAATATGCTCCCTCTGTCGGCTCTTACGACACCCACGGGATGATATGGGGTGGTGACATTCCGTATTCTTAATCCGTCACCACACGGACAATGTTTATATTGTCCGTGTGGTGACGGTATGTTATATGACCTAAAATAAATCCTATTATTTAATATATTACTACGTTTTTCATTCAATTCGTTTATAAAAATAATAGAAAGAAGAATAGCAGCCGAACTCGATTGCCATCAACCCCCAGAACAAGCAGGCTGCCGCAAAGGGCTCTCTACCACCGATCATCTGCAAGCTATCAACCAGGTTTTAGAAAAACACATAGAATTTAACATCTCATTATATTTGTCATTTATAGATTATTCAAAAGCTTTCGATAGCATAAAATATTTTTCCATCTTTCAAGCGTTACAAAACAAAAATATTAATTCCACATACATAAACTTACTGAGAATAGTGTATCTCAATAGTTCAGCATCAATAAAGCTTACAAATACAGGACCATCTTTCAAAATAAAAAAGGAGTCAAACAAGGTGATCCACTGTCACCAAAACTTTTCACTGCTACATTAAAAGAAGAGGGAAAAGGCATTCTCATCGGAGAAAAAAGACTATTTAACCTCCGATTTGCAGATGACATAGTGCTTTTTTCTTTCTCTGCCTCGGAATTGGGACACATGATTCAAGATTAGACTGAAGATGAAATGTCAAAGACCAAATTAATGACTAATAGCACAAAGTAGAAGATATAATATGTTTAGGATGTGGAGGTTGAATATGTCCATAAGTATATATATTTGGCCAATTAGTTTCTTTTCAGGCAAGACAAGAAGCAGAACTCGCGCGTAGAACGGAAAACGCTTGGAGAAGCTTTTGGTCTATGAAAGATCTTTTGAAAGGCAACCTGCCTATGTCTCTGAAACGCCGCCTCATAGACATATGCATCCTCTCCATCCTCACATATGATACCCAAACCTGGTCTTTGACCGCAGATCAGATGTCCAGCCTCGGGTTTTGTCAGCGAGCTATCATATGGAGCGCAGTTTTCTCGACGTAAAACTTGTAGACCGAGTCAAAAACACCATAATGCGCTCTAAACACACAAATCGCAGATGTGTCCCAAAAAGCAGCCAA
Source organism: Euclidia mi (assembly GCA_944739405.2). Classification (NCBI taxonomy): domain Eukaryota; kingdom Metazoa; phylum Arthropoda; class Insecta; order Lepidoptera; family Erebidae; genus Euclidia; species Euclidia mi. The sequence goes on along the minus strand of OX123193.2, from coordinate 66,089,741 downwards.
GTTAAAATATGTCTGGGCCGGTCATATCTGTTGTATGTCTGACGATCTTTGGGCTAAAACTACCACCTTGTGGGTCCCAGATCGAAAGAGGCCACGCGGCAGATAGTCCAGTCGCTTTAGGATTTCACCTCGGAATTTGAGATAATAAGCTGGAAACTCATATACAGCTTCATTTTGACATTCTAAAAGTTGTCTCAAAAGTCACATATTATCTCGTGTCTGCGTCGTAAGTTATTCGAGGTCAAAGGTCACGAAAATCGGTTTATTGCAATTATCTCCGTTTCTATGGTTCCAATCACTTCAACACCTATTATGAAAATTGAAGATAAAAAAATTTGCCACAACTTTTGTCTCAACTCTTTTTCTGTACGCTTAAACCTTTTTGAGATAGAGAGCGGAGAGCACCCAGCGCTCAGGCATATTATATACTGTTATACAAGGTCAACCGTGAATCTCGGTGTAAATAAATCAAGTAAAAATAATTTAAGTTAATTTTTATTTAGTAGCTGTACTTTTGTTACAATTAAAATTAAATGTACATTTAAATTCTTCAATAACTTGAAGTTCAAAAATATAAATTTTCTTCTTCTTCTTCTTCATCATCATCTCCTGGGAAATTGAAAATTTCAATTTCATGTTCATCATCTTCGTTTACCTGCATGATTGTCTTCAAACCTTCTAAAATTTCTGGATCAAATGCAGTTTCTTCCTCAGGATCGTCTTGCAATACAACAGCATTGAGACAAGCGCATTGCATTGTCCGCAAGCTAAAGTGCATTGCAAGACCGATTTTCTGCATCTGCAGCGTGACCTTGTATAACAGTATATATGCCTGAGCGCTGGGTGCTCTCCGCTCTCTATCTCGAAAAGGGTTGAGCGTACAGAAAAAGAGTTGAGACAAAAGTTGTGGCAATTTTTTTTATCTTCAATTTTATAATAGGTATTGAAGTGATTGGAACCATAGAAACGGAGATAATTGCAAAAAACCGATTTTCGTGACCTTTGACCTCGAATAACTTACGACGCAGACACTAGATAATATGAGACTTTTGAGACAACTTTTAGAACGCCAAAATAAAGCTGTATACAAGTTTCCAGCTTATTATCTCCAATTCCGAGATTCACCCCTTCTTTTGCCTAAAGTGACTGGACTAAGACCCAAGATTAGGTGGCAAAATGATTTGGAACTCTATAATGCCGAGTGGATAACAACAGCTCTCGATAGAGAGAGGTGGAAAGAGGATAGGGAGGCCGTTGCCCTGCAGTGGGACAGGTTAGGCTGTAAATAATAATAATAATAATAATATTATTCATTCAAGTAGTCCTTGCCTAAATAAATCCTGTAATTTAATATATTATTACGTTTTTTCTTCAAAAGGCCCGTGTCTAAATCTACTTCTATTTTATTTTTGATAGTTAAAAACCAGTCACATGTTAATAAAGACATAAAGACATATTTATTTCTGCATTTTGGTTGTTTACAACACTTATACATGTCAAAACCCTATTCTAGATGATGCCGGCTTTTCCTAGCTAAATGACTTCTTGAGAAGAAAAGCCGAAACAAACTCAGAGTCATTATTTTTTTTTGTCACTTCAATTTCTTTAGTCTTTTCTTGATCTTTTAAAGTCCAGACAAAAAAAAGGGTTTAGTATGCAAGTACAATGCAGAAAATCATCTGACGCTTTTGACTGACTCGGCCCACTGATGGCCCGCATTCAACAGCAATCGTACGGCTCAACCTTTATTGAGGGAGCCAGCACGATCTGTATCACTGGCATAGTGATACAGATCGTGCTGGCTCCCTCGTCATCAGAAAGTGTATGCATAAGCATGTCAGCCTAAGCCATCAGACAGGTTGCCACAACTATTTGTTTATATGTTTAATAATGCCCACATCGTACTCACAACTTTACATGCTAATACATAGTAAAATACATGTTGTAAGCAATATGTAAAGTTATAAAAATTTTAACAATAAAATGTCATATATTTAAATGTCAGAAAATATTATTGAATGTCAATTTAAGAATGTCGAAAAAATTAAATAATAATATATTACTTAAGTAATTTTAAATGTCAAAAGAAAATAACAATGTCAAATCAAACAATGTCAAAACAAAATAAATAAAATTACAAATGTCAAATCAAAAATGTCAGAATGAAAAGATATAAGTACTACAAATGTTAATAAAAATATTATGTCACTAATTTCAAAATGTCAAAATCCATAATGTCAATTCATAATTTTTAAACTCAATTCCAGGCGTTTTTGTCTGCTAAATAATCTTTAACTGTGTAATAAGCTTTTGAACACAAGCTGTGTTTAATAAATACTTTGAATTTATTAATACTTAGTTCCTGAATATTGCCTGGAATTTTGTTGTAAAAACGTATGCTTTGACACTTGTATGAGTTACTTATTTTTTGTAGTCTAGTTGAAGGTAGAACAAGTTTGTTTTTGTTTCGTGTATTTAATTTATGAATGTCGCTGAATTTAGAAAACATATTTATATTTTTCCTGACATATAACAAGTTCTCATAAATGTATTGAGATGCGACAGTCATTATCTTAATTTCTTTAAATTTTTCCCTCAGTGAATGCTTTGAACCAAGACTGTAGATTGCACGAATAGCCCGCTTCTGCAGTACAAACACAGTTTGAATGTCAGCTGCGTTGCCCCATAATAAAATGCCATATGACATTATGCTGTGGAAATAACTAAAATATACTAATCTGGCCGTATGTATATCAGTTACCTGACGAATTTTATAAACCGCATACGCTGCAGAGCTAAGTCTAATCGACAACTGACCTATATGTGGGCCCCACTGTAGCTTAGAATCTAAAGTTATGCCTAAGAATACGGTGTTATCTATAAGATCCAACTCTTCTCCATTCAAACATATGTTAGGTTTAACTTGTTTTACATTCGGTCTTGAAAATCGTATACATTTTTTTTTCTTTTATTTAACAGTAAATTGTTAGCAGTAAACCATTGAACGACTTTAGCGTTATTTACATCGTCATTATTTGATTGTTCTCGTCTAAGTTTAAAGATTATGAGATGTATCATCAGCAAATAACACTATCTCTTCATTATTTTGCATAATATATGGCAAATCATTAATATATACAAGGAAAAGGAATGGACCAAGAATTGAACCTTGCGGCACCTCCCATTGTGACCACTGAACCCATAGAAACTTTTCCATTTACCTCAATTTTCTGTATTCTATTAATCAAATATGATGTTAGGAGATCCAAAACAGTATTCTTAACTCCATAGTAATGTAATTTCCTGATCAATGTTTCATGAAAAACACAATCAAAAGCCTTAGATAAGTCACAAAAGACTCCTAGAGCATCATGCGACTCCTCCCAGACATCAAAAATACTATCTAAAAGCTCAAATCCAGCATCGGTAGTTGAGCGACCCCTAGTAAAACCAAATTGTTTTTCATGTAACAGCTTATTGTTATTAAAATGAGTTTGAAGCTGGCCTAGAATTAATTTTTCAAAAATTTTACTAAAAGTGGGTAGCACAGATATTGGCCTATAATTTGTGGGGTCAGATGTGCTACCTGATTTAAATAACGGAATTACTTTACTACTTTTCATTTGATCAGGAAACACACCACAGTCAATGCATCTATTGAAAATCATTGCCAGTTCAGGTGCTACTGTGTTGATTATGGATTTCGTAATCACAACAGAATAGCCCCAAAGATCACTAGTCTTCTTCAAATTAAGGGTATTAAAAGTTTTTACAATATGTTTGTCAGTGACATAACTAAATCTAAACTCAACGTTACACCTATTGACATTTTTTTTTAATAGAGATTCGGCGTCATTGGGGGATGAGTTCAGGGATTTAGTGGTTGAGACTGGAAAGTCTGTGAAGAAATTTTCAAATTCTGTGGCAACCTCAAATCTGATTTTAATATCTTTTTATTTACTTGAAGCGTGTAATCGTTACTTTTAATCTTGACCCTTCCAGTCTCATTGTTTATAATATCCCACGTTGCTTTTATTTTATTGTCACTGTTTTTATTTTTTTATTTTTAATAAAGTGTCTTAGCTTCACGACAAATCTTTTTAAATAACTTAGAATAATTTCTTACGTATTGACAATTTTTTTCATAATTTTTATTAATTACTTTCTGTTCATATAATTCGTAAAGCTTATTTCTACTTTTATAAATTCCAGTGGTTGCCCATTCACTGAAGGATGTAGTACCAGCAACTGAGATCCTCTTAGGGACAAAGATAGAACTGAATATAGTACAGTACATGTCAAAGAAAGAATTGTACAACTTATTGGGATCGTTATTATAGCATAAGTATGGTAGTGTACTTGTGAGTTTATCCTTAAGTCCCTCCAGACAACGCAAAGTTTTTGGCACCACTCTCAATTCCTTTCTACCTACTTTTTTAGACTGCATAGCAAATGTTATAGATTGTCCACAATGGTCTGATGTTAATTTGTTAATTATTTGCTTTCTAACTGGTACAATATCTGTAAATATATTGTCTATACAAGTAGATGTCGTGGAAGTTAATTAAACTTGAAAAAAAATAATAATAACTTGAATAGACGTCACTCATAAGTAAATGGTACAAATCATGGGGTGACGTCACGGATGTCAAATGAGTCGTTTACTCTCTATAATTGTGAACATAATATAAAAAGACAAAGTGGTTATTTAGTATAAACATTTAAATGCAACTGTGCCTAGTAGTGAAATGTGCATTGTACATTGGTCGCGAGTGATTCAGTGGCCTATATCGTATTAAAAAAAACTATAAAACATTTGTAAAAATCTATAAAAATAGAAGTACCCTATATTTAAATAAATAAACATTAATATTACAGTATAATAGTGTTAACGCTTTAATAAACTAATCTAGTGCAGTGTGTAATAACAGTGCATTATTTACGTTATCATAACTGCATAGCGTCGAACATTAAGAACAACGCCATCTAGTAGCACACCTGTGAACTTTTTCCGCTGTCAATATCTCAAAGAGCTGCGGTCGATGTCGCAAGTTCCTGTCGGCGAATGAGGCCGCTAGATGTCAGCACTGTGACCTTTTTTTTCATCGGAGGTGTGTAGCACTGCCTTCTGTGGGCTCTATTGCCCCATCTTGGCAGTGTCCGAGTTGCATAAAAAATAGGACCACAGAAAAGAAGTCTGACACAACTGCAACTACTCCTGTACTCGACCAGCCTGATGAACAGCTCGAGGCTGTATCACCTAACAACTCAACGTTTGAGTCAACTCATGATTTGACCAGTGATATTGCAGAGGAATTAAGGGCGTTCAGGGACCATGTGCGCGCCATAAATAATCATAATCATAATCATAATCATAATCAGCATTTATTTGTTAAACATAGGTAGGTACAATAGCAGTGGTCTTAAAATTAATATAATGCGCCATGTTTTGTCATAGGACATACAAATATAAAATCATGCATAAAATACATATAAAATTAAGCAATATTCAAGGTGATTCCATGTTTACATAATTAATTTTAGAAATTATATTAAATTATTACATCATTTAAGTAGTCATCAATACAATAATAGCATTTATTAATTAATAAATTACATAAAGATTTCCTAAATTCCGATATAGACAGGTCTTTTATTCTGTTGGGTAGTTTATTGTAAATCTTCGGTGCCATGCCAAAGAAGCTCTTCTGCATTAATGCTGTCCTACAAGTCAAATTGCAAAGTTTATCTACATATTGGTTACGTATCGGAGCCCGTCGCACCTCAGATACTTTAACAAACAACTTCATGTTTTTTTTAACAAAAAGAGCTGTTTCCAATATATATAGCGCTGGTAACGTTAATATTTTTAGCGATTTGAAATATGGTACACAGCTGTCGGTGATCTTTAGATGACACATACAACGAATACACCTTTTCTGCATTTTAAATATTAATTCGCGATCTGTGGACTGTCCCCAGAAGATAATTGCAAATCTTAAAACTGAAGCTACTAATCCATGATACGCCGTTACTAAAGCTTCTTGACTAACTATTTTGGATAGCTGAAGAAGTGCATATGCACATTTATTTAGTTTTTTACATACTTCTTCTACCTGCGGCTTCCAAGTAAGCTTATCATCTAACGTTATACCTAGAAATTTTGTCTTATTTACTTCCTCAATTATGTCGTCATTATATGTTATTTTAATTTTTGGTGGTTCACAACGTTGGTGAAAATGCATTATTTTAGTTTTCGTTAAGTTAATTTTTAGGTTGTTATTAACGAACCAATTTATAATGTTATGAAGGCAGTCATTAATGTCCTTTTGATATTCGGTCAAATTAGGGCCTTTTATCACGCACGTACTGTCATCAGCAAAGAGAACCATGTTATGACTTGTTACTTTTGGAAGGTCATTTATATAGATGAGAAATAATAACGGACCAAGCACGCTACCTTGCGGTACTCCATATTTCACATTCCGAGGCTCTGATATGTATTTTTTTTCTAATTTCGTTCTTAAACACACTCTAGTAATTTCGGTGCTTTGTGACCTGTTACGTAAATATGATTCGATCAAATTAAAGACGTTTCCCCTTATGCCATACCCATGCAATTTAGCGAGCAAAGTTTCATGGTTGACAAAGTAAAATGCCTTTGTCATATCGGTGTTTATGGCACAAACTGGTATCTTTTTGTCTACAGAAGTCATAACATTATTTAATAGATCATGTATAGCCATATTTATTGTGCTATTTTTTCGAAAACCTTTTTGTTCCTTGCAAAATAAGTCATATTTCTCAAAGAAACCATAAATTGAGTTATATATTACCTTTTCAAAGATTTTTGAGAATACTGGAATTTTAGCTACGGGTCTATAGTTTTTCATATCCGTTTTTATGTCTTTTTTATGGAGAGGCCTAACTATAACCTTTTTTAAGCTTTTTGGATATGTACCTTCTGTAATACTTAAGTTTATGATATGTGTCAACGGCGGAGCTATCACTTCTTTTGCAAATTTTATCACCTTTGTACACACGCTATCATAACCGACAGTATTAGTATTTTTAAGGCTCTTGATTATTTGTATAATGTCATCATTGGTAACGGGTAATATAAATAATGATTGCAATGTCATATTATTAAAATTTTTATGATTATTAGAATTATTATTATAAGAATTTTTACTATTAGAATTATTATTATTAGATTTTTTACTATCAGAATTATTATAAGAAATGTCAAAATTAATACAATTAGAAATGTCAGAATTAATACCATTAGAAATGTCAGAATTAATACCATTAGAAATGTCAGAATCAATACTATAAGAAATGTCAGAAGTAATATTATTAGAAATGTCAGAACCAATACCCTTGTTAATGTCAGAACCAATACCATTAGAAATGTCAGACTTAATGTTATTTTCAATGTCATCTATAAAATAATTATTAAATGCATCTGCTATGTCTTTCGGGTGGGTAATTACTGAATTATTTAGGTTAACACTTACGATTTGGTTTTGTGGCATATTAAAATTACTTTTATTAATTATTTGCCAAGTGGCTTTTGATTTATTTTGTGACGTATTTATGAAGTGATTATTTTGCGCTTTTTGAGTCAGTTTTATAATTTTTTTGTAACGTAAACTGTATTCTCTGAAATATTTTTTATTTTTCAAGGTAGGTTTCAGTCTGTAATTCCAAAGCAATCGTCTTTGTGTTTGACTGCATTTTTTTATACCACGCTATATCCATTTTGATTTTTTGTTAGTTTTTATTGTAATAATTTTTTCAGGAAAACAAAGTTTATAAAGTAAGGTAAAAATATCCATAAAAATATCGTAAGCCTTATTTGTTTCGTTTTCATTATAAACTTCTCTAAAAGATAAGCGCTGTAATTGACTTTTGAATAATTTAAAATTTTCTTTACAAATGTCTTGTTTAATTGTTCTCCAGTATTTTAATTTACATGTTTTATTAACAGGCACTGTCAATAATTGGGACGTATGGTCTGACAATGCAAAGTCTATTATCTCAGTTTTACACTTCATTCGGGGATTGTATGCAAAATTATCTATACATGTGTTACTGGCTAGTCTAGTGGGTTTGTATAGCGATAATTTAAGATCGTAACTTAGTAAGAAGTATTCAAATTCCATAGTTATATTATTTCTCTTTAAAACGTAAATATTAAAATCGCCACATAGTATTAGCTTTTTGTTTGTAAGTAAATTAATTTTAGACAGTATGTTATCCAGCTTTTCATAAAATACCTGATAATTACAATTAGGCACCCGATAAATACAGACAATGATCATCCCATGCGCTATAACTTCTATGGCACAACACTCGAAAATACCTGCAACCGATTGTTTGGACACATCTGTAAGTTCTCTGTATTGTATTCCCTGCCTGACAAATATACTTGTCCCTTCGCGCTTTACATTTCTTGAAAAGAATGCAGCTATGCAAAAATTTGGAATAGACATGAAATGTTCACAGCCGGCATTTACAAAATGTTCAGTTACACAGATAACATCTATTACTGTACCGTTGTTATACAATTCATCTATACATACAGTTAGTCGGTCCGATTTGTTAATTAACCCTGCAATGTTTTGATGTAGGATGTTAAACTCATTATAGAAAAAACTCAGAATCCTCGTGTGTATGCGCAGCAATGTTTGTATCAGCTTTCGAAATAGACAACTTTTCACTTTGTCGCCTGTCTTTAATCTCTTCGAAATCCGTTTGTGTGCTAGCGTTTATCATTTTACTAGTCCGCACTAAGTGATATTTTTGTTGTCTAATATACAAATCGTAATTCATTCTATAAACCGAGCTAAGAATTTCTTTAAGTAATCGTTGAGATATATGTAAAGGCAATCTACTGTAGTTAGGCAAATATGCAGAGTAGTTCATGTCTAAATAAGTTGTATTCGAGTAGCGAGAACATAGAAACTTTAGGGTATAGTTAAGTTTTTTTTCATTTAAGTTTCTGTTATGTGGCACCTCTGAAATGAATACATTTGTTTTACTAACATTATTTAAGAAACTATCTAAACAATATTGCAATGAACTTGGGTTCTTATCATTTATGCCAGCCAGAACGATTACAAAATCATTTTTATCGTAAGTACTCAGTAGAGTATTCTCCATACGTAAAACTTCCTGTATATGCGCTTGCAGCTTCCAGAAACAGGTGACCTTAAAGTTATCACCTAATAGATATTGCAAATTGTTTTGAATGCGGCGCCCCTGTTCGTCGGCTAAAATAATAATCTTCCGTTTATATACTTCGTTATTATGTTTTTGTTGAGTGTTATTCGATCCATTCTTGGTATGCTGTGCAGTAGGTGTTTTTATTCCCAAATCAGTAGTTAGGTCAGTCATTCGATTTCTTGCGGCGCTAGTTATTTCATCCAATTTCCTACTAACTGAATTGCAATTGTTCTTATTATCATTGATTGGTGTGATTGTGATCGATTGCTTATTTTTTGCATCAGGCGTTTTTTCTGTTTCTATTAATGATTCGCATAATTTTGTAGGTTCTTCGGAGTTGGCTTGCTGGATATTTGCAAATTCTTGCGAATATTTTACGGCAGGTGTTAAGGTTTTATTTACTTTTGGCTTCCGTTGCTTGCGTCCTGACAGTGATGTTAAAGTGTCTGTAATAGTTACCTTCTTGTATGTTTCTACTAGCTTGATATATTTATCTAAATCTACCTTGAGCTTGTAATTCTCCGAGTTTAGGTTTTCAATTTCTTCGTGCGCGCTTTGTAACTCTTTAGAGGCCTGTTTAAGTTTTTCTTGTAAGTCAATCAGAGTTTGACTTGAATTTAGTGTGGAATCCGGTAAGCTCATCATTGTCGTATCAAATAAAGTCGAACTGTCATTCGGTGTATCATCCAGCGAGCTTGTTTTCGTAGGTCTGCGATAAGTGACATAATGGTCCATATTTAATCAAAAAATGAAGAAATAAATGTCAAAAATATTTAAATAATTGTTTGTGTGATATATTATTATTATAGAACCGCTTATTTTTATCTTATTAGGTACTTCATGCAGCGGTAATACCCAAAAAGAGCGTAGTCGACCGTAGGATTCGAACTCAGACGTTGTCAAATAAGCACAGCCGATATCGCGGGCCGTTGTACCAAACGTTCTTAAGCGTTTTACGTGAAATAGCTGTTTAGTTATTATGTGAATTTAAAAGTTATTATACTGTCATTCTTGAGCTGTAAAACATTAATAGCGCTTCTATTGAGTGCTCTGATTGGTGGGAACTTCAATGTCACTTTGGTTTGAATAAAATTAACCGTCTAGTCTAATTTCACACTGTATTTGTCTATAAAACTGTTTTATTGTTCACGATATACTGATATTATTTCACATTTATGTAGTTTATGTTGTTTACTATAATGTTTATGTACAGTTTTGCTGTTTAAGTTCACTGAACGTTTGTTTACATTGCACTTTAAGTTCACTGTTTATTTTGGCTGTTTATTCACAGAACTTTGCTAAAACGTTGCCACACAGTTATTGTCACTATTGTTGTAATTTAATCACTGGTTAAGTTGTTAAAACGTTTATTTACTATTTTAACGATTTAAAATTCACGGAGCTTATGTTGACGTGACGAGTGGCGCCACCTGACTTATCATAATGAACTGTCGCTGTTCAGAGACGACTTAGCAGATATCAGAGCGTCACTAAAAGTTTATAATAAAAAAGTTGATGACGTGGAGATTAGGGTGAGCGCACTTGAAAATCGGCAGCCTGTGCAGATGGAAGACATGGGAGGAGTCATTGAGCAGCTGAAGCAGGATCTTCGTAACCGGGATGAGGATGTCTTAGCGAATGACTTGGACATAATTAACTTGCCTGAGACCAATGGCGAAAATCCCATCCATATGGTGATGCAAATCGCCACAAAGATCGGCGTGAGCATCGACGAACGTGACATTACGAGTACCGAACGCGTTGGGGGCCGACATGTCGTGGCGACTAACGCTTCGGGGCCGGAGAGACGGCCGCGCCCACTAGCTGTGCGGTTGGTGAGGCGTGAGCTACGCGACACGCTTTAATATTACGCAACGCCCGCACACGCCGGTCCACGACTGCTGACTTGGGAGTGCCTGGTGCCGGTGGCCCTGTACGCGTCTACTTCAACGAGTGCCTGACTAAGGAGAACCGACAGTTGTTTCGCCAAGCGCGCGAAGCCAGCAAACAAAAAGGCTGGCAGTTTGTATGGGTGCAACATGGACGCATCCTTGCCCCATATAAAAAAGGAGTCAAAGCCCACCCAATACGCTGTGCCACAGATATTGAAAAGGTGTTCAGCAGTAGCACTAATTAAAAAATACATTATAGACTATTATAACATAAGGTATACTATTATGCAATCATATATTTCACTGTCCTGTTTTTAGGATGTCTCCAATCTGGTCAGAGAACGTCCGCCTAGGTCTTCTCCTTCGTCCTGTCCCTTCCACACTTGCCTTATATATCTGCTTGGTCAGTCTTTCGTCATCCATCCTCTCCACGTGTCCAAACCATCTTAGCATACCTTTCTCGATGCTTGTCACTACATCTTCTTTTACCCCACAACACTCTCTTCATATATATAATTCAAACTAATATTTACAACACACATTTTAATTAGCAATCATTACTACATCGACACATTTATAAACTATATACACAGCCCGCTGTGCAGGGCCTGTATGGCAGCAGACGAGACGGCAGCCCACCTTTCCTCGACTGCCCTGAGGTCGCACAGTACAGGCAGCAGTACCTGAGCAGATACAGCACCCTGAGGGAGGCCGTGGGCCACATCAAGAGTCTGCTGGCCTTCCTCGAAGAGCTGGGGTGGCTCGAATGACGACACCATTCCCACCCGCACGCAAAATACACGCCAAGACGTGGAGTTGCGGAAACAGCCCGTGCCATCAAGTATTAAGTATCAAGTAAACTATATACATATACAAAACATGTCATTCATAGTCA